>OU744306.1:19123053-19723053 GCA_916610205.1 Griposia aprilina
TTAATCTTTTAAAAATCTTAAGCCATATAACCGCAAAACAACCTTTTATTTGTTTGCCTCAAGTAGTCGCCAATCGCAGTACAAAAAGTCGCGCGTGTGTCTTGATCCTTAGTACAGCCCGGTTTACTTAGCGAGCAGTAATCAATATTGCTGAGATTCTTTCGATACTAAGTATAAAATCACGTCCATACGGAAAACCTTTAAGCTTTTAATTGAAAGCATCGTAAAAAGCCACATCTAATAACATAAAGAAATCTCTTACTATCTTACAGGATTTAGCTGTAAGCTTACAGAGGCTAATGGAGAAATTATAACAGCCGCGTGGTCCTGCCTCAGGATAAGTAACCATGTTCATTGGTCATTAAAACAGTAAAATGGTACATGGTAGTCCACTACCATAGTCCATTTACTCCATTGACCTCCGTGAATTAGACTGAAAGCCATACAGGTAAAATAGAGGACCGATATACGAAAACCATTTAGGACCGGATTAGCGTGTGCAAGTAAGCCCATCCACAGAGAAATACTTTTCTCTGGTGTTTAAATGAAATGCATTGCAACTTAGGCATGCGAGCGAGAGGTGTAGTTTTGGTGTTCAGCAAAAAAGAGAAAATGTTCGCTGAGAACAGAGTTGCTGACTTCTTTGCACTCATGAGGAAGCTCAGGGCGTCGGATACACGAGTGGGTGCAAGTAACCATGGTCTCGTAATTGCTGTGTTTCGTAGATTTGTTCCTCTTTTGCCTCACGAAATTTGCCCCACATTTGATTTTCCTGTGTCGCCTTCCATTTAAGTCCTTTTTGGCCCCGAAAAGCATTTGTTTCATTTATTTAAATGTACCTACCACGCGATGCATTACTTTTGAACCACCTGGCTTGAAATGGGGGGAGGAGTTAAGAGGGCGGAAACGGGTCCACTAGCGTCACTCCTTTAAAAAAGTATTATCTCGTGACTCAGAAGGAATTTTGAATAACGGCTCAATAAATACGATCTAAATGAATGTGGCTGCTTTTGTTTAGATCGAATTTTGTTGCTTCGTGTCTCAATATGAAAGTTTATTGTTTATTTAGGTATTAGAAACATCTTAACACACTTAGCGAGGCAATAGGTTCGCCCCCTATTACATGGGACTTAAACATAACTGGCGAAATGTGGGTGTGCTATAGGTACACCTCTGCCTAACCTTTCGGGGAATACAGGCGTGATGTTATGTTGATGTTATGTTACTTACCGAGGTCGCTTATTGAGCCGTTTTTCAACATTCCTTCTCAGTCAAGAGATAATATTTGTTTAAAGGAGTGGCGCTAGTGGACCCGTGTACGCGCTCTTAAGGCTCTTATAAACAGGCGCGTCGCGCGACGACCGGCGCCTTTGGTTCTCGCTGTCGCGTCGCGCCTTTCTGTGGGAGTCTTAATTATTTTATTGTTTTGTGTTTGGTTCTTTAAAAATGTATATTTGTCAAGTGGACTTTGTAATTTTATGGGTGCCCATGCCTGAAAGAAACGATTATTATTATCATTAACGTCAATCAAGAACGCTAAGCAGTCACCAATATAAAATAAATCTTGGAACTTATGTAGGTACCCGGAAAAAAACAATACATTAAGATATAGGTATACGACACATTTCAAAGGCAAGGATATTCGAAAGTTAGTTAAAAGGATATTTAATATAAATTAATGCATTATTCACTTAAATCAATTGCAATTAATGTCACAATGCAGTCAGGCGTAAAAATTATATTAAATAATACATGATGTTTATTTAAGAATTATTTCAACAGTCAATATGCAAAAAGGTTGAGTGTGGCAGGCAACTACTAATGTGTTGAAAAGATGCTCTGGTTTAAAACCGACTATAGGCTCCCGCAGACAGGCGCGACGCGACTCTGGTAGAACAATTTTCCATAAAGTTCTTATAGAAATTGATTCACCAGAGTCGAGTCGGTCGTCGCGCCGTCGCGTCGTGCCTGCATGTATACAATCGAACTTTAAATAATAAATTGCTTTCCTAAATATATTATTGAACACGCTGATTATAATGAATGCGTCTGTTTTTTGTAAACCTCCAATAATTTTTATTTTATGGTTTTAAAAATCCTAAATAGCTAAGTAACTGTGGCCAACTTGGATGTAGCGCTTTTGGTCACAGTTCTAACCTATTTTTTTTGTTTTTTTTTTTAGCTTAGCCTATTTGTTCGGGCCTAGCTTAGTTACTGCGACCAAATGTGAGGAAAGTCCAGAAAGTTAAAAAGAGGCTTACCTATTTATTAAATCAAGTGTGCCACATTACAACCACAAAGTTTTTAGAGGATGAGTTAAATATTTCCCTTTTCTAAGATACTATATTATTTCAATGTTGAAATCCCATTTAAAGTTCCGTTCTGATTCACCCCTGCATCCCTATTCACCCCGTTTGACGGTACCTTATTTTTAACTATAAAAAAACATAGTTATTATATATCCCTAAACCTATTACAGCCACAGAGCATCATCTGAAGGATTTGGGTATTGGTAAAATTACAGGCAAATAAGACATAAATATAAAAATATGATTTATTTAAATACCAACGTGATTACAGAAGATTGCGTTATCACACATAAACTTCTGATGGTTTGCACATAAGACATTATTTACTGTAAGACATCATCATATCACATGAAATAATTAGTCAAACAAGTTAATTACAAGTAATTTTTAAGGTATGTCATATAGTGTTAACATAATATTTTTTATCTTGGAGAGATAACAGTTACGTTTCAAGATAAGGCAGGAAACTGAACGCCAAAGCATACAATATAAATTACAACTGTATTAAAAAAAAAAAAAAAAATTTCGCTGGCAAAATAAAAATAAGTTAACATTAATTAATACTAAGATTATAATCAAAAGAGTAATAACAAACTAACATCCATCACAATAATACCCTGACTTTATCAACTACATTTTTGCAAAAATGCACTTTAAATCATCAATTTTTGAACTTGCTTCACACCTTGACCAATAGGTTCCAACGTGTCATTTAACAAGCTTGGCTTTAGAAAAAATACTTAGGTATTTTTTTATAATTTTTTAACCTTATACAGTCCTATTTGACAGTTATTTGTCCGAAGAATTTCTTTCACTGCATCAGACACAAAGAAAAATCCTGTATCAATGCTTAAAAACTTCTCAAGCAAAGTTTCAATTCCTTTATTGACTCCAAAGTCTTGACTAATCACTTGTTTGTAATTTCAGAATACTGACTCTGACTTGTATTACTGGTGAAGAATATAGGCTCTGGCGCATACGCTGGCGTTGCAACATGAGGAGCTCTGTACGGTATCAAATCAATATGCTTGAAGAAGTTATGGAGAAGCTGCTGCTGATCCATTAAAAGGGTATTCAAATGCCTTATTTCTTGATCAATCTTCTTCATATTGAATGTTGCCTGATCTATCTTCTCCTGCATCCCTCTTATCTCTAAACTGAAGTTATGATCTTGCGCAAATTGACCCTCATTCTTTAGCTTTGATGTGTATTTGTTTTTATAAAGAATCTCTTTGATAGACTGGCTAGATTTCACCTTATTCAGCTGCGCTAGTTCGTACGCTGCCATCATAATATCGGTTGGCAATCTTTTCTCCCGAGGATTTAGAGGTTTTACACTCAAAATTACTTTGCCAGCTTCTGGGGATACCAATGCGGTTCGATAAACATATTTGTGAAGACATTTCGGAAGCCACGCACTGAACATACCCATTTCAACAAACAATATTAATTTCGTCTGTCTTACTAACTTAGACAGACCAGCAGTTTTTCGCAAGCCTTGGATATCGTGGACAGCGATACCAACCAGTAAGTTCATTAAAATGATAGTGACAAACATAAGGAATAGAATGAATATAATTTGAGAGGAGAGCTCGAATATTAAAGGCGGGTCGTCTTTCGCTGGGTCGTTGATCAAGATATTTAGGTTCAACTCTCCGACCATCATTGACAAGGTACTTATAAATCCCATCAAAGGATTTGAAAACATCTCTTCATTTGGGAACACAACGCAGAAGCAGATTGTGAAGCCTAGAAGAAGGCACATGTACGCCAACAATAATTTTAAGAATTCTGTCAACACCTTTTGATACATGGCCACATAATCACCGAACATTGGAAGTTGGCCCATCATTAACATTAAATTGGTCCAAGCACCTAGAACAGCATAACCCCCAACATGGTTCTGCCAACTGTAATCATTATCGATTTTGTAAAGAGAAAACACTGACAGCAAAACAAACCATTCCATCAAATTCTCAAAGGTTGTAAAGTATTGATAGAAACTAGAGTATCCAGTTATACCTGTCAATTTCCGAAGAATCTCAAATGCTGTAATGGCCATCAGAACCCATCTTTCGAACTCTATAGGATTTTTGGTGAGAATGCCACCTAATAACGATTGTTTCTGACAAAGCTCATTCAGGACACCATACTTCTCAGCGTATTTGCCTTTACAAGTCTTGACGACAGCAGTCAACACGTAAATAGATAAAAACGACACAAAGAGAAAACAAAACATGAGTCTTGCCAAGTAAAATTTCCTTATCTTCCGCCATTTCATAAACAAAAATGCGGAGCACAGCGGATGTAGTAATATGTCTTTCTGACCTTCATCTATCAAACTGTTTAAATATGTGATCTCACGGGGATAAGAAAATTTAAGCATTCTGCCAAAATCAAACTCAATTTGGACTTCTTCATTAGCTTCACTCGGTTGATTCAGAGTAATGCCACAATCTAGATTATGTCTTAATATTGCTAGTGATTTTGGAGACTTCCTAGCAATGACACTTAGAGCTGTATGTCCTTTCTTCGATTTAGAAGTTACATCAGCACCAAGGAAAATAAGTGTCTCCACACATTGCGTCAAATTATCCATTGCAGCCAGATGTAACGGTGAATATCCGTATTCATCTTTCTTATTTACTTGAGCTCCCCAACTTACAAGCATATCAATAATGTCACATGCACGCTCTGCTCGACCAATGGATGCATGCAATGGTGTCCTTTTATCGTAGTCTTCAACGTTCGGGTCAGCATTACCATCTCTTAGAAGCACTTCAACACATTCAATACTTGAACATCTAGCAGCAAGATGTAATGCAGTGAAACCTCTGTAATTCTTCGTATTTGCTTTTGCACCTTCTGATAACAGAAGCTCTATACACTCAGAGTAACCCCTAGCCGCGGCCAAGTGTACTGCTGTGCATTCCTTATCTCTTTGTTTGGTCACACCGTTACAACTTATCTTTGTCTCTTTCAGTAGAAATACTAGACATCTTTGAGCACCAAGTTCAGCTGCCAAATGTAAGGCATTCAATCCACCTGATGTAACATATGCAGGGTCTACACCTCTTTCTATGAAGAGTTCCATGCACTCCACAGCATCGGCTCTCACAGAACAATGCACTAGATTATCTTCACATCCAGCTCTTTGTACAACAGCATGTAACGAAGCACCGTTAGCTATTAGTACTTCAGCCACTTCCAAAGAATTACCAAACGCAGCACAATGGAGAGGTGCGAAGTATTTTGGAGCAAAATCAACGTCAGCACCACGAGAGAGTAAGAAGACAACTACTCTCCCTGCGCCACTAAATGAGGCTAGATGCAAGGCTGTTAATCCTGCTGGTTCCGAATAGTGAATATCAGCACCTGCTTCTAATATAGCTGGTAGTAGCTCATCCCTTGCAAGTAACGCAACCCACAGTAATGTTAAATTCACAACCACTTCAGGCGCAGAGCTGATGTGCTCCTCAATATTATCCGTAGTTATTAAGCCACACTCAACATCGTCGAAAAATCTAGCAGCTCCTAGCGAAGACGCCTTTTCACACAGACTTCTTCTGGCAGAATCTTCTGTCAACCTAGCTTCAGGGTCTGGAGCGAGGACATCAAAACTGTGGTACATGTTAGGAGCATCATCAGCAGGTGGCGATGGACCCACGAAGAGATATTCTTTTGCTTTGCCAGGCTCCCGAGCCGACTCCAAAAGATCGATGTTCCGTACATTTTGGTTGTAGTTTGAATTTAGTGGAAACTCTTCAGGTTCTCTGGGTGCTCTGGATCTGATGCTGCCTGCTCGGTAGCGGTTTCTTAACGGCGACGGTGTGGTGGGTGAGGGTGTCTGAGGAGGAGAACGCCACCCCATCTCGCGGTAACCGAAGTTGTCCATAGCCTGAGCGTGACTGAGTACCGACGCGGGTCTTATCTTATCGCCCATGTTGTTTCAGAGCTTAGACTCACTGAGATGTGCTTGACATTATGATTTATGAAGCTATTTTTATTACGACGCGCAATTAAATATTGAGATAATTTTCTTTGCGTGTTTTTTTGGGAACGTCTTGAAGTATACTGCTGCACATAAGCTGGTATTCTCAGCGGAAAAGACAATTATTGTTTGTCTAATAGTAGAGATTATGCGACACTTTATTTTTAGTGCCTATCTCTACTGTTGTCGGAAGACTCATTTTATTACTCTATATCTTATTGCGTAGAGATACAATAGCAAGTAAATAGGAACAAAATATGCTACCTCATTGTAATAGTACATTTAATCTCAAGGCTGACCAAACGTGTAGGACTGTAGGTATTAGACTTCACCTTCTGCCCCCTTAGTTTTTTTCGCGTAGACCTCATCAGGGGAATATCGTACTGTAGCCAGCTATTTTGAAACATAATTAGCTGAGTCTTATTCTTCCTCCTACAGCTTTCGCACATCTAATAATCAGTACCTGCACATTAGGTTCTAATCGCAAAAGAATATACTGTCTTATCTGAAGAAAAGTCAGGTGTATTCACAAAGTATGTGGAGTTTTCATAAGCATGGGAAAAACATCGTCCTTATTTGACATTCTAAATAAATTTTATCGTTGATAAAGCTGAAACTATCTTATTTTTTCAGGCTTTTAGGCTTAAAACCATTTGTTCCGTTAGTGTGGCTTGCAGATTTACGTAATTACATTTATATAATTTTCCTGTACTTAATACAAATATTATAATAATATGACGAGGAAAAGTTAGAAAATTATGCTTCCAGTTCATGGCCAGACGGTAGTGTTTTTTGTGCTAAATAGGGTATATGCATGTGCTTCAAATAGGGGTCATTTTTTTTTTAATAAACTATTTACTTCAGAATTATGCATTCATCATTATTTTTAATTATAATTTCCTTTTGAACAAGAAATTCATTTTTAGAAAGTGCAATAAAACTGTGCGAAATTTAAATATTTGAAAAGCAACGCCATTGGTCAAAGCGAATGTAACGTGAAAGTCAACAATAAATATCAAAGGAGTGTTTGCGATTCAGTCCGTTGTCGATGTCATAGACTATAACGTCATAGCAAGCGCGCCAAAATGGAGGGCGTTTATGGTGCCCACGTGTCTGTTGGCTATTTTTAACTTTCTTTCAATTTCTTTCTGGCGTTCAAAATTTTTTACTACTATATGGCTATGTAAACTATTGAGTAAAAATATATAAAAAATACATGCATATTCCCTATTGCTGAGCAAGTTTCCATCCTTTCGCTATTATAATAATAGTATCTAATCACTAGTATCAGTAGCAATAGTTATGTGTAAAATCAAAGAAAATAATTGGTTTTCAAATTGAATACCAACTTAAATTGTGTATACAATAAGTATTACGCGTTACACTGGTTGGAGACTTATCTAAATAATCGCCAACAATGCGTAGAGATATCTAGGCGTACATTATCAGAAAAGAAAATATATAGATCCGCCTATCGTCAAAACTCCTGTGGTGTTCCCCAGGGCACTATATACCCTTTTTGTTTCTGTTGTACATTAATGATTTGCCCAACGTAACTCCATATTCATGCATTCTGTACGCCGACGATACAACCCTTAGTTTTGAACTCACCGATACCAATATCGCCAAATACGAAAAAGAGATTAATGACACGTTAAACAAAATACTGGAATGGTTAAAAGACAACAATTAATCAATACTAGTAAAACCAAACCTATGCAGTTCCAAGCTTACAATAGCAAACGTCACCCATTAGAAATAAGATATGCAAATGACGTTATAGAAGAGGTTGATAGTGCTACTTTTTTGGGGATAACATTAGATAAATATTGCAACTGGAAGGAACACATTGACAAAGTATGCACTAAACTGCAAAGATTTGTATTTGTTTCGTATAGAATAACTCGCGTAGCTGGTATCAATGCAGCACTTCATGTCTATCATGGTTACGTAGCATCAATTCTCCGCTACGGTATTATAATATGGGGCAATTCTGTTGAAATTATTAAAGCATTCCGAGCTCAAAAAAATGTATTCGACAAATAACTAAAGCCCAACTACTAGAAAGCTGTGTCCCACTCTTTAAAAATTTAAAAATATTACCACTCCCATCACTATATATCTTTGAACTCTGTATCTTTGTACATAAAAACATAGCCTTATTTCAAGTACACAATGATGTTGTAATAAGAAAAAGTCGAGATATCCACAAATTATGTGTACCCCAACAAAGAATTAAATTATTTTCCAATAATGCTTACTGTATGGCAATTCGTGTATATAATAAATTACCTAATGTTTTCAAAAATCTTAACTTCATGAAATTTAAAAATAAATTATTTAACTTTCTATTGCGTAAGTGTTACTACTCAACAAATGAGTTTTTAAATGAAAAAAATAATTCAAAATTTAAATTAGACGACGACTTGCCTTTAAGTTCCTAATGATTGAATGAAATTTAATATCTATGACATTGTATTGACTAATTCTATAAATTGCATTTAATCATTCTTGACAGCATATTTAATCATTCTTAACATTATATTTAATAATCCTTGACATTGTATTTGGTAATAGTTAACAGTTTCCTTATCCTTGACATTGTATTGTGTAGTTTTGATTTATTGTTCTAAAGCATTTCATTTTAATTCCTTGAGATATTTGTACGCCGGAAACAGCAGAATATTATGGACGTCTTATTATGTGTAACACCTTGTAACAACAATATTCTAACAAATAAATTGATTTGATTTCATTTGATTTGTATATAATTCTTTGTAATTTGGCTTACGGGTCCTTTTTTTTTAATTGTGTACTTAGATATTGTGACTTATAAGTATAACATCGCCTTGGACGATTCTGTGAAGGTGTTACAATTGTAATTTAAATAAATATTAAATTCAACTCACAACTGCCATTCTTTGACAGTTGTATGAAACGTATATAGCCATTTCATTTCATTTAATTTTCAACTTAGCAAAAAAGGACGTAGTGTGTCAATTTGATAAACAATTGATTTCCCTGACTGTACGAGTAGCTAATCTATCGATAGGATATCCTCCAAAAACTTTAAGTGGATACAGGTGTCCCAGAAAGCAATCAACATTATTACTCGTGAAAGTTTGGAAAATTATTTACTTTTCAATATTTGTAAATATGTGAGCACCATGTATCTATCTCATAATTAATTTACCTGTCATGCGTTATATTTAATTATTTTTACCTATTGTGGTAGGTATAGTAATTTTATTCTAGGTTCATCGTCTTCATATATAATTAATGTATACATAATATTGTAAAACATTTTTAAAAGAGTAACGGTGGAGTTTCTTGCCCATTCTTCTCCATACGAAACTACCTTTTGGAAGGGGCAACTAGAACCAATTCTATTTTTTTGTAAATTTTGACGTTCAAAAGTGCCTTTTATGTGCCTATTTGAAATAAATGATTTGACTTTGACTTTAACCGACATATTGTAGGTGGTGAATCAAGTTTTGGTGAAGCCCTCCCAAAATAACAAAACATATGTTCCTCAAAATCATATAGTTTTTAAAATTTATATAATTGAAACAAAAAATATTTGAGGAAAAACATCAAATAACATTGAGTTTATGTTGAATTTGTAAGTTTTGATTGAGAATCAAAGGTAATTAGTAATTACGGATAGGGTAACTATTTAATAACATTTTGATGTAAGAAGTAATAAAAAGATTTTATTTATACTTGAGAGTCAGAGAATGACGCATGGCGGTTACGTTGTTTTTTATTTTTTTTTGTTTAAAATCTAGTATAACTCGAAAACTATAAGCTTTTGCGGATGTTCTGTTATTTTAGGAAGGCTTGACCAAAGAGCTATCACCACCTACAGTATGTCGGTCGTTTTCTGGGACACCATGTATGTATGAGTATCAGGCTGATCAAGCTCATAACTGCTTGTACATTATTACTCCTGCCTGTACCTACGGATTTACTTATCTGGCAGCTAATTTCATACTTGAATTCTATTCTTATTTTAATTCTTGTGGAAACTGCCTAGCAGGAATCGGAGATAAGGTAAAAATCCCTCTTTTTTGCATCTTTACAAAACTTAATTTGATAACCTTCAATTCGAAAGATCGAGACCTAATTTATTTTAACTGTTTTAATAATTAAAAATAATAGAGAATTCAATGTAATTAATGATATTTTAGTAAAATAGTTGATATACCTAATTATCTACTTTTACTTTAGGTTTTATTAACTATTTTTTTTATTGTTTCAGTACTTAAATGTTGGAACGCCGACGTCCTCCCTCTCGGAGGGGGGGCGCTAATTGCTGCAACACATTTTATATTATTTTGAACCTGTTTTTTGTTCCTATAAAATATTTGATTTTGATTTGTTCCGTTAACGTGCACAAACGTGTTACCTTCAGCAAAAGAAATTCCATGATTTTTCTAAATTTTCTCAATCATTAAGGACAATCGTGCGCTATGAATGACAATAGATCTCATTTTCCACATTACTGAGAATTGTGACAGGTGACAGTACATCAACCTCGTGTTGCGATACTGTGCGCACGCAAATATTTGTGACACGGCGAGATATGCTACCTTTGTTTTATCTTGTATGATAAGGGCACTTTACATTCATCAAACGTATGATGATACCGATCACGATGAGAGCAAATTCAAAATCGTTTTTTTTTTATTTCACATAAACCTACACGTGCACTTACGAAACGTCAGAAGCGTAATGCACGGTTCCAATTGGTCGTTTCCTATGAAGAAGCACCGGCAAGAAACGTAACAGTTACTCTTTTAAAAAATATTGGTATTTATAACAATGTTTTCAAATTACAGTCTTTAGTAAAGGTATGGAAGCCCAGTGTAGGCCTGTCAACAAGTGCTAGTTACGATGAGCAAAGCGTTAAACAGGTATAGTGTCGATGCTTTATGCTTTACTGGGTGTGATAGCTACACAGTTCTATAGGAGATAAACGTTTCTTGTACTGAAGAAAAAACGATGAGAATCGATCACGACGGTTTTATATTGTGGCGTCACGTACCTATTAATATTATAATTAAAGTGAAACTTTTATTACATCTTCTCAAACTTTTTCGTCTGTGTGTTGCATGTCGCGTGACGGTCGGCCGCGGAGTAGGGATAAAGTGAAAGGAAGGAGGGTTTTAGTTAAATGTCTATAATGTGAAAAAAAGTTTCACTTTTACCGTGGTTTCATAAAACTACACAATCCTTTTTTTAACTTATCGACTTTCTCAATAGTGCAATGATATCTTGCGCTGTAAGAAGAGACGACCAACATTTGCATTGCAATTGCAATGCAGTTTAATGCAGAATGTACAGTCGCCAGCAGGTCAAGCTACACGAAACTGTCATATTTCTCCAAACGATTTTAAACCTTAAGATGTTGATGGTTAAGTTCAAAATCGAATGAGAAAATCTGACAGCTTTTGGTAACTTGATATGCTGGCGACTGTACCTGACAGGATGAATTTTAGAGACACAACATCAGGTTGAAAAATATGATAAATAGATTTTGGTGATCAAATACTAGGCAGATGATGAGAGCTAACAGGTCATAGAACAATGAGCTCAATGGAAAAATCATAAACTGTTATAGAAAATAATAACAGGATATGTGTACCTAATTAAAATAATATTGTATCGTCACTCGCTATTTAACGAAATAAGACAACATGTCAATTTCGTGATCAATCGTGCGTAAACGTACGTCACATATTATATGAAACGTCCTTAACGTCATGTTGTTATCACGCGACAGAATCATGGCGGTGTGTCAATTATACCACGACTCCGCACTGTTTACATGTTTCATATCACTTTCTACGCTGATTGAGACATGCTAGGAAAATATAGAATATCAAAGTCAGTCAAGGATTTAATTTTAATAAAAATATTTTATTACACGTAAAGGCTCGTGCACACTGGCGCGACGCGACAACGTACACAAAGCCACCGCGTGCAGCGCGACGGGCGGCGCCTTTGTGTCGGGCTGTCGCGTAGCGCCAGTGTGCACGAGCCTTAAACCTACATGGGCACTTTGTAACGTCAGAAGCTAGGTGCACGGTTCCAGTTGGTGGTTTCCTATGGAGAAGATCCGGCAATAAACTCCACGGTTACTTTTTCAAAAGGAATTGGCTTTTACAATGTTTTCAAATTACACTAGAGGAAAAGATGTCAGCATAATTGACGAGGTCCGATAGGGCCGATGCCTGCCGGGGTCGCGGATTGTTCGTTGTGGGGTCGCGGAAAGAGTTACCGTGGCCCTGGCGCACAGGCAACTGAAGGAACACGGGTGGGTTTTAGTCAGTAAGAGTCTGACACGCCCTTCCGCTCCGCCCAGAGCGGGAGAGGTCATTTGATGAAGTCCCAACCAAAAAAAAAAAAAAAAAGGCCTGATTCCAAGATCCAGGTATTTAACGAAATAGAAAATGCTCAACAAATCCGAAGCATCTATGACTCTATGGTAAAGAACAGGCCACTACGTCTTTTGCTGTGGTTGCTAGTTCGAGAGGATGCTCAAGTGATGAAACTAAAGTAAACATAGATACTGTATCTAATGATGGAAGCATAATCAGCCTATAATATTTTCCCACTGCTGGGACACCGGCATCCTCTCTTCGAGAGGGAGTGGGTTAAAATATACCACGCGAGCCCAGTGCGAATTTTTGGTTCCAGGACATGCCGGTTTCCTCACGAAGTTTTCCTTCACCCTTTTGAGAGCAGTGGTGATGGAATAATTTACACAAAGTAAAGCGCCTGCCCAGGTTCGAATCCACGACCTACAACTCGTAAGTTGGGGCTGATACTACTGGACCACCACCGCTCATGATGGAAGCAATAATGACCAAATATCATCACGCTGTCATTCAGAGACCGTCAAACAAAGAAAACCTGCTTGCCTCACGAATTGCAGTAAGTCATACCTACTTGCTGCACCTAATGATGGGCGCAGAATCGGGGAAACGCGGTCTTGCCGAAGAAAAATGTCCCGATAAGCATTTCCGAATACACTGGAATTATGAGTGCTGCTGAGTGCCAAGTGTGTTTCATAAGGTTTTAGTTTATTTTTGAGTCTCTAATAATAAGTTTAAGACTGTCACATAAAACTATTCAAACATGGACCTTATCTTCTTACTGCCCGTAATCAGATAAGAATTCTTCTAGACTACTTAGTAAGAATCAAAACGATGATAAACCAATTTCTAACGCTTTATCATCATCATAATATTCTAAATAGGTACCCAATCTAGTAGGTATTGTTTCTTCAATCTATATCCACCTAATCGCACATAAATGCCCACAATAAACCGCTACTGATCCTAAACTGACAAGGACTTAGAAAGCTGAAGCATCACAGCACCATATCAGTTAGTACTAAGTACATAATCTGTTGGATATTCCCCCATTTCGCGGGTCGCCTCAATACGTCTGCCTACCTACCAAGAAGGCTTACCGTAAAGGTATTTACAGCATCATTATCTATACTTAATCCTGGTTTATTTCGCTTTATTAAAGCACGTCAATAGTCATAGCTTGTTTGTCGAACGGGCCTGTGAGTTAGAACTAGTTTTGGGTGTTGTTTAGTGGTGACGATTTGTCGTGGTCGGATCACGGTCGTGTTGTTGACGAAATTGTGTGGGGTGAATAAACAGGATAGTTGGTAGTCTTTGTCAGCTTTAATGTCACAATAACCTTATTAGGTATGCCTATCGATTTTGACGAGAAACTTCTACTCGAGCTATTTATGAAAACTATTAAATTTGGATGGGATTTGTCATCGGTGACCCATACGAGAACATACCTAAATAATCACGCTTGTCACGCATAACGTTATGCATTCCGACTAGAACTACACTGACTGAAGTACAGAAGGGAAATACAGTGCTACAAGGAACTTATGGCGCTTGAATGACATCGACAGGTCCTTGGTAAAAAATTGTGAAATTGTTTTGAGAATTTAAATTTAAAAAAGATTCTTGAAGAGCTAACTTTGTTTTAATGGGGAAGGTCGATCAAAGCTAATTGTAGATGACGTTTCCAAAGCTAGGTCTCTACGGCCTACCAATAAATTTGACATTTCGTTTATTCATTCCATTTCGTGTTCATTCATGAGTTGGGTTTTATTCCAATTTTTCATTATTTTCGGTAATTTCAATATTTTAAATCAATATTTACTCGACATGAAAAGAGTGAAAATGAAAATCTTAAAATATTGTTTATTTCCTCGTAATCAGTTTCTTCAAAATGTTTCCGACATAACCTCGAATTCTGTTTAGTTAAAATAGTTATCTGCCACAATCTTCTAAGTTTAGGTATTTCCGAAAATTATAGACTCAGTTTCCGTTTTGGGAACTAGCTACTACAGCGCCATTTTGACAGTTGCTTTCCCCATTAAGCAGAAGCCTAAAAACTTCAAGCAGTTCCTCAGTAGTTTTCTTTCAAAACGAAATCAGTTCTTTTCTTTCATCTAATCCACCGAAGAGTCGCATAGTGTAAACATACTCGACTTTCTACGTAGCAATGATAGTGAAATAATATATGTAGATTAAAATAATGTAGATGACTAATACAAACAATGATTATTACAGGACATTGAGTTTTATGTACCTACTTGGGCGAACTATTCAGTGCAATTTGATTGTACTCTGACATAATACCGGCTGTGTTCCCTGTAGGTCCATGGTGAAAGCTAGCATTGTGCTAGTCAATTGTTGCACATTTGGATAGATCTAATAAACGGTTTAGAGCTGAATAACCTTCCGTTTGTTTATCCATTTATTTCATATATGTTAAAATGCGTAATATACAATATATAACACAACTATTTACACGAGGTGCCTACTTAATTAAATGGCTAACTAACTACTTATACAAATAAAAGCAAAAGGACACTTAGGCGTCGAAGGTAGGTACGTACCCTCCACATTTCTGTCATCCGGAAATGTGTTCAGAAGACCGGCAGCATTACCACGTTGAATAGCAGTGTAAATTCTTCGGGCAAAGAACGAGCCAGACCTCTGGTCACATGAGGTGTTCTTCCGTTTTAAGTTATCTATGCTTGTCGCTACATGTAAAATATCTTGTTTTTTTTATACATGGTAAGTGACAAAATAATTGAAACCTTTCTAGTAAAAACTTTTTATCATGATCCTGAACGGCATTTGTTTTACAATTTTTTTCAAAATTAATCAAGTGAGCCAAAGTAATAGTACATTACTACAGCGGCCGACAACTGAGGCATTGAGGAACGAACGTGAAAATGTGGGCCTAGGCGAAGCCGAGGCACACATAAGTCCATCAATGCCTGGTTGGGGCCAAGGCCTCTATAGTCCTTTACACAAATAATGCGCGGAAATTCAAACTAATAAATTTCAGGATCAATGTCGAACAACGATAACTTTTCTCGCGCCAATATGTTCATTTGCTTCTTTTCACTATGCTTTAAACAGCTCTATTTGCTAAGCCAGTTCGAGATTTGAATAAACTCTTTGATAAGTTACCTCCGTGGTTGCCATGGATCGAAGTAAAAAGTTCGTTCCATTTTTAAACTACACGGCAGATATGAGTTTTCTTATAAATTTATTTGGCTGCTAAACACGATATATTAACATTGCCGGCCGCTGCTCGCATTTATTTGACCAGTACAGCATTTTCAATTTATCTCGAAGAAGGTTGTCAACATAATGCTCGAATTTCCAGAACTGCCGGGGTCGCGGATTGTTCGAAAGAGGTACCGTGGCCCTGGCGCACAGGCAACTGAAGGAACACGGTTGGGTTTTAGTCAGTAAAAGTCTGACACGCCCTCCCGCTCCGCCCAGAGCGGGAGAAGTCATTTGACGAATTCCCAACCAAAAAAAAGGCATGTCTGAGAAAACGTATTACTGTGTAAATACTACTTACATGGGTAACACATTAATAATTTTTGTTTTTGGTTTAGTGTTCGCAAGCACTACTACTTAGCATAAAGTCCTGGGTTCGATTTCCAGGTCCGGCTGTGTAATGGGGTTTTTCCATCAGGAATTTCTCAGTAGCTCACCGGAATCTGGATTTGTGCCCGGTTGATATACAGGGTGATTGGAAGATGGGTGCAAAGCTTTAAGGTGAAGATAGTATAGACAATTTAGAACCATTTAAGCCATGGTTGTCTTAGACGAAGTCTTACCAAATTTTTTTAACCAAATTTTTAAGTATTTTTTTCGTAAATTCTCAAAATTTAATGTAAACTGCATAATTATGGCCAAATTGAATGATAAATGAATTATTTTTTTATTTATTTAATTAAAGTAATGTGTAAGCAACCAAGCAAAACATGTTTTAGGCTTCTGTGTCATTAGACATTTTTTTTACAGATATTTAAAGCTCAGAAAAAATAAAAAAATTGTACAATACGTCTTTTAAACCTTATTTTAAAAAAAAACGGAGGGTGCTTTTTTTGTTCAAACCTTTTTGAAGACATGCTTGATAATCGCTCTTTCTTTTGAGGTATCATTTATGCGGATATCTTACAAATTATTGAAATTAGGACCTACAAACCAATTCGAGGGAGAAATTTAAAATTTTAGGCAGTCTAACAAAACACAAAATTTTTGCTTAAAAGAATACTTTATGTGCTCGAAATGATAACATTGTTCAATTCTAAGAATTTTTGGCACATGCAGGAACCAATTGAGGGGAACCCATTGAGGGGATTCTCTAAACAATGGCCACCGAGCGCGGTGCGACGGGATTTCCAGGTAGAACGCCCAATGAATAGCAAAAAGCGATAAGAGTTGGTTTTTACAGCAAAATGGTCTTAGTTACTGAGGCAACAAAGTCGTTTTTCTTTAGTCAGGGTCAGTCGGTCTGTGATGAAGCCGTTACATCTTTTACTTATTAGTCAAACTACTGCCCTTGTGAGTGGACGTTGTCGTGTTGATTCACAATTTACCGTGTTCAGTTGTAGCCCTTTGCGTTCCTGCACGTGTTGTTTGCGTTAGTTTTGAACTTTTTTGTTTCACCGTGACCACAAAACAGTTTTGGCATATTTGAAAAAAACTGGGTACACAAAAAAGCTCGATATTTGGGTACCTCACGAGCTCACTGAAAGAAACCTAATGAACCGTGTACTCATTTGTGATTCTTTATTACGACGTAATGAAACTGAACCATTTTTGAAGAAGCTGATAACTGGTGATGAAAAGTGGATCACGTACGACAAGAACGTGCGAAAAAGGTCGTGGTCAAAGGCCGGTCAGGCTTCACAGACTGTGGCGAAACCCGGGTTAACTCGCAACAAGGTGATGCTGTATGTGTGGTGGGATTGGAAGGGCATTATTCATTATGAGCTGTTACCACCAGGCAGGACCATCGATTCTGAACTCTACTGCGAACAACTGATGAGATTAAAGCAAGCAAGCAGGCAAGCAGTTGAGAGAAAGCGGCCGGAATTAATCAACAGAAGGGGTGTGGTTTTTCATCATGATAACGCTAGACCTCACACATCTTTAGCCACTCAGCAAAAATTAAGAGAGTTTGGCTGGGAGGTGTTAATGCATCCGCCGTATAGTCCTGACCTTGCACCTTCAGATTTCCACCTGTTTCGGTCTCTTCAGAATTCTTTAGGCAGTGTCAGGTTAACATCACTAGAGGACTGCCAAAACCACTTGTCGCGGTATTTTGATCAGAAGTCCCAAAATTTCTACAGCAATGGGATCATGTCCCTACCTACAAGATGGCAAAAAGTTATCGAACAAAATGGTACCTACATACTTTAGTTAAATGTAAATAAACTATATTAAAAAATGTTTTGAATTTTCTTAAAAAATGCGAAGAAACTTTTTCCCCAACCTATTATGTTAAATGGTCCTTTTATATCTTCATTTGCCAACAAGACTCAGAGAGTACCGCGCTTAGGAAGGTAAATAACGCTTCCTAACTCACTTCAAAACATCTACTCTTTACCTACTTTATGCCTTACACATCAAATTCAAGTTCACATAATTAGAGGCGCACTATTTATCAGCTGATCAGTGACAATTAATCGGACAGGTCACCCGAGCGGACCCGACTAGCCCCGAAGTGCCCCGAAGTGACAGCGCTGCGCCGGCGGCGGCGCACCGTTATGGTGATATTTGATATTGTGTGTATTGGTTATTAGAGTGTGATTTGCGATTTGCGTGGCGATTAGGTGGTGATCGTAAATAGATAAGAAGTATTTGTGTTGAATTGTTATTTGCCATCGGAAAGTAATATCTATTTGTTGATCTTAGGTCAGTTTTTGTTGCTAAAATGGCTCGATTACTCACAATAATATGTATCCAGTACCATTTAATTTACTGTACCTACGGTCTACGTACCCAAAACTGAAACTGCCTCCGGAGACCTTAGGGCCAAGTGGCAACAAGGGTCGATCCAACCTTTGAGTCCGGGGGGGTCATATAGTCGAGATCGTAGGACTAATTCTGTCAAGGGCCCGGGGCGCGAAACAAAATGAACCCCCCGTTCTTCTCAGTTTAAGTAGGTATTTCTAGGTACATATTGCAAAAAAAAAATGACAAAAAAGAAACAAGCTAAACGTACGTTATTATACTCTACCTACACCATGGGCCTCGCACCCGGCAGGATTATTTTTTTCAGGGAGGTGTATTTTTATCTCCTCAACATGCTTTTTACGCAAAGCAAGAATGTAGGATGCAATATCGAGCGAGGCGAGCTCGAAAATGTTTGCACCCCGTCTCGGAATTCTCGGTTAGGTCATAGATTAGGACGGATAGTTCACTCCATAGGAAAAGATAGATACCTAACACTATAACTACCAAAAAAAATATTACAGGCGGTCGTGCGCACTAAAATGTACCTTACACGCTCGCCCAAGAGTATCTACTACGGCGTCTGCCGTGATGTCGGGTGGATTCCTTTAGCATCATAGACAGGGTGCTTCCTGGTTGGCTATTTAATGTTCTTTTTTAATTATTTAAAAATAATGTTTCTAATTATTTTCTAAAAAAGATAAACTTTTGTTGGTCGTTTTATTTTGACAGCCGTCTACACTGCAATATGCTTGAGATTTAGGCATTTTTATAGGCGCGGGTGCGGTACGTACTCTCGAGGCGCGTGACAACCGACTGGATTTTGTTCGCCCGGGTGAAAGGCTCCCACAAACAGGCGCGACGTGACAGCACGACATAAAGGCACGCGGTGCCTTTGTGTCACGCTGTTGCGTTGCGCCAGTGTGCAGAGGCCTGAACGCGAGCCGTAGGTACGTTAGCGCGTGACCACAAACGAGTGAACTATCTGTCCTAATCTGTTGTTAGGTATCTAATTCTATTGAACAGTCTACGGAAATGGGAGTTGCTTTGTCGACTTATGCAGAAAAGTTTGAGAGTCAGAAGAATATAAAATGTAGATGCGAAAATTTTAGCTCATCGCCTTGTGTAAGTAAGGGTTATTTTGAACAGTCATACATAAATATTAGGCGTTACTTTGTTGACTTATGCAGAAAGTTTGAGAATACAGGCTGCAAGAGAGTGCGAAGCGAGCTCGAAAAAAATTAACACGCTACATTTATATTTTGCATACGTACCCCCTCCAACTCCAAACTGCTTTGTAGAGAATAGATTTTGACGTGATGTGTTTGGGATTTGATTAAAAAGTAAATCTTAAGATTTGAGGGCACCCAGGACCGCCCGATGGGGTTTATCTTGACACTATTCTGAGGCATTTAATTTCTACGTCTAGTTGCTCAGCTACTTCAAAAAGCTGTCGGAAAATTATGTCCGCCTGTTCCCTTTTTTGTCACACTTAGTGTATCATTTATAGCTTCTATATAGTACATAGTAACTCCATGGATATCAACGATACATCAGGTCATGGGAAAAGCGGCTGTGAAACATGGGGAGGCGAGCGGCGCGGCGCGGCTTCATCAAACTTAGAATCGTGCGAACAATATTAATTATTCACAATGAACGAACTGGTACATCATATTATTATTATAAACAACAGCACATAGTCGTATTATGCGTATCGTTCGTGTATGTGTTTGCCATCATACAAAGTATTTATTTTATTAGATTTATTAAGGAGATTAGTAAAATTATCAGTAGCTGACCTAGACCAAGCCCAGGGAGTGGGTTGGGCATGACCCCAATGACTAAATGAGTGGCCATCACTTTTGCAGCGTTTCATATTTCAACAATGACTTTCAACAGGATCGACATAAGCTACCGAAAAGCTTATGTCAATGTTTTACAATACATATTTTGAACTTCTCCATCCTCGATATCGTTGATAGGATTCCACTTTGTCTAGGCCCTCTTGCATAACATAGAAATAATAAAAGTGTTATTTTTATTTTTGGGAAATCTAGCAAAAGAATGTCGCATGCCAGGACAAGCAAAAAACTATACTGGCATTCCATGCAATATATCTACTCAATCTAACTTGATTCCAATTGATTAAAATGCAAAATTAATAAAAGAAGAATTACAAATTAAAGACCAAAATACCCAAGACATACCAATTGCATTACATAAACTCTGTGTGTACAAAACGAACAAGACTAACGCCGTGCGTGTCCTAATACAAGCGATCGTCAGGTTTTATTGTGTTTTCTGCCTGGAGAGTTTGTTTCGCGACTTCTTCCCAGCTAAAACACAAGGAAGTCAAAATCAAAGTCAAATCATTTATTTCAAATAGGCACATAAAAGGCACTTTTGAACGTCAAAAATTACAAAAAAAATAGAATTGATTCTAGTTGCCCCTTCCAAAAGGTAGTTTTGTATGGAGAAGAATGGGCAAGAAACTCTACCGTTACTCTTTTAAAAATGTTTTACAATATTATGTATATATTAACCACAATAGGTAAAAATAATTAAATATAAAGCATGACATATTTACAAATATTGAAATGTTAATGATTTTTCCAAAATTTCACAAGTAATAATTTACTGTGTGATTTAAAGTAGTTGTGAAAGAAGTTGTTGGGCGAGCGTTTGCGGGAGTGTCTAATGTATCAGATACAGTACCACAACAGCGTATGACGTGTTCGCGAATCATTTTGTATCCAAATTAGTGATAATGATACAAGGCGGTGCCACAGGACGGAGATCAGATACACCAAAATGATACAAGTGGGGACAAGGCCTTATGTAATTTTGACGTTCAAAATTGGCTGATTCTCAACCAACTTAATTTGAATACCTAAATGTTTATTGTCATTTTGTTGGGCGAACGCGCACACGTAGAGGTGACAGAGGGCGCCTTCTGGTTTTTCGATTAAATTAGTGACAAATGATCGCATCAAAATCAATTCACATTGATTTGACTGACGAACACTGCGATTACCACTATATCAATGGCACGCAAGTGCCTTATGGAAACACAGCCAAATATCTTGGCATTATATCTCTTAACGCCAAACTGCGTGCGTAAATTTCACGTCAAAAAGAAAAGACAAGAACTCGACATACGTTACAAAAGTATGAATAGGTTACTAGAAAGGAAAGCCTGTCTATCAATACATAAAATTATACTCGTATTATACATGCATATTCTTATGCCAATTTGGACGTACGGTAGTCAACTTTAGGGCTGTACTAAACGGAGCAACGTTAAATAGTACAACAAGTCCAAAATAAAGTACTCAGAGGTACTGATGAACCATGGTACATTGGAAATGATACGATCTTAAAATGGAACTCGTCACCAACATAATCCAAAAATTTGAAAAAAAAAATCGCATCGATCGCGCTTTCACGCGTCGTTCGCTTACATTAGCACACGGCCTTAGGGCGAGTCAACATGGCTACACCAACAACAATTTTCTTTAATACATTCTACACCACAGATAATCAAAAGTATTTTATATCAACGTGTCTATTAAACGTTTTAACGATGGCAATAACATACAAAATGGCGATGATCGTCGGTTAATGTAACTGCTTCCATTTTATCTTTTAATGCACATTAGAATTTATACAAATTATTTCTGATAATATATTTGCATACTAGCCACTAGGTTGTCTCGCGAATGTCCTCTAGACATTCCTATTTTATGAGGTAATAAGATTGTAGTTTGTTTTGTTAGTCGTTTTTTTATAAACACTTATTACATTTTTAGTTGGCACCGGGCGTTAGGTATAGTCAGAGAAATGAATTAGTAAACAAATTGGCAGCCCAAGTCATGTCAATTTGCCTTTTTATAGCTATTTCAAACATTTGTCAAAAAAATAACTGTTGTGTTAAGGACAACATCAATTATGTTGGAAGTCAATTCGCGTAACGATTAATTTCCCTGACAGGTAATGTCAGGAGAAAACACCCAAACTTTTTTTTTTTTTGAAAAACCACCGAAATAAACTTCAAAACTCGCACTTTTGTGCACAGATAACCATTGCTTTTTTATCTTTAGTATGGAGCTATGTTACAATTCCGTCTATATCGCTCCTTCAAACAAACCAATGTTTAACATGAAATAAGCCAGGTTTTCAATAAGTTAACTCCTGACCTCTATACTGATGGAAAAGACAATAAAAACAAAGACAAACCTTCTTGACTCGCCCCCAATACAATGTTATTTACTGGCATGAATTGACACGCCCCGTCTGCTTCCTGTTGTTTAACAAAATATTATGAACGGAATCATACGCACATTTTTTTTCAATTTTCTGTACCTAAATTAAATTGTGAATGAAAAAAATATTTGTGAATGCGTGCGTCAGTGCGTTGTAAACAAGGGATTAAAATAAGACTATGAATAAAAAGGAGTTCTGGGAAACTATCAAGGAGCTCTCGAGATAGTAAACAGACTGGACTTAATTATTACTTTTCTAACTAGGAAAAGTACAAACTTTCTGACGTGTGTTTTTTTTTAAATCATTTGACAGAAATACCATTGATCCTGTATAACTATTGCATGAAATGGTACGTTGTTATATAGTTTAATAAAATACCATCTTTAATTCAAGGTATGAAAGAAAGAAGGAAATAAATATAACAAAAATATACCTTTATTTTACTTTTTTGCGTTCAAAAGTGCCTTTTATGTGCCTATTTGAAATAAATGATTTGACTTTGACTTTTGAGACGCGCACTGGCTGTTACAAACATATACCTAGATAAAAAGCAACAGTATAACAAAAAAATAAACGTATGCGCAAGTGATCCAAAAAAACAAACCTTCAATAAATAATTGTTCCAATGAAGACTATTGTATTGCCAAATGAAACCGACTACTCAGTTACCCCATACATTTTTAAAATAACACAAATATTATTACAGAAAGCACATTTTTGTGTCATAACCATAAGCATACGTTTGTGCTTACTTTACGTCTGTCTGTCACGATTAATTATGTTTATTCAAAATTGTTTTTCCGAATAACATTATTATGACCGATTTATCAAACCAGACCGATGACCTAAAGAAGGCGGAGTGAACTTGAGGGGGAACGTAAGCTTTAAAAAGTTAAGCCGCTTGTATTCAAGGAATGAATTATATTATGTTTTGTCTTCAGTTGTTTTTTTTTACTGTGTTCAAGCTACTTTTAATTAAAATAAAATTTGTCATACCAATTTACGATATTTTATTTACATAATCAGCCTATAATGTTCCCACTGCTGCGACACAGGCCTCCTCTCTTCGAGAGAGAATGGGCTGTAATCTACCACGCGGGCCCAGTGCGGGTTGGTAGATGTCACATGTCTTCGAATTTTTGGTTCTAGGTCATGCCGGTTTCCTCACGATGTTTTCCGAATACAATTTCCGAAACCGATAGAGTTGCAATATTAAAACAAAATAGATATACGAGTACTATACGGAATTAATACATTGTTTACCTGGTTTAATAGATAGGATACTATTAATCCCTGTAGTACGTTCCAGTGGGATATTTTCGACATTTAACCAGGTGAAACCCCGGGGCAAAAGCTAGGCAAAAGTGATTGACTGATGTATCAACACACAGGCCAAACCTTTAAGGCTAGAAACTTAAAATTTCGCACACGTATTCCTCTTATGACGTAGGCATCCACTAAAGAAGGATTATTCAAAATTCAGCCCCCAAGGGGGTAAAATAGGGGATAAAAGTTTGAATGAAACTTTTTATTCCTTCGACGTATTTGCATGAAATTTCGTATGAATTGAGTACGGCAAAAATAATGAGTCACGTATTTCAGCGTTTTCCGAAATTCAACCCCTAAGAAGATAAAATAGGGGATGAAAGTTCTAAATAAACACAGGCCAAACCCTAGGTCAAGAAACTTAAAAATTGCACACGTATTTCTCTTATGACGTAGGTATCCACTAAGGAACGATTTTAAATTTGAATGCATATTAAAGCATAAACGGTACATAAAACTAAATACCAATTTTTAACACTTTTGTCTGACTGTCTGTTTGTTCCGGGTAATCTCTGAAACGGCTGGACCAATTTTGACGTGACTTTCACTGGCAGATAGCTGATGTTATACGGAGTGACATAGGCTACTTTTTGTCTCGGTAGTACGTTCCCGTTGGACAATATCCGACATCCACGCGGGCGAAGCCGCGGGCAGCAGCTAGTTATTAATAAACAGTGACATTAGCAAACTAGTTGTTAGGTCACAATTGAAACGAGTCTGGAATCTAGACCCAGATTTATATCATAATGTGGAATTCTATAGAAATGCAGTTTGACCTTGTCGGTAAGCTGTTATGACATTTAGACCAAGCACACAGTGACATAGAGCTTATTATTAATCATTTATTAATTATAGACACAGAACATATACATACTCGTCCTAATAAGTAATGTAGTGTAGGTAGATATGAAAAACTTTTTTACAAAAAAAACAACCGACTTCAAAAAAAATACACTACAAAGTGAAAAATAACTTTAATTTCGGAAGTCGGTGTCTTTGTATCTGTATTTTGTTTTTGCCACCGACTTCCGAAATTAAAGTTATTTTTCACTTAGTAGTGTTTTTTTTTTTGAAGTCGGTTGTTTTTTTTGTAAAAAAGTTTTTATTTTTCACTTTGTGAGACAGTTATTAATACTTAAATCTAAGTTACAATAGCCTAATGTCAAGTGCTCATCACATTTTACAAAATATTCCTTTTCCCAACGCAGGGACGTTAATTGTTGAGGAGTTCAAAAAATACCCAAATCGCTATACGTGTCCCTATAAATTTGAGGATTTCCCTCGATTTCCATGGGATCCCCTCATCAGATTCTGACTTGGTGACAATGGGACCACCTCGAGAGTATACCCTTTCAAACAAAAAAAGAATTTTCAAAATCGGTCTACAATTGACGAAGAAATCGGTGAACATACATAAAAAAAAAAAAAAAAAAAAACACTGTCGAACATATAACCTCCTCCTTTTTGGAAGTCGGTAAAAAATACAAAGTTACACAGCCATCGAAACCTGCGGGGTAATTGCGTTACACACTAAATGTAGGAATGGCTGTCATTTTGACAGTTCAACAACATTCATTGCATTATTTACGTTGTTGAGCAGACACCAATTTTTCGAACATATGAAGCAATGGATTACCAATACCCTTCAAAATTATTCAGATTGTTATTCATTGTATGTTACGCAATTAGGTGCAAGACCTCAAGCTCAGCCAGTATCAATTTATCAAATGCTGCTCAAAACATTTTTTAGACTTAAAAATAATTTTTGAATATTGTCAGAACCATAGAAAAATAAAAGCGCGCGTTACCACGCGGATATCATGTTTACTTGATACTGCCTTTATTATTTATTTCCGAGGATAAACCATAAATACTTACAGTAACCATTTAATCATAAAAATTGTGTTTATATTGTCTTTCATATTAAAACAATTGTTAAAGATAAGAAAACAATATTTTTTTCGACGATTTATTTAAAAAAAGAGCAGTATCTCCAGGAATATGAAGCATGTCAAAAATTCATAAATAATGAGTACTAGAACCCTCTGTAAGGATAGAACGGGACGTTTTGGAGTTCCAGACTTATCCTGATTTTTCATACCAGCTCCATACAGATATTTCGTAAAAAAAATATAAGTCCTCAGTTAACAAGCCAAATTACTTCTTAAGACATATTTGACCATAATAATATTAAATAGAAACCATTTCAAGCTCAGAAATCGACACTTAAAACTTCGAAGATCTAAGTCTTTTATACGCGATTTCCGATCCAGTGTGCACCGTAGTGGTACTTTATCTGATACACAAGACACAAGACAGTCTCGAAAACGCCCGCCCTACCACTTCCTAGTGTTTTCGCTGGTAAGAAGTGACGTAACAAACTCCTCATCAATTAAACACAAAAAAAAAGTGAGGATCGCCTAACGTTAGAACACGGGCTAAGTCTTGTTGGTTTGCTTGTTTTACGACCACTACACCAACCTAGAAACAATGTCTTTTTTTTTTTTTTAGGTGGTTTTGCTCTTGACTCTAGTCTAGGTCAGAGATGACAGAGACAAAGTCGACGATGGAGTGAGCTTACCTAGAAGAAGCCTGTTCACTCTTACTTTGAAGAGATTTGGGTTGTATGCGGTCGGAAATACAGGCGCAGGTAGAGAATTCCACTCTTTTGCTGTGCGGATTATAAAAGATGTTTGGAAGCGCTTAGTGCGAATTGGCGGAATAGCAACTAGGTAGGGATGGTAACTCGCAGTGCGCCTAGATGTCCGATGGTAGAAGGGGGCCGGTGGAATGAGGTCGTGGAGTTCTTGGGCACACTCACCCAAGTACAATCTGTAGAAGACCGACAAGCAGGCAACCTTACGGCGATGAGCCAAGCTGTGAAGCTTGGCATCCACCAGTTTTCTGTCGCCAATGAGTCTCTTAGCTCTGCGTTCCACCGAGTCAAGCGCGGCAAATTGGTTGGTTGGTTGGGCGGGTTGTCTGCCACAAAAAAATATTGCTGTGCTATCTAAAGGCAGACTCAGCGAAATTACATAACCAGTATCCTAATTGCGTAACATATTACTAATCAGAATTTGAATCATTTTGATGGATATTGCTAATCCATTGCTTCATACGCTTGAAAAAGGAGATGTTCCAGAAATGTATGGAGCCTGGGCTAGCACCATGTACACTATATGTAAATATCGCTATACAATATAGTAACCGTTTCTAATGTTAATTTTCTATTATTTTACTTCGTTTCAATGTACATTCAAATTAACTTGGTCAAGGAAGAGCAAACACAACGTAAATAACATAAATCAGTAATATACAAAATGTCATTTTGACAATGACATTTGATTGACGTGTCTATGTAATATCTGCCCTGCGATAAAAAAAAACACACTAATTCCGAAAATACATGTGTTTCGTTACAATAATAAAATAAGACTACTACTACTCGATTGCGGCAGCAATAATAAAATAAGTGCAATCCTAGTGCAACTTGTTATTGTAGAATACTATATACACGACGAAACCCAAATCACAGGTGAATCAAAAACCATATAACAAAGCTGGGGTCAACAGAGAAGCAATCAATCAATGTCCTTAGTAGTAAACTGGGTCGCAAAACAAAAACAATCACAAAAATCCCCGAAACACGTCCAATTCAAAGTCAAAGCAAAGAAAGATGTCACTTCACTAAACTTAAAACTGTTAAACGCCATGTCAAACACAACTGTCATGACTAACCTAAAAATAGGGTTATCATATTAAGAAACTTTCCAAATGATCATATTTGTAAGCCTGTACTCTTCTTCAAATTACATTGTTAGTATTTTTATGAAAATCCCCTATTTTTTTCCTATTTATCTATGTAGTGTACATAGTGGTAGCCCAAAATCAAATATCTCCTTTGTCTGCTCAACAATGTAAAAATACAATGAGTGCTGTTGAACTGTCAAAGTAAAAGCTATTCCTACTGTTAGTGTGTTACGCAAATAACTCGCCGGTGTCTGAAATTAGCAACGCCAATTTTTTACTGATGCAAGTGTCTAAGGCGTTTAAAACCACTTCCCATGTCACATAAAAAAAGACATATTCCATTTTGCATCTTCACACCTGGCAAACCGATATTTATCATTAAAATCGCAAATTACTCATTCCCAAACCTTTAGATATACGAAACCATAAATAACGTGTGCTTCCAAACAAACACATCACTCCATATAACGCAGTCGGTTAAGTTCATTGCTCTAAGGTTAGGATGCTGACCGCTTGGTAGTCAGAAATAAACATTGTTTATATTAAATCAGGACGTATAGGTATACCTATGCGTTGCTATGTTTGTAGGTAACACAATGTAGTGTGATTGTGGAGTTTCGTGAGGAATAATTGGTTTTGTAACGGGCTATTATCATCACCCAAATTGCGTAACACACAATCTATCACAATCCGAATCATTTTGAAGCTTATTGCTGATCCATTGCTTCATATGTTCGAAAGATTTGTCTTCTCAACAACGTAAATAACGCAATGAATGTTGTTGAACTGTCAAAATGAAAGCTATTCCTACTGTTAGTGTGTTACGCTATTAACCCGCAGATCTTCTTTTATTATTATGCTTCTATCTCTTCACCTCATCCATCCTAACTTCCTAACTAATATTATAAATGCGAAAGTAAGTTTGTTTGTTTGTTCGTTACCTTTTCATGCCTAAACCACTGAACCGATCATCCTGAAATTTTGCATATACGTTTTGCGGTGTACAGAAATAAATATAGGGTACTTTTCATCCCGAAAGAAAGTACTGTTCCCGAGGAAAACAACAATAACGTTCTTATGATAATAGATGGCGCCACGTATCTTTCGAATCATGATTGAATTATAACCCGAATTGATTGTCTATGTCTAAATTAACGCGAGTGAAGCCGCGGGCAAAAGTTAGTAATAAATAAATTATGTTTATTAATTCTTGCCTTTAGCGTCTAGTGTCTAATCCGACTCTACTTTGGCTGTGAGTATTTATGGTTTGTTCCTGTTAAAAGGGCATGGTTGCTGGTAAAAGGGCATGGTTGCTGGTAAAATTATAGACACCTAAGACATTTCGACATGTGATGAGTCATCGTCGGTTTCAAAACTAACATATTAGGTAAGTAGTAAGTAAAACTTTTAGAAATTTTGGCATGACGATAATATATTCCCTCGTATTTACTTTTGTATATTAACGTAGGCTTAGTTTTAGGAAATAATGTACCAATATGCTTTTTCTTATAGTTGTTAATAGATTATTTTTATCAGTTCAACTTAAATTTTACTGACCCAATTATTGAAATGTAAAGTGATGGCCTGAAACACAGGTTTGAATTAACCTAGATCGGGCGTGTCCCTCCCTTATATCGTAATTCCGAATCATCATTATTTGCATCTGTAATAAAATTGTAGTTTTAGTTTATTTTTAGGCACTACAATATTGTATGGAAAATATTACTACAGTTGACTAAATGTACACTTTTTGTAAATGTTTTTATTCAATAAATATTATTATTATTATCGGGAGCGTTCTTTTTTTCTCAGCTTTTGGCTGGTTTTAGCTACATTTACGGACCAAAGCCAAGTAAATGCAGCGTGTGGTGAATTTTATGGTGAGAATGTACTTTCGTCTAACTGCATGAACTTCCTAACGATTCTGCATGTGTTTAGGATGGCAGCTTTCTGCAGATTAATGTAAAGGGATTCTTCTAGGTCAATTAATTTTAGGCTTCGGAGGAGATGGTTGGGAATAACACCTGTTGTAGAGAGAACGACAGGAACAACATAAACTTTATCTTGTCTCCAAATTCTTGTAACTTCTTCTTTGAGGTCAACGTATTTGCTTATTTTTTCAGCGATTGTTTTTTGTAGGTTATGGGTGTTGGGAACTGCAATGTCTATGAGGTAAGTGGTTTTTCGTATTTTTTCTTGTAGGGTTATGTCTGGTCTATTAAAGTGGATGATCCTATCTGTAAGTATGGCGCGATCGTAATACAGTTTATGTGTGTCATTTTCGAGGATAGTTTGTGGCGTGTACTTATAATAGGGAGTGTTAGTGTTTTGAATGAGACCGTGTTTGAGTGCTAGTTTTTGATGGATAATGTTTGCAACCTGGTTGTGCCTGTGAGTGTAGTCAGTCTGAGTGAGGGTTATGCATGCTCCTGTTATGTGTTGTATGGTTTCTGATTGAATATGGCACCTGCGGCATTTGTCGTTTGTGATGGTAGGGTCTTTAATGATAAATTTTCTGTAGTTTTTGGTATTGATTATTTGATCTTGTATAGCTATGATAAAGCCTTCTGTTTCAGGGAAAAGGTTTCCTATTTTAAGCCACTTATTTGATGCTAATTTGTTTATGTGGGATTGCTCTAAGTCATGGGGGTGTCTACCGTGAAGGACTTTCTTTTTCCAGTTTTCAATTTTTTGGTTTTGCGGGTCGGTGATGTTTATGTCTTGTATATTTTGTTCATTTAAGTTAAGCGAGGTGTGATTAAAATCATTTAAGGTAATAGCTTTGTGAATATTACTTGTGAGAGATTTTGTGTAGAAAAATGTTTTTAGCCTAGTAATTTGTTTCTGCCAAAGGTGCTGTATGTCGATTAGGCCTCTCCCTCCATTTTGTCTTTTGATGGTGAGTCGTTCGATCGCAGATTTAGGATGTAGGTTGTTGTGTTTGGTGAGTGTTGTGCGTGTGGTTCTTTCTAACTGTTCGATGTCAGTTTTTGACCATTTTATTACTCCGAATGAGTAGGTCAATATTGGTATGGCAAAGGTATTCAAGGCTTTTATAAGATGTTTTCCAGATAGCTGTGTTTTGCAAATTGCGTTAATTCTTCTTCGATATTCTGTATTTAGTGTCTGTTTAATTGATGTGTGGTCGAGTCCTTTAAGTTGCTTGTATCCTTAATATTTGTATATATCTGTTGGTTCCATAGCTGCTATTGTGTCGGTGTCACTGACTGCATAGTTGCCGGGTTTTACTTTTCCTTTTATAATATGCAAAGTCCTACACTTATCTAATCCAAATTGCATATTAATATCCTGACTAAATGTTGTGGTCACTTCTATAAGAGATTTCATTTCTTTTTCTGTTTTAGCGTATAATTTAATGTCATCCATATATATGAGATGCGAGATAATAATTTCTTCGGTATTGTTTTTAAAATTATATCCAGCCCGGCACCGATTGAGTAAGTGAGACAAGGGGTTTAGAGCGACACAAAACCAAAGAGGGCTCAAGGAATCCCCCTGGTAGATACCCTTCCTAATATGTATCTGTCGAGTTATGAGAGTGCTGAGCTGATTATTTATCTGAAGTGTGGTTTTCCAACGTGTCATTACAATGCGCAAGAAATCTATTATTTTGGAATTAATTTTATATATTTCTAGGATTTGTATTAGCCAAGAGTGTGGGATGCTATCGAAAGCTTTTTGGTAATCTATATAAGTACAGTGTAGGTTTCTATTTTTTGTGGTGGCGTGTTTATGGATAGTAGAGTCTATAATTAACTGTTCTTTGCATCCCATGTGGCCTCTCCTGCATCCCTTCTGCTCCTCTGCTATCATATTGTGGTGTTCAATGTGTGAGGTGATTTTATTAGTGATTGCTGATGTTAGTATTTTATAAATTGTGGGTAGGCATGTGATTGGTCTGTATTGGGAAGGCTCTGATGTGTATTTAGTTTTAGGTAGCATGTAAGTTATTCCTGTGGCAATGAATTCGGGTATGTTTTGTTCTCCTAATACTATATCTGTCAGATTTTTTGCTATGGATTTGTGTAGTATCGTTAATTTTTTAAACCAGAAATTTTGTATTTAGTCTATACCAGGTGACTTCCAATTATGTAATCTAGCTGTTAAATAAGTAATTTCAGATTCTGTTATCTCCTTAAATTCCATTTCATCTATTGCTCTCCATTTTATTGCTTCTTCTGTAATCCAAGTTGCTTTATCATTGTGATGTATGCGCTCTTCCCATATGTTAGACCAAAATGTTTCCATGTGTTCTTTTGAGGGTGTGTTTGAGTCGTTCTCTATTGTTGAATCGGTGTGTGGTTTCTGTATATTTCTATAAAATGTTTTTTCATTTGTAGAAAATATGGCATTATCTTTTTTGCGCTGTTGTGCCTTCAAATATCTCCTAAGCCGATGGACTTTAAGTGCCAATTTCTGTTTTAATGTGTCCAAAAACTCTTCAGGTTTTCTATTATTATTTTCGTGTCTTGTGTGTGTAAAATAGTTTTGAAATATTGCTTCAACTCTTTTAACTACTTTATGTGATCTGATGCCGTTGATGTAATGTGTAAGTCGGCCACAGTCTGCTCTTAATTTTTCGATGTCTTTTTCTAGTCTCTGTTGCCATGCTGGTTTGACAATACGACTTGTTCTTGTGGCTCCTGTGTGGTCCGTGATTTTAAAGTCTAGTTCTTCAGATATAACTACCGCTGTGCAATATATAAGTAAATGTATGTCTATAAGTTGTGTGTCATCAGATATAAATTGTATGAGTATACTTTCATTAAATAAATTAACTAAACGAAATAGGTTAAGGGTGTATTTAAGTTTAGGTAGTTTTGGTCGGACTGCTGGATCCATCCCAGAGTATTGTGTGATTGTTGTTCTAAATTTGTCATATATTTCTTGGATATACGAATCTGTAGTTAGGTTTTGATCTGTAACAACTAAGGATTCTATATCATTTTCGAGCGTTAGTGTTAAGGATTCGGTTTGTGTGGATGTGTGTGCTGTTTGCGTGTGAGCTTGTGATTGGTTATATGTTAGAGATTGACTATTAGGATGTATTTGAGTGAGTGATTGTGGTTGTTCTTGCAAAATATTTTCCTTTGTGCTTTGTGTTAGTATGATAGTGTTAGTGTCTGCATAGTTTTCTGATTCTTGTCGTAATTGTGTGCGTACTTCTTCTTTTAACTGATCTAATTCGACTTGCGACAAGAGTTTATTCCTAACTATAGTTCTTCGTTGATCTGAAATCCGTTGTTCTGAAACGGAAATCTCAGGATATTGACGTGAAAAACGTTCATGCATTGTTGTCTGTAGGTGGTCATGTCGGTCTCTAATTTAGTGATGTATAGATAAGTTCGCATGATGAATAGGTTAACTTCTTTGCTCCATCTCATGCGAACTCTTGCTTTCCCAGCCTTGGTGGACGCGGGTAAGAAGGTAGATACCTCCCGCGCAACATTCAAGGCCAGAGTGGGTGAATCTGTATTCAAACTAGTTATGGGGGGTGACGATGATATGGGTGAAGATGGTATTGATGGTGATGATGTTCTTGAAGGTGCGTACGATACTGTACTTGGACTATAAGGCTCTACAGGGGTGTCTGTCCTGTTCGTCAGTCTATCACCATCGTCAATGGCTTCGGCTGTAGCATCTTTGTCGGTGGGAGCCCGCCTGTTCAACTCCTCACCGCTGACGGGTCGCATGCTGAGACACTTAGCGTCAGCTCCAAGTGCGCCCCGGCGATCGCCCCCGGGCAGCGGTCCTATACGTTTTCTTTTTGAACGGGTCTCCATTTTTAAGTGGGTATCCAGAGCCACGTTAGCCACGCCAGTAATTTCTCATTCGTGTGTCCGCCCCCCACGTGATTAGATGGTCAATCAGGACGTGTGGTTGTTTAGAGGCTTATTATTATTATTATTATATATAGTAGTAATTAGTTAAAGTCAGAGAAATTAACTTAAATGGTCCATGTTATGACTATAAACAGGGCAAATTGACGTAGGGTGTCAAAATAAAATGTTGGCATCTTAACAAAAAAGACATTTCAATCATACATTTACTATTTTTCTCACACTTCCATACGGTAGTCATAACAAAACACTGCAGTACGTCAATCAATCCCTATCTCAATGATGAATGGCCAAACTGCACCATCTGCTGCAGATTTTAATTAAACCAGATCGATAAAGGACTGGTTATAGACTGAATAATACAGGTGTTCCATCCTAAGCTATTCATAAAATAATAACGAGCTATGTTATACTTTTATCATCTAATTATTCATCTTAGTTAATAATAGTTATATACATCTGATTTTATCCTTCCTTACTGTAATGTGACAAATGCGTGCACTGACTGGACAGGTCCACTCAATCTGTGTGGTTTTTCTCAAAAGACCATTTCAGATACAAATCTACATGGTCTTCACATGATCTGACCAAGATTATGAAGAGACTGTGACCTCTGAGTTTGTTTCGGCCTTTCTTCTCAGAGTAGTCAGATAGGAAACGCCGACCTCATCTAGTTTAAAAAATATGATTGACGTGTAAAAGTGTTAGTACAAACCTACTTCCAGAAATAAAATCATTTATCATTATCATTTACTGGTGCACTGTGATGGTGTACGGTGAACAAAGCATATTACAGTATTTCGGTATTTATAGCAGACAAAAATCTAATGACCGAATGTTGATATGCTAATAAAATACATGTATTTTTGTCCTTGACATAAGTTTTGTATGTTGACATTGGCGTTATACAATGTGGAGACAATAATACGACAATAAATGAAAACACTGGCAATACTAATGCAGGAGAGTATTTTGGAACTACTAAATAAATCTTAACAAAAAAAAAAAACTTTTTTTCAAACTAACTAAATAGTAGTGATGTGTCGACTATGCGCTTTGCCAATCTTAGGCATGCTACAGTGACTAAACTATTAGATATATTTGACTGAATTTTCGTATGCAGACTGTAAACATCATTAGTTATACGAAGTTTAAATTATTGTTGTATTCTCGTCTCCACCTTGAATATTGACATAGTCTTGCTATTTGTTTTCAGTCGTGTGTGTCGACATGCAATGTATTGACATTTTTAATTTTATTTATTTATTTCTCTTTGCGTGCTATTTATTATTAATTAATTTGTATTATGATATGTGTAAATCTTTATAATTGTTATTTGTTTATTACTGTCCAGGCTTATTTTATTTAATTATTGAGAGTTGGCTGGCTATAATTCGGTACTTGATTATTTATTTACAAACATTTGTACGCCCTCTTGCATAACATAACGCATTCTTTATTTTCTTTATATACCATTATGATTGTACCTATGTTAAACAAATGAATAATTGACTTAATTATGTCTTATCAATTATTGGAAATCTTTTACCTAATATGATAGTGGTGAAACATGTAGACCTATTCTTAAATGTATCCTATGTACCGTATTTCTAGCAAAATAAATTCCTTTGACTTCAGTATGTATGCAGTCTGCACAGGCCGCAGGGAGTTTTGGAGATGATTCTACTTCTCCTTCGTATCAATGAGTCCATATGTTTTAAATAAGCTTCGACCAGAATGCGGTCTTTCAACCGGCTAAGAATGCAGGTACAACTTAGTCAGGTACCGAGTCACAGTGCGACTGTGGACTCTCATCACAAATGATGCCTCACCTCGTCTCGTACTCTCTGTGACCTTTGGTGATGCTCAATGGAAGTCTTCCAGCTGAAATGTTGATGATGAAATTTAAGGTTTACAGAACATTGCAATTTGTCAATAGCCGATTATCACTAAACTGATAAAAGCGTTAGTAAGTTAATATCTGAGTTGGTTGGCCTGTTATCAGAAGGCAATAATACAAGGCATATCAGCGCAGGTATGAGAATTGAATGGCTAAAATAACTACAGGCGCTTAACATGGGTGATTGAAGGAAGAAATATAGTTTTTACGACGTCCTTAACTTTTGAATAATAGTTTGAAGCTGGTCCAGAAATGCATGCCAAAAATGCTCTAGAAAGCGCCATGTTTATAAATAGAAGCATAAAGAAATTACCGAATCAGCTCTACAATCATTAGGACCTTGCATAGTTATTGATTTAATAAGACAAACTAATTAGTTATAGTAATAAACTTTAGCTTGGTATACAAGGTAGAGACCACAATACGACATAAAATTAAACTGACTACTACTTAGTCTATGTAGTAAGTTTATTATACTATTGACGAATACTTAAATGACGAGTTGATTTACAATTTATTACAGTTATTAATATTGACATTGGTGCCGATTCTCTTGTCACAAAATTCTCTAAACTAGACAAAAAATCACAAAAATTTTGTTTAGTCCTGTCAAAAGACGATTTCTCATTCTCAAATAGACTAAAGTGACACAACTTAACTATATTTTAGTTTGACAGCACTAAGGTGGTGCTGATTAATTAGTTTAGTGAAAATGGCAATTTTGCTATTCTGAATTTGACGATTTTAACCTAAAATTTTGGTTGTCTTAACTAAATCTGGCTATATTTAATCGCGATTAAAAAGGTGTGGAATAAAATTAGTTGTCATGAACTAAGATTCACCACAACACCTCGACTTCAGGGACAAAAACAGTACTGTATTTTTTTAATTATTTTGCTTATATCTCGAAAACGGTGTGTCCTATCGCAAAAATAATGAAAATTTCGACCCCCTTTATGAAACCCTTAAACCCATATAACTACACGAAGGTATTTATTTTTTAAATATTTTCCGTACAAAAAGTGAAAAATTCCATATAAAACACGCCGAGGCTGCCACACATGCGCGCCTCCGGCTCTAAAAAAATTCACGTGGTAGGGCAAACAAGTAGGTACCATGTGGAGTCGCGATTGTCAAATTAAATTTTAGTTGCGTCAAAATGATTTTTAAATTTAGAGATATTTTATTGCAGAATAGCTCTAAGATTCTCATAGCCAAAAGTAAGGAATTTTAGTGATAGTTTAGTTAGTTTAGTTCGGGGTACAAGAGAACCATTAAATAATTTTGATATTTTAATTATTTTCGCATAGATTTTTGACATTTTAATAATTGCACATTTAGGTCTGACATAATTAGCGTATTAACTAGTATGAAATATCAATTTATTTTTTAATTTAATACCATAATCATGCATGATTTTCAAATATTTTTAGTAGATTTTAACATAATTCTTTACCTATGTTATCAAATAGATAAATAAATAATGTATTTAGTTTGTTTGGAAAATAACTGTTTTAATTTAAGGATTTATTTGATTTTTAACCGACATCATAGAAAGAAGGAGGTTCTCAATTCAACAGTTTATTTTTTATGTGTGTTAAATCAGAACTTTTTTCTAATAGAACCGATTTTGATGATTCTTTTTTATTTGAAATCTGGTGTTTTGGTTGGTCTGGTGGTGGGTGGTGGTGAATTTATATGGGACCACACTCATGTGGTCCCATATGAATTTAATCAAAATCTGACTATTTAGTAGTTTTTGAGTTAATAATGCGTATTTTTTCCACGTCTTCAAAGTGAGAGTGAACAGGCTTCTCCTGGGTAAGCTCACTCCATCGTCGACTTTGTCTCTGTCATCTCTGACCTAGACTAGAGTCAAGAGCAAGCACATCAAAAAAAAAAAAAATGGTGTTGTTTTAATAACTTCTTGTCATTGTTATTTACATTATCAAGTAGTGAGTGGTATACGAATTTGTGTGGGGTAGGTACCACAACTAAAAAGTGAAATATACAAACTTTTTCACAAAAAAACCGATTTCCAAATAAAAACACTAAAAAGTGAAAAATAACTTTAATTTCGGAAGTCGGTAGCAAAACTCAAAAATGCAAAACTTTCGAAATTAAAGTTATTTTTCACATTTTGTGTTTTTTTTTGGATGTCGGTCGTTTTTTCATTTATAGTCGTATTATTGTCTTCACATTGTATATATCATTGTTTAACCTAGCTCCCACTGAACCGACATCGTTTCACACGGGATGTAGATTTTTGCATTTATTATGAACCTAACGTTAAGATGTATGGTATCGTAATTTGAATCTCAATGAATAACTATACAAAGTTTGCAACTAACTCCGCAGTTAGCGTGCCTTGTAATTTTTACTTGATGTACTCGTACAATCGCCAGCACATGAACTTACCACAAACCGTCAGATTTTCTCATTCGATTTTGAATTTAACCACTAACATTTTAAGGTTTAAAATCGATTGGAGAAATTTGTCGGTTTCGTGTAGCATGAGCTGCTGCCGACTCTACGTAACTAACTCTATCGATTTTGATCTAGATTTAAAAATCGAGAAAAAATGTAATTGGATTTTTTCTATTAGAAATACTTATATTCTTAGAAGCAATCTGTGTAAAGCAAGCTATTGGTAAGTTGATTGATTGGCTACTGGCTAGTCTAGCTACATATGTATTAAAATATTCCCATGGAACAAATCCTATGGCGGTAAATCATGATTTCCTTACAACCGGCCTTAGGACTTTGATTGTCTCATTGAATGAGGTCGTGATAGCCCAGTGGTTAAGGCCTCGCCTCTCATGCACGAGGTTGTGGGTTCAAATCTGGGCAAATCAAATCAAATCATTTATTCGCATAGAATGTAACTATAGTTGTTATAAAATATATACTGAGCGGGGGGGGGGGGGGGGTTCCGCCCGAGTTTTTAACCCATCTGCCGAAGTAAAAAGTTCGTTTCATTTTTAAATTACACGAGAGATATGAGTTTTCATAGTATTTTATTCGGCCGCTAACCACGACAGATATGGATTTTCATACTAACATTGCCGGCCGCTGCTCGCATTTATTTGACCAGTACAGCATTTTTGACTTCTCTCGAAGAAGGTTGTCAAAATAATGCTTGAATTTCCAAGCATGTTTGAGACTGATGAAACTGATTTTTAACCGACTTCACAAAAAGAAGGAGGTTCTCAATTCCTCTGTATGTTTTTTTAAATTTTTATTATTCGTGTTAGCTCAGAACTTATTTTTGGGTGAACCGATTTGGATGATTCTTTTTTTTTTTGATAGGTGGTGCTTCACATGTGGCCCCATTTAAATTTTATCAAAGTCTGACTAGCAGTTTTTGAGTTATCCTTAATACTGCATATTTTTTCCACTTAGTTTATATGGATGATATGTTAATAATTTCCTGTCATTGTTATTTACACAGCAAGTAGTGGTATACGAATTTCTGTGGGGTAGGTACCGCAACTAAAAAGCAAAAAATAAAATCTTTTTTACAAAAAAACAGCCGACTTCGATACAAAACCAAAGACACCGACTTCCGAAATTAAAGTTATTTTTCACGTCTTTTAGTGTTTTTTTTGGAAGTCGGTTGTTTTTTTGTAAAAAAACGTTTTTCTAAGCTCATAATTCAAGCAAATGCGGCCTAAGTTTTTTTGTTTTAATATATTTATAGATATCGATAGGTACCCGTTACGTCTACAGTTTCGCTAGCCAAATTAAATTGACCCTGTATACCGATCTACAATACGTACTTTTACTAAATAAGTCCATAACAGGAGCAAAAACATAACTACAAGCTGCGGCCGACCGAATCGATGTCGAAAAACAAACAATTGACCGTAAAGCGACTTGCAATCAAATCCTTACATTCCTTGCGCTTTGCCTCGAAATAAACTTATTGCCAGGTACAGGTGGAATAAGTGTGTCGAGTCTGCGAGGTTTTTGAAAACAGTTTTGGTAGTTATTGATAGTACATTTAACGTTCGGTGATCTATTTTGTTCTGGTTGGTTATAAGTAGGAAATAGAGTAGTTACTACGTCATGTCAGTTTATTTTTGCAATACTATAATCAGTAAAAATATTGTTTTATTCAGTAACCGTCCAGCCAAACTTTATCATACGCCATTAAAATAGAGTTAATATACCAACGTAAATGAAGTCTTTTTTATTATTGTCTGACCGCGCGTACGAAAGAAGATCTTCAAATAAAGTGACAGGCTTACCAACGTCTGCCAGGGTCGCGGATTGTTCGAAAGAGTTACCGTAGCCCTGGCGCACAGGCAACTGAAAGAACACACCCGTGTTCTTTCAGTTGACACACTTTTAATGACTAAAACCCACCCGGGTTTTTGTCATTATAAGTGTGTCACGCCCTCTCGCTCCGCCCAGAGCGGGAGAAGTCATTTAATGACACCCAAAAAAAAAGGGCTTACCAACGTAAGACTGCCATGTTATTTGAACATCTACTTTCGCTGATGTGGATAACTTGGATACGCCCAGTTTCTGAAAAGAAAATTAACGACGCATCAAAATTAAACGCAAGTCAAGTGATGCGATTAGCTGTTGATAATTCATTCAACCAATCAATACTCACTTTACGCGCACTTGAATTTTTTTTAGCAAATTTTTGTGGTGATTTTCGTTCCAGAAACCTTTTTCTGCAATAGTCTGCGGAAAACGATTCAGGCGAATGACAAAAAATTTGCGCGGTCATAGAAAAACTATAATTATATCTTAGCCCATTTGCCGACATCCTAACATCCCTTTTTCTTGTCCACTTGCCCTACTGTCATCCACGCACTATGACGACTACCCATTTAGTTATTTACGTATAAACGCAAAGATTGTAAGTCGTAAAGCACCATTGTTACTCGCACGTGCCACTCAATAACAGTCGTCATGTTTATTACTGGCTTCGGCTTTCATACCAGCTTCAACACCCTTAGACCCTGCTAGTATGGCAGTATAAGGTACTACAAGGGAAAAAAAAACATTTGTTTTTCTTGGAGATGGCGGCATTGGTCTACTCGTATCTGACATTTGGCGATAATTTACACTTTCCCTAGAGAAGATAATATCTTCTTGTATCTGCAAAAGTTGCATCTTCTGTATCTATATCTATCTCGTACATGGTTGCAGGGACATCGACGTGCAACCTGTTACCATGTAATCAGACATGATTCTGAACCAGTGCGTTGAAATTTTAGGTAGGTTATTTAAAAAATAAAATTGCTGTTTCACACATTTTGAGCGCGTAGATATTGCAGTTTTCTATGAAATAGCAGATTTTCGATTTTGTTAACCGACGAAGAATTTCTTGCACAGGGGTCTTTATTATGATTGCGAAATCATCAAATGACCTCTCCCGCTCTGGGCGGAGCCGGAGGGCGTGTCAGACTCTTACTGACTGAAACCCAACCGCGTTCCTTCAGTTGCCTGTGCGCCAGGGCCACGGTAACTCTTTCGAACTATCCGCGACCCCGGCAGGTTGCACAGGGGTCTAGAATCATGTGCTGAATTCTTGGTTACAGTTTGCGCGTTTATATCCCTTCCACCCACAGATATAACATATTATAAATGAAAGTCGCGTTCTTCTTCTAAACTACGCAACGGATGTTGATGCCGTTTTCACAATCATTTACAGAATATATTCCGGAAGGTTTATTGTTATTATTTATTTATTGATTCAAACTACAACGCGGTCTACAATTTTCGTATCAAAGTAACTTAGCCTGGTTTAGTAATTAATAACTAAAACTGAGCGGGTCCTTTTTGTGAGCGCCCACACTAGCGGCCTGTCTGCCCGGGTGGCTATCGATTGCAGGATAGTGCTGAGACTGCGGCGCAGCCTGCTCAGTAATGATGCAGATTTCTTACGCCACAGGGCATCAAAGACGTCAGTACGTGCTTCGGCAAACATTGCTGAGGCACTACGGAAGCGTGGCAATCGCAACAATACCCTGAATGCATTAATGTATTGGATACGTAGAGCATTGTAAACCTTTAGGATATATGTGAACCATAGGGCTCCCGAGTACAGTACTGTGCAATATGCCTTAAAAAGGGTTCTTTTAACTGCGTCTGTACATCGAGCGAATCTGCCAAATATTCGCCCCAACTGACAATGCTCTGCGCTCCCTTTCTAGATCCATATCATCTTTCAGGTGATTAGTAACCAGATGGCTCAGGTATTTATATTTATATATCCTGTTTATCATGTGATCTATAATTAGGAGAAGAGGGACAGTAGTGGGACACCTGGTGCCAGACCTGAAGATCATTAATTCTGTCTTACTGCTATTATAAGTTAACCATGAGTCGCAGCGTACGACTCGCTCACATTGGGTAGCTTTAGACGAGCGTCGATCCAGGGAGCCAGCAGCACCATGTAGTCTGCGTAGCTAATGTTGTTAAAACAAACTCCATTCAAGTAGCAGCCATCAAGTGTATTGCTGAGTTGCTCAATCAGTGCATTAACATATAGACCGAAGAGCAAAGGCGAGGACCGGCCCCTTGCCTCACCCCACACTCCGGCCGGCATGGCTTCGACAGCTCACCTTGTCGCCGCATCTGAGTCTCTTGGTTCAGGTACCAGTGCTTGAGGAGTAATACGAACTCTGGCGACAGCGCTGTCTCTTCTAGTTTTTGCCAAAGAAGATCGTATAGGAAAATGTCAAAGGCCCTGGATAATTATAGGAAAACCGCATACACATGTGTATTTCTATCCGTGTAATACCTGACAGCGTGCTTCAAACTGACAATAGCAGTCTCCGTTGACAGGCCGGAATCCAAACTAGGCATCACAGAGCCGCACATGCTTATTTAGATGTGAGTTAAGCACGCTATCAAGGACCTTGGCTATGACGGTAGTGAGTGAAATAGGCCTTTAGTTTGACTTGTTCGATACGTCTACTGTCTTGCATTTGACCACTGGCACCACCAGAGTTCGCACTGGATCAGGCAGAAGATGTGAATGACACAGACAAAGATTAAATAAAAATACCAGCATCCAAGGTAAGCGGGTTCTTCTTGTAATTTATTTGAAAATACATTCACAAAGCTTCCTGCGTAAGCAACTTTTTATCAATAATGTGCACCGAGTTTAATCTAAATATAAACTGCGCTTCTAACACATCTGCATTTTCAAAGAAGACACACATTCACAAACACATACACACACATGCACATACACACACACACACACACACACATACACACACACATAACAACACAAACCCTGTTAACAATAAGACGCACATACAGTTTTACATAGACATTCAACTATAGATACACAAAGAGCTGCAAACTAGTTTATAAGTCATTTACTGTTATCTTTTATTCATAAACTTATTTTTTTTTCTTTATTTTTTTTGGTCACCTTTTGTATAAGTAAATGTTCGTCTCAATTTGTTAGTCATTATGGGAAAGAGCGAGATATGCCCCAACACAAGTATTTATTAATTACTTACTGGGATGTCTCATTTATAATATTTGTAACTGTTTTGGGATAAATAAACATTTTTCATTTTTCATAAAAATAAAAAAATAGTTTTCATTACCAAATGTACCCCAAGTGGGTCTAAATTTAAAACTTGATGGCAAGAAACTTGATGTCTTTGCGGAAACTGTATTTCTAAGAATTACTATAGATTCAAAATTGCAATGGGGTGCCCACATTAGAGCTCTTTCAGGTAGATTAAGTTCAGCTGCATATGCAGTAAGAAAAATAAGGCAGTTGACTGATATAGCCACTGCTAGGTTAGTATACTTTGCTTATTTCCACAGTATTATGTCTTATGGTGTTCTGATGTGGGGATCGGCAGCTGTCGTAGATTCAATTTTCATTTTACAAAAGAGGGCAATCAGCGCGATCTATAAAATGGGTCCTCGCGAGTCTCTTAGAAAGAAATTCAAAGAAATTGATATACTAATTCTGCCTTCTCTTTATATCTTAGAAAGTATTTTGTATGTTCGCAAAAACTTAGGACTTTTCAAAATAAGAAGTGATTTCCATAATATAAATACACGCAGCAAAAATTAAATTATAATACCCAAATTTAGATTAATTAAAACAAGCAAGTCATTTCTTATAAACAGTATCCGCTTTTATAACATGTTGCCAAAGTCAGTTACAGAATTTAGCGATGGAAAGTTCAAAACCCACATCAAACCTATACTTATAAAAAATGCATATTATAACATTAAAGACTACGTTGAAGACAAGGAAGTTTGGCAATAATTCCTTTTGCACATGTGGCTTCCGTGGTACCACATTAACGACATCACTAAGTAAATGTCTATTAACTGTTCCCAAATTACGATGTTTTTTGTTTCTTTTTACTTACTTCTTTGACATAATCTCATTATTTGACATTATATACCTCAGATTCTCATTTCAACTCCTTATTTATGGCTTTTGTGGATAGGATTTTGATTCAGATGTGTTATAGTTGTAATGGCAATCATGTAATTTGGTCTAAATAGGCTTTTATTTTTATATAGATTCTTCTATATTTTGTGAATGTGAGAACGTTGTAGGCCTAACTTGTAGACTGTAGATTGGTGGACATTTTTATATTTTGTTGAGTACCTGTTACCTGTTGACAGGCCTACATTGTCCTCCCATATCTATCAATACTGTAATTGGAAACATTATAAAAGCCCCTTATTTTTAAAAGAGTAACCGTAGAGTTTCTTGCTGGCTCTTCTCCATAGGAAACAACCAATTGGAACTGTGCACCAAGCTTCTGACGTTTCATATTTTATGTTTATGTGAAATAAAATATTTTGATTTTGTTCTTGCGTCGCGAAATGTCGCGGGTAGTCGTAGATATTGATTCAAACCACAAATCCTTCGCTGAGGTAATTTCCGCAATCGTATATGAGCTTACACACAACTGAATTAAACTTTCTTCGTCCATTATGTCTATTTTGCTCAAAACATAACTCGTTTGTACGATGTTACACTTTATCTCTTCGGAAGACATTTTTTTCTTAACCTTACCGAGTTCGGGCGGAGACTGTTTTTTTTTTTTGTGAGACTAAGTGACTATTTATGTGTATATGACATTAATATTATACTTACTTAGAATAAAGAAAACTGCACACTAAATAAAATAAAAAAATTGATTATTTCAAGTAGCAAGACTCATATACAAACAGATACTTAGAAGGATACAGACAGCATAATAAGCACAGACAAAAACGAACACTCACAAGGCAACTATATGTCTGCTGCAGCATTGCCGGATATAAGGGCACCCCAGTCTGTTGGCGATCATCGCCAGGACGGTGTTGGCGCTGCCCCGCACTCTGCGCACCAGGGACGCGCACCGCTTGCGCATCGTCGCGTGAAAGCAGTCGGTGTGCGCCTCCGCCAACATGCCCGAGGCGCTGCAGTGGCGGGGCAGCCCCAACACCTCCCTGAACGTTAAAAGACTCGAGCCAAAAGTTAATCGTTTACGCTGCAAGGTTGTCCCTTGTAAAGGATAATTTGTACCCGGTAAAGAAATTTGGTGTGAAGAACTACCTTTGCCTTCGCTAAATACCGATACCGCGATGTTACCTTGATCTAGAAATAAATCAAACTCATATAGTCCGGGTGCTTTGCAAACATCCGCTTAGCTTCAAGGAACTAATTATACGCTCATTTGCAAGCGTTCCTTATTCATGACATTTTTGTAGCCAACCGAACAGACCAATTGCGAACAACCATATTCCGTGCCAATGAGTTATGGGCATCCTCTCCGCCGCATCTCATATTTGCACGTATCTTTTGCTCTCAGACACGGGCCTACTCTCTAAGATGTCAACGAGAGTACGGGCCCGTCCGAAAGAAGCTTGATACTTAGAAATGAACCCTGCTCCCGATTTATTTATTATTTCGGACGGGCAAAGACACATCGGGAGTAAGGACACCAGTCAAATAGTTTTGTCGTTAATTTTTAGTTCTGGCCCCGGACTAATGTTATATCTTTAAAGTGATACAGAGTAGGACACATCCGTAACTTCGGCCGAAACGAAGGACTTCGTGCTTACAGAGTAGGCTCCTTGTTAAGGGGTTTAAGCGCAAGATGCAGGTTTAGATAAGAACATAGACTTAGATCGTGAGACGGGACGCCCTTAGGTGGAGCGATGATGTTCGGTAACCAGAAGCAGCTAGATTAGAATGTGCGAAAATCGTGTTAATGGCGGGCGATTATATAATCAGATATATGTATAGGCTGATGTTGATCATGATGGTGAAACAACATTTTTTTATTTAATACTGGCTTTTGGCCGCAGCTTCGCCCGCGAGGAGGTACGAATTTACCCCACGGGAACGTACTACCGGAACAAAAAGTATCCTATATCCGTGTGTATCAAATTTCATCCAAATCCGTTCAGCCGTTTAGATGTGAACGGTAACAAAAAGACAGAGTTACTTTCGCATTTATAATATTAGTGTCGATTGTAGGCAAATCGCTGACATAACACTAGTATTATTATATTATTTAAACCTTATTTCCTTAATTATATTTTTTTCAATAGGCTCGCTCCCTCTTACTTACTTAAGGTGAATCCGCGGCTGTAGCCCGCCAAAGTAAAATTTTCTTTGTTTTTTTGCAAACGCAAAGAAAATTTAAATTAAAAGAACAGCTGAGGATTCACCTTAAACATAACTGGCAAAATTATTATAGGTCACCTCTGCCTAATCTTTCGGGAAAAATAGGCGTAATGTTATTATATGTTATGTGTTCATTATTTTAGATAATTATTACATATCTAGCTTTTGCCCGCGACTTCGTTTGCGTGGAAGTCGTAAGACACCACAATATACTAAAATAACAGCCACATTTATTTATTTATTAAAACTCCTCGCACACAATAGTATACAAAGGCGGACTTAATGCCTTAGGCATTCTCTACCAGTCAACCAAGGGTGGTGAAGAGATAAGATGGCAGGTGCTCTATATAACAGACATTACTAATAATAATAATAAATATTAAAAAGATAACATAAGTATTTATAAATAAAATAGGTATACAAGTACCTAAACAGAATATAAACTTATAATACACATACATACATATTTACTATAATATATATCTACATTATACATATACTATATATATACACAAAAAGGGAAGGAGGTAATTGAGATGACTCTACGCTCTACGTTTAGTATAAAAACTTTCCTGTATACTACGTTTGTAGTTTTGGTTTCAGCAACCAAAATATGAAGAGGGTTAGGACTGGTGACGCGGCAACAAGCGACGTACAGTTGTCCGTGTGAGAAGCAGCTCGTCCTGAGGTCGACACCCACAGCCTTCAGTAGCAATTTCCCATTGCTTGCGAAATTTTTCGTTTTTAGTAAATTAACGAACACCTGCATTCCTGCATATACTACTTAATGACACAACAGTGATACACTGACTGATGCATTCTTACAGATGATTCCTGAGAAACAGCTATCACTAAAATTTATAACAGTAGATTGTAAACACACGGGATTTCTCATTCACAGTCACCTAACCTAATTTTTATTATAACTAAAGATTACAAAAGAGGCCTACACTTAATGTTTTTCTGTGTAGGTACGTGTTACCAACTATCATTATAATAATATAACAAAATCTAAAAAAGGAAGCTTAAAAAATATTAATTGTTGGGAATCGAACATAGGTTTGCAAAACACTCGTCGAACTTTTAAACTACTTGCTTTTTTGAAAGTTGACTAAAATAGCCATTCTTTTAGTACAGCAGGAGGTACTGAACGATTTTGCGACCAATTTTTTACCGAATAAATTTAATTTCTAGTGGTTGTTTAACTTTCAATAATCATGAATATGATCTAGAGTCAGTCGCCGCTCCTAAGAAGGAATATAAAGTTACAGCAAGTCAAAGAAGTAAAAAAAACTTATAAAAATGTTATTTCATACCATACTAGTATTTCAACAAAAAAAACTTTCTTATTTTATTTTAATTTTTTGTTGTTTTTTCTTAATTCAACCTTTGTTGAGTATTACTGCATTGCTATGATAGTCCAAATCACAGGCACCTAGCCGCGGGGCCCTGGTGACCTGTAATACAGGTTTTTTTATAAACCTACTTCAGGCATCAGTCTCTTACAAAGTTAGCTCCTTGTTCGTGCAGTATTTTCGAATATTAGCTGTAAGTACATAACTTGTGTAGAGAAAATAAACTCTTTGTCCTACTATCGATAGTTCCGAATTTTGCCCATATATATTCCACCCCCCCCCCCCCCACTTCCATGCAGTTAAGCATTTTTTTTTGGGTTGAAGATGATCCCACAAAACGTCCCATAAGGATTTTAAGGATTAGGCGCGGTATGAAATGTTTTTTTTTAAAGTTTAGTATTTTTTTAAACTTTACAAGTTTTACATGCTCTAACTTTGGAACGCCCCACCCCCACTACTCGAGCAGCTGACGCTCAGATATTTTTTACACTAAGGAAAAACTATTTTTGGTATGATTTTCAGGCGGTATAGAATTACTTTATAAACTAACGCTGCCGCCCGTAATGTCATGATTGACTGCTTAGCTCTTTAAAGGTATTTAGCGGAATGACAATCATTTAAATGGTTAAATCTGTAACTATCCGCTATATTCGTTCACTGTTCAGGCCAGTTAAGTAATGGAATAATATGACAGTTGTCATACACTGGTCCAGTATATTGTGTTCTCGCTCATCACAGTCTCATTTCCTACGAGATGTATGGGAAGTTTTTAAGCTATTCCTGACTTTTTTAGTACTAGTACTTAGTTTTCCCAAAGATTTTTTCGATCCATGTAAGAAAAAGGATCGATTGGCATCAAAATCAAAATATTTTATTTCACATAAACCAACATGGGCACTTATAAAACGCCTGAAGCTAGGTGGGCGGTTCCAATTGGTTGTTTCCTATGGAGAAGAGCCGGCAAAAAACTCCACAGTTACTCTTTTTAAAATAAGGGGCTTTTACAATATTTCCAATTACAGTGTTGATAGATATGGAAGGACAGTGTAGGCCTGTCAACAAGTAACAGGTACTCAACAAAATATAAAAATGTCCACAAATCTACAGTCTGCAAGTTAGGCCTACAACGTTCTCACATTCACAAAATATAGAAGAATCTATATAAAAATAAAAGCCTATTTAGACCAAATGACATAATTGCCATTACAACTATAACAAATAAAAATGTATTTGTGAAAATTGCCCATTTTCTTGCTGTTTTTTTTTTTTTTTCAAAATCTGTGAATGCAGATCAAAATGTTTTGAAAAGTTAAGAACAGTCTCGTAACCGTTTTCTTGTAGCCACAAGGGTTAGGGTACCTACCTGCTCTTCTTGCCCCATCTCAAAAATCAACACTGTATATATCGTGATTGACTGCTTAGCTCCATAAAGGTATAGCGTGATGATAATCATTTAAAAGGTTAAATCTGTAACTATTTGCTATATTCTATCCTTTTGGCTCGTCTTGTTACAATTTGCGGTAAACTATAGAGGAATACGAATAAATTGTAATATTGGTCATCTCCCATAGCTAATAAGCTATGGGAGATGACCAATATTACAATTACCGTTTAGCGTGATAATTTATACCCTACAGACTATTATCTAAAAAGAAAAACTCCAATATATGCATGAGTCCTAGATGTATCCAGGGCGTTCGAAATGGTGGTTCTTATTTTGCTGTGCCCGACCGGGTCCATATGATCTAATTATAAGTTTACCACCTAAGAATACCTACATGTGGAATGCAATAAAAGTATTGAGTAGGTATTGTATCCTATGAAGGACTCTGGAATAAATAGAAGGAGGAGGGGTCTCTTCTGAAATCATAGGCATCTTCTTATACTGGTATAGTAATCAGAAAAATATTGTAAAATGAGCAAAAGTGTTTTCGGATGATTATAAACTAAAATCAGCTGTAAGGCAAGGAGGTTTAACATCTCCGAGGTTTTTTAATCTACATATATATGAATTAACTGATTGAGGGACTGAGCAGCATAAATTTCCGATGCCGCATAGATGGCGTTAGTGTTAACAACATAAGTTCTGCGGACGACATGGTGCTGCTGAGTCCATCAATCAGTGGGTTGAGAAAACTATTGGGTATGTGTGAAGCTTATGCTGAAAAGCACGGTTTAAAATATAACATTAGAAAGTGAGTATATGGTTTTTGTTGGTAACAATAAAATACCAAATAGTATGCCATCCTATTCATTAAATGGAGAACAGTTAAACCATGCTTCTCAGTTCCAGTACCTAGGGCATATTGTGACTGACAGCTAGAAGGATGACCACGATGTTGAGAGGGAAAGGAGGGCACTGTCGGTACGGGGTAAATTGACTATATTTAAAGCGTACTGTCAAAGCTTCTACACAAGTGGTCTATGGGTTAAGTACACACAAAGTGTCTACAATGCCCTCAGAGCAAAATACAATAACATTTTCAGGGCACTGACATTTTCAGGGCGCCACTCCCGCGTTCTTGTACTGCTTCAAGTTTGTTTGCTGACGCTCGTATAGATGATTTCTATGCAATTATGCGGAAGAAAACCGCGTCAATCTTGAAAACTGTGCGGGGGTGTAGCAACGGCATCCTGAAAATGATAGCAGATAGATTGGACGCGGATGTGTTCAATCAATTCATCAATCTGCATGTCAGAGGTGCGGGTTGATGAATCGACATGATTTATTTTCCACTTTTATATCTGTAACTACTAACATACTTTTTAAGTATTTTTGTAACTTGCTTGTTTTTATGGGCCTTTGTTGTCAGAAAAAAAAATATGGAATATCTATGCAAATTTTGAACAAAATCTATCCGGTAGTTTTTGTGTGATGCTGGAACATACATTCAGACAAAAATTCAAAAAATTATATTTTCACCATTAGAATCGTACCCAGACCTCGCAAAAATAACTTTAAAAAAAAACACTGCACAGTTTTCATTTCGCTACGACTTTATTATATCTATATGTTTATACATAAAGTGACACAGCAATATTAATGAATTCCGCGTTAAAAACAAGAGAGATGGTCGCTTGATTCATGTGAGGTCACTCCAGACCAGCGTGGGCGTCTGGTATTCACATAACATGGTATCGGTATTTTTATTGTTGGAGCACTTTATCATCTTCTGAAAGATATGCTTGTTTAAGTCACAGATACAGAGATAAAATTAATCTCCAGATTTTAAAAGGAAACTGCAATAGACCATAAGAAGTGATTTTTTTTTTCTCAATCACCTAGGGTCTAGCTAGACAAAGAGACCGACCGGAAGAATCTGTTATCTCAAAAGATACAAAAAACAGATAAAAATACTGATCTGCTAAAAAAACTTTATAATCTCACGTTTTCAGTTGCTGGGTCGGTAGCAAACACTTTAAGCCCAATGAATTCCCACCACCATGTAATCCATACTTAATATTATAAATTCGAAAAGAACTGTATCTGTGTGTTACATTTTTACAGTGTTACATAAGCATCACCTTTGTACTTAATTGCCGTTCTTTTCTTCTAGTCTCTTTATATGTGTGTACACATAAGAAGGAAAAAAACAAATAGAATATAAAATAAAGAAATCATTCATTCATTCACCGGGATTCTCTCACTTATATACCCCTAAAAACTTGTACATTTTTCTTTCTACACCAACATCAATGGAAATTTCCAAATTCCTTTCCAACTAATGATGTTTTGTATTTACTTTTGCAAAAAAGTCGTTTGCATTCGCTCGATCAAGGTTGGAATGCAAAAAGTATTGAAAATACATTCGTATTCATGACTCACCTACAAAACTTGCTGTATGACATTTTGTCTCAACATGTGACATTTGAGATACCTGCTCTTAATATAAATATAATAATACAATTATAAGTTTGTGAATTGAGTAGATGACACTTTTTTTAATGGTAAAGAAATGTGAACATTTGGGTATTTATAAGGTGTCATTTCCATGGTCCTGAACCGGTTATTTTGCCGGACAGCAACAGCCGGAACAGAACTGCTGATGACTGTAGGCACAGTAGAAATCAACAAATAAAAAGAAAAGGAGTAGGGTTTGAGTAAGACAAGATTGGTCCACGAATATTAGTGATAGAAGAGGTGTCAAAAAAAACGGCAGGCTCCAGTGACACAACACAAAAAAACTAAAAAAGAATGAACTACCTACTCCAAAACGGGGATCCTAAACCTAGGTAAAAAGGCTGCCAAGCTATAATGCGATCGGGTGAAAAGCTGGCGAAAAGGCCTACATAGACGCGTCGGTCAACGGTTGGATCGAGGTGGCTCTAGAAAAAGATGCCTGGATGCCTGTATATGGGTGAGGCCTTTGCTCAGCAGAGGAACAGTCGAGGCTAACTAAAATAAAATTAAAAGAAACCTTCCCTAATTTTAACTTCTATAATAATAGAACGGAGAGAGGGGCCATATCATTTTACAGTAAAGATTCTAGACGGATTATATCTATTTGACAGAAAGAGCGAGAGGTAAAATGGTATCTGTAGAATGTAATTAAGTACTACATATTGATAACGAAAATAAATAAATTCACACGCCAGTGAAGCCATACACAGCAAGTGAGTCATATTTTGACGTAATCGGAAACAAATCCGACTGCGGAGATGGATCAGATGGTTAGCCGCTGTGAAATGTCCGAATGTCGGCAGCAACGTCGGTCGGTTTATGTCGGTATGAAAGTTAAAGTCATTTTCAATAACAATTGTTTAGCTTTAAGTGAAGCCGCAGAACAGATGGCCGATGGAGCCAAAAGGTTCTGGAGTGGCGACCGCGTACTGGACGACGTAGCGTAAGAGAGCCTCTCACAAGGTGGGGCAATGACCAGGTGAAGGCCGCAGGAATCCGCTGGCTGCGTGATGCACAGAACCGGCTGAAATGCAGGCTTATGTCCAGCAGTGGACGTCTTTCGGCTGAAATGATTATGATGACGAAGCGAAGCCGGAAAAACAATACGGATAGATGGTAAAGAGAAAAACAAACGTATTTGTCACGATCATCATCCTGTCCTCCCTTATCCTAATATGTTGTAGTTAGCTTAGCACACCATTTCTTCTTCCTTCTTCCATGGATCTCTCTCAGCTGTCACCTCATGATCTAGCTTATATTCTTATTTCGATACATATACTAGCTTTGCCCATTAAAGACTAGTCAATGAACATAATAATTCTGTAAATTAAAAGAAAATTTACGTAAATCAGATAAATGAGTCTCGAGTTAAAAGCCCTCTAACAAGCAAACGAACAGATATAGACGTTTCTAATAAGTGTGGCTGGATTAAAATATAATACGAGTGCTTGTTTGGGCGACAAAAAATCTGCAATCATTTCATGTGACAATTGTTGGGTTACAAATAATGAGACAATTGCGGCAATTTGTAACCTGAACAACGTTGTAAAAAATGGTTAGCATATTTGCCTGACTTATTTAGTCATCAAATGTCTGCTCGGTTTCTATATAACTTATTATAGATTAAATCTCCGATCAGAGACATTGCACCCAACACTAAAGCATAGTCTTAATAACTTATCTAAGTGTATCTAAATTTACTAGGAGGAGATGATAATACAATAATAAAATAAACTTCGTATATCTAATGATCTTCCCAGTCTACATACAAAACTCAACCAAATATATCCAATAGTTTACTCACTGTAGCTAGTAGGTTGATCGGCAAAACTCATCACTACTATATAGTTTGTTTGCCAAAAACCACTTTTTATTTTTAACCGACTTCACAAAAAGGAGGAGGTTCTCAATTCGTCTGTATGTTTATTTTTTTAAGTTTTTATGTGTGTTAGCTCATAACTTTTTTCTGGGTGAACCGATTTGGATGATTCTTTTTTTATTTGATAGGTAGTGCTTTACATGTGGTCCCATTTAAATTTGATCAAGGTCTGACCAGTAGTTTTTGATTTATCTTTAATATTGCATATTTTTTCCACTTAGTTTATATGGATGATGTGTTAATAATTTCCTGTCACTGTTATTTACACACCAAGTAGTGGTATACGAATATGTGTGGGGTCGGTACCGCAACTAAAAAGTGAAAAATAAAAACTTTTTTACTAAAAAACAACCGACTTCCAAAAAAAACACTAAAAGACGTGAAAAATAACTTTAATTTCGGAAGTCGGTGGCCAAAAACGTAAATATAAAACCAAAGACACCGACTTCCGAAATTAAAGATATTTTTCACGTCTTTTAGTGTTTTTTTTGGAAGTCGGTTGTTTTTTTGTAAAAAAGTTTTTTCGTTATTAGGATTTATTTGATAGTTTCAAAATACTTAAACCTATTCATTAGTATTATCAGTGTTTTCATTAAGTGTCGCATTGTGGTCTCCACATTGTATATGAAAAGTTGTCTGAAACACGCAGAGAGTTTGTTTCTTTTTCTTCATAAAGGAAGAAACCTCATTCTTGAGAGCATTGGTAGAAAGGCTGAGTTTAATAACGGGACGTACGTCATTAAGAACGTCTGTTGACAATTTTGTACACACTACCGGCACCATAATCAATAAAGGATGTTTTAATTTGTTTAGGAAGTCATTTCAGTGTTTTACGCACGTTAGTTATTTAGCTATTCGATTTCTAACTTAGAACACACAGATGTAAAAGCTTTAGGTTTGGCCTAAAAACCAGCGCCACATTTAAGACATAGAAAAAACGTCTCAAAAAAATTGACTCGTGAAGGATTTGAACCTCCGCCCTCCGATGCTCAAGTGAATTTATATATCGGTGCTCTAACCTACTGAGCTAACGAGTCTTGTTCAATAGTATTCAAATCTAGATGCACTATCTACAATATGACGTATGCCTTTGGCTTGTTACCAACATCCACGTCATCTGAGATATAAATTATCATGAAAGCTTCAAATCAACACAAAATATCTTATATAATCGGTCTTTCTATTTGCGATATTCAGAATCAGAATGTAAGCACGTACTCATCATTTTAATAAGTAAGTTAAAAAGTTGTCCAAATGACAGGAAGTTTAACTTTTTATCAGGTTCTTCATTGAGACGAAGAAATAAACGAAAATTCTAAAAAGGCGTATCGTCTTCAAACTTTATCGTCAATCCTTATTAAAAATCCAAATATTTCCTGAAAAGTAGCTTTTTCAAAAGTTTGACTCGTGAAGGATTTGAACCTCCGCCCTCCGATGCTCAAGTGAATTTATATATCGGTGCTCTAACCTACTGAGCTAACGAGTCTTGTTCAGTACTATTCAAATCCAGATGCACTATCCCCAAAATGACGTATTCGTTTGGCTTCTTTCCAACATCTACGTCAGATTCCAAAAACTAACAAACTAATCGCCAAAAACGTAGGCCTAACGCGTAACGCCCTGTAATCATGACATAATTCTATGAAAGCTTTTGAAGAAGAAGAAAAATGACAGAAAATAGGCATGTTTGCATTGTTAAACTTAAGAATATCACTTAACTATCTTTTTTCTGGTCCATCAACTGAATTTTAGTGTTTGTTGAAAAACAGCGGCGTTTTTGCGAATAGACGATTTGACAAAATACCTCCAAAAACCGACAAAATAAAAGTGATTGTTTTTACTTATGTTCTTTTGCAATATAAAGAGTATAGCTACTGCCAAAGGACTCATCCCTCTCACAGCCAGGAGGTCTGATTCCCAGCAATATGAACAATGTAGGCTGATTATGTAAACGTCCAAATAGTTTGACTCGTGAAGGATTTGAACCTCCGCCCTCCGATGCTCAAGTGAATTTATATATCGGTGCTACCTACTGAGCTAACGAGTCTTGTTCAGTACTATTCATATCTAGATGCACTATCCGCTAAATGACGTATTCCTTTGGCCTTTTACCAACATCCACGTCGCTAGAGATATAAATTACTAGCTTTTGCCCTCGGCTTCGCCCACGTGGACGTCGGAAATTATCCCACGAGAACGTACGACCGGGATTAAAATTACCATATATGTTAATCCAGGTTATAAACTATCTGTGTTCCAAATTCCATCCAAATCCGTTCAGTAGTTTTAGCGTGAAAGAGTAACAAACATCGATCGATCCATCCATCTATCCATCCATCAAATTCAAACTCAAAGCATTTATTTCAATTAAACCATCTACAGGCACTATTGAACTGTCAAAGAGTCGGTCAGTTAGTCAGAAAGTTGAAGCTAGTTGCCCATTCCAAAACGTAGATCTCTATGGAGAAGAACAGGCAAGAAACTCCAAAGACAGTCTTTTTAAATCAAGATATTACAAAATCCTGGGTACATTATTCTTGTTGCTTTTATATGTGAGAACAATGTAAAATATATATATACTAAGAAACGATTCAAAATATAAGATTAATAATACAAATAAGGCGTGGCAGTTAAGAGAATCCTCACAAAGTTTCAAATTTACGTAAACCGTTGCCTTTGTTACTAAAGTTTATATTCCTTATTGTCTGTCGAAAGAGACTGGATCCTGCGACACAGGGTATCCTAGTACGGGATCCAGTGTCTTACCTAAGTATTGTAACACACGTTTATGAATCAATAAAACCTTTATTATTTTATTATTATTTCCTTTAGTTCATTATTTACATATAAATTACATTTTTAAATATTAGAATATAAAAAATATAAAAACTCGATCGATCCCAGTACAATGTGATATGTCCATTTTCGAGAACTGGGTCGGGCACATACCTGTAGTACGGCACTTCCGATTCTACAAGGCTGTATTTCAGAGCAAGTTGCTGATGGATAATCCTGGCTACAAGGTTGTGTCTATGCAAGTACTCTTCGTTAGCTAGACGAGAACATCCGGAGATAATATGTCTGATGGACTCACCCGGACGATGGCATGCCCGACACACGTCAACCGTCCCGTCCTTCATAATATGTCTCCGGTAGTTATTCGTTAAGATAACTTCGTCCATAATTGCACAGACAAAACCTTCGGTTTCTCCAAAGAGGTCACCGAAACGCAGCCAGGCTACGGACGCTAGTTGGTCTACATCGGGCCCATGTAGAGCCCGAAAAAAGCGTCCGTGAAGCTCCTTACTCTGCCATACTTCCATGCGATCATTAGTGTCAAGCACTACTGGTTTGCGCACGTTCCCTTTAGCTAAGGAGAGCGGGGTGAGGCCCTTGTCCACTGTGACCACATCTCGATGCATCCCCATGTCGGCTTCTAAGAAATATTCCCTGAGACTGCATATCTCGCGATTGTGGAGGGTCTTAGTATTTAAAAAGCCTCGACCTCCACACTTTCGCGGGATATACAGCCTCATTACCGATGATCGTGGGTGATGCATTCGATTTGCAGTCAGCAGTGTACGGACCTTCCTATCCAGGGCGTCGAGTTCGGTCTGAGTCCATTTGAGTATGCCGAAAGAGTACATCAAAACCGGCATGACCCAACCGTTAAAGGCGCGCACCTTGTTTCCGCCTGATAAAAGACTATTAAATACTTTTTTCAGGCGGCCAAAGAAGCGCTCCTTTAACAACTGCTTCATGTCAGTACCATTGATGCCCAACGCTTCCGACATACCCAAATACTTATAGGTTTCGAATGCGGAGAGGGCTCTAAGATTTATGGAATCCGAGAGTTGTGTTCCGACGGATTCCACAATCTCCCCTCGCTTTACATGCATGACCGCACATTTGTCCACACCAAATTCCATCCTGATGGCGCTACTGAAAGTTTCAGTTACTTTCAGTAGCTCCATCAGTTGCAAATTGTTGGGGGCAAAAAGTTTTAGGTCATCCATGTAGAGGAGGTGAGATATAACCTGACCACCTCTCCTCAGCCGATAGCCTAGACCTGAATCCTCCAACAGTGTGCTTAGAGGATTCAAGGCTAAGCAGAACCAAAGCGGACTCAAACTATCACCCTGAAATATGCCTCGCTCGATCCTTATCGGTTCGTTATTCCTCTGGATATTTCGACATCCTGGATAGTGAAGGACCGTTCTCCATTGCCCCATACATGACTTCAGGAAGGTGCGCAGAGTTGCATCTACTTTATACAACTCCAGCACCCTCACCAGCCATGTATGTGGCACCGAGTCATAGGCCTTCTTGTAATCTATCCAACATGTCGACAGATCCTTTCGGGAACGACGAACCTGTTGGCTAATGGCCATATCAATGAGGAGTAGCTCCTTAGTACCACGGGACCCGTTCCTACATCCATTTTGAGAAGGAGACATGATGGAGTTGGTGTCTATATGATTGTTAATTTTAGCTCTCAAAATGGATGTAAGAACTTTATAGACCGTCGGTAAACACGTGATCGGCCTATAATTTTTGGGTTCCGCAATACTACCTGATTTATGGAGCAGGTGGGTAACTCCTGTTGTTAGGAACTGGGGTAGCGAACCAGATTCTAAAGCAACCTGGTACTGAGCCGCCAAGCGAGCGTGCGACCTACCAAACCATTTGATCCAGAAGTTGTGCAGTCCGTCCGGCCCTGGAGACTTCCAGTTAGGCAGCGGACGGACTGCACGAGTTACATCTTGGGGACAGATGGAAATAGCCCCCATTTCTGGTATTGGATCGCAGGCTCGCTCGACTTCCCGAGCCCAATCACCTTCGGTGTGACTGACAGGCACCGACCAGATATTGCGCCAGAAAGAACACATGGCATCATCATCCGGCAGGTACGTGTCAGCCACACCTTGATCCGGTCGCTCCCAATCCCTATAAACCCACCTTTCATCGCGCTGGAAGGTGCGATTCTGAGTGTATCGCTCCATTCGCCGCTTATACCGACGAATACGGTTCGCCCATGCATACACTTTCTGCTTCAGGAAGTCGATGCGCTCTGTGACACAGGACATGTAGTCCTGAGGGCTGATATTAGTCCCTGCGAACGCTCGTCTCACAAAGCGCATCACTCTAGGGCGAGTATTGCCCTCCCTGAAGCAGATTAGTTTGCCGATGAGTGCTCTGGCCCCACCAATACGGCGCTCAATTCTGCACTGCCAAGCTGGTACGGCTGGTTTCGGTCGTGTATCTCTAGAATCATTAGCAAATTTGACGTGAGCTACACGACATGCCGCTACAGCCGCGCAGTACAGAATCGAATGTGTATCGGTGAGGTCTACGCAGTCATCAAAATAATTTGACAACTGCGCATCCAGTGCCGCCACCAGCACCCTATTTTTGTTATGCATTATTATTATTATTATTATTATAATATTAGTAGGATCATGAAAGTTATGAAAGCATCAAATATGACTAGGTAATACAACGCAAAATATCTTATATAATCGATCATTCTCTTTGCGATGTTCAGAATCACAATACAATCACGTACTCATCGTTTTAATAAGAAAATTAAAAAGTTGTCCAAATGACAGCAAGTTTAACTCTTTATCAGGCTAGAGTTCTTCGTTGAGACGAAGAAATAGAGGAAAATTCTAAAAAAAAAGGCTTCTAAACGAGCTTTATCGTCAACCTTTATTAACTAACGAAAACATTGAGATTGATGAAAGTGCTCGTATGGTTCTCTTCTATATTTAAAATTAGCCTAATAGTCCGAATTACGTTTTTATGGAAATAAAAATTAGAAAAGGTTCCAGGAAAAATAAAGTGAAATATTGAACGTCCTTTGGGATTTTTGTAAGAACTATTGAAATTAGGATATTAAAACATCTGTCGGGTCTTTTTTCCCGGTAAATAAAGCTTTGATTTGGACAATTTATCGAAATTTCTGAATTCGTGAAATGAATAATCTGTAATACCAGTTCCCAATATTGCTACAGAACAATAACTTTGATAAAAGAGAGTTCTAAACTTCCTCAGAGAGAATAGAATAAATGAATAGATAAAAAGAAAATGCACATGTTTTTATGACGTGGATGTTGGGAAAAGTCCAAAGGAATACGTCATTTAGCAGAGAGTGCATCTAGATTTGATTAGTATTGAACAAGACTCGTTAGCTCAGTAGGTTAGAGCACCGATATATAAATTCACTTGAGCATCGGAGGGCGGAGGTTCAAATCCTTCACGAGTCCTTCTATTTAGACACAACTTTTATCAAAGCATTTCTTTTTGTACTAATGTGGTTGTCATTTTAAATTTTGTTTCCATTACTTTAAATAAAGCTTCTATTCGGAAAGCTTGCCCAACGTCTCATGAAATAAAAATCTGTGATAGCGGCTGTAATTGTGATTCCCAATAGGACTGAATTCTGTTTTCCTGTAATAGAGAAATCGTTAAGACGAAAAAGTATCGAGATTATTTGTTGTATCACTCACCTTTCATGCTTTCCTACTAACAAAGATTATGATGAATACCTACGTATAAAATAATTTATCATATTATGAAGAGTAACGTAGATATTGGAAAGAAGCCAATGGAACTGGTCATTTAGTGGATAATGCATCTGGATTTGAATAGTACTGAACAAGACTCGTTAGCTCAGTAGGTTAGAGCACCGATATATAAATTCACTTGAGCATCGGAGGGCGGAGGTTCAAATCCTTCACGAGTCAAACTTTTGAAAATACCGCTTTTCAGAAAATATTTGGATTTTTTATAAATATTGACGATAAAGCTATTTTAGAAGCCTTATTTTAGAATTTTCCTCTATTTCTTCGTCTCAACGAAGAACTCTAGCCTGATAAAGAGTTAAACTTGCTGTCATTTGGACAACTTTTTAATTTTCTTATTAAAATGATGAGTGCGTGATTGTATTGTGATTCTGAACATCGCAAAGAGAATGATCGATTAAATAAGATATTTTGCGTTGTATTACCTACTCATATTTGAAGCTTTCATAACTTTCATGATCCTACTAATATTATAAATTTGAAACTTTGTGAGGATTCTCTTAACTGCCACGCCTTATTTGTATTATTAATCTTATATTTTGAATCGTTTCTTAGTATATATATTTTTTACATTGTTCTCACATATAGAAGCAACAAGAATAATGTACCCAGTATTTTTTAATATCTTGATTTAAAAAGACTGTCTTTGGAGTTTCTTGCCCGTTCTTCTCCATAGAGATCTACGTTTTGGAATGGGCAACTAGCTTCAACTTTCTGACTAACTGACCGACTCTTTGACAGTTCAATAGTGCCTGTAAATGGTTTATTTGAAATAAATGCTTTGAGTTTGAATTTGATGGATGGATAGATGGATGGATCGATCGATGTTTGTTACTCTTTCACGCTAAAACTACTGAACGGATTTGGATGGAATTTGGAACACAGATAGTTTATAACCTGGATTAACATATATGGTGATTTTAATCCCGGTCGTACGTTCTCGTGGGATAATTTCCGACATCCACGTGGGCGAAGCCGAGGGCAAAAGCTAGTAATTTATATCTCTAGCGACGTGGATGTTGGTAAAAGGCCAAAGGAATACGTCATTTAGCGGATAGTGCATCTAGATTTGAATAGTACTGAACAAGACTCGTTAGCTCAGTAGGTTAGAGCACCGATATATAAATTCACTTGAGCATCGGAGGGCGGAGGTTCAAATCCTTCACGAGTCAAACTATTTAGACACAACTTTTATCAAAGCATTTCTTTTTGTACTAATGTGGTTGTCATTTTAAATTTTGTTTCTATTACTTTAAATAAAGCTTCTATTCGGACAGCTTGCCCAACGTCTCATGAAAAAAAAATCTGTGATAGCGGCTGTAATTGTGATTCCCAATAGGACTGAATTCTGTTTTCCTGTAATAGAGAAATCGTTAAGACGAAAAAGTATCGAGATTATTTATTGTATCACTCACCTTTCATGCTTTCCTACTAACAAACATTATGATGAATACCTACGTATAAAATAATTTATCATATTATGAAGAGTAAAGTAGATATTGGAAAGAAGCCAATGGAACTAGTCATTTAGTGGATAGTGCATCTAGATTTGAATAGTACTGAACAAGACTCGTTAGCTCAGTAGGTTAGAGCACCGATATATAAATTCACTTGAGCATCGGAGGGCGGAGGTTCAAATCCTTCACGAGTCAAACTTTTGAAAAAGCTACTTTTCAGGAAATATTTGGATTTTTAATAAGGATTGACGATAAAGTTTGAAGACGATACGCCTTTTTAGAATTTTCGTTTATTTCTTCGTCTCAATGAAGAACCTGATAAAAAGTTAAACTTCCTGTCATTTGGACAACTTTTTAACTTACTTATTAAAATGATGAGTACGTGCTTACATTCTGATTCTGAATATCGCAAATAGAAAGACCGATTATATAAGATATTTTGTGTTGATTTGAAGCTTTCATGATAATTTATATCTCAGATGACGTGGATGTTGGTAACAAGCCAAAGGCATACGTCATATTGTAGATAGTGCATCTAGATTTGAATACTATTGAACAAGACTCGTTAGCTCAGTAGGTTAGAGCACCGATATATAAATTCACTTGAGCATCGGAGGGCGGAGGTTCAAATCCTTCACGAGTCAAACTTTATGACACAATTTTTATGGAAGTATTTGAAGTTTCAGAAAGACTTTATTTTGGACATCACTGACATCGGTGAAGAAAAACACCATGGGGAAACCTGGACTTATAGTAAATATATGTCCAAAATCACCAACCCGTTTTGAGCAAGCGGGGTGATCAATGCTCGTGCCTTCTTTCTCTGTGTGCGATGAGGCCTTTATCCTGCATTGGGTCAATAAAAGGGTGGTATTATTATTTGAATTTTAACTAACGAAAACATTGAGATTGATGAAAGTGCTCGTATGGTTCTCTTCTATATTTAAAATTAGCCTAATAGTCCGAATTAGGTTTTTATGGAAAGATAAATTAGAAAAGATTCCAGGAAAAATAAAGTGAAATATTGAACGTCCTTTGGGATTTTTGTAAGAACTATTGAAATTTGGATATTAAAACATCTGTCGGGTCTTTTTTCCCGGTAAATAAAGCTATGATTTGGACAATTTATCGAAATTTCTGAATTCGTGAAATGAATAATATGTAATAGTAGTCCCCAATATGGCTACAAAACAGTAACTTTGATAAAAGATAGTTCTGAACTTCCTCAGAGAGAATAGAATAAATGAATAGCTAAAAAAATATTTCACATATTTTTATGACGTGGTTGTTGGGAAAAGGCCAAAGGAAAACGTCATTTAGTGGATAGTGCACCTAGATTTGATTAGTATTGAACAAGACTCGTTAGCTCAGTAGGTTAGAGCACCGATATATAAATTCACTTGAGCATCGGAGGGCGGAGGTTCAAATCCTTCACGAGTCAAACTTTTGAAAATACCGCTTTTCAGAAAATATTTGGATTTTTTATAACGATTGACGATAAAGTTTTAAGACAATACGCCTTTTTAGAATTTTCGTCTCATTGAAGAACTCTAAGCTGTTATAGAGTTAAACTTGCTGTCATTTGGACAACTTTTTTTCTTATTAAAATTATTGGTAGGTACGTGATTGCATTGTGATTCTGAACATCTCAAAAAAGAAAGGTCGATTAAATAAGATACTTTGTGTTCTAATTACTCATGTTTGAAGTTTCGTGATAATTTATATCCCAAGTGACGTGGATGTTGGAAATAGGCCAAATGAATTAGTCATTTTATAGATAGTGCATCTTCATTTGAATAGTACTGAACAAGTCTCATTAGCTCAGTAGGTTAGAGCACCGAAATATAAATTAACTTCGAGCATCGGAGGGCGGATGTTCAAATCCTTCACGAGTCAAACTTTTGAAATTACCACTTTTCAGAAAATATTTGGATTTTTAAACTTCAAATAATAATACCACCCTATTATTGACCCAATGCAGGATAAAGGCTTCATCGCACACAGAGAAAGAAGGCACGAGCATTGATCACCCCGCTTGCTCAAAACGGGTTGGTGATTTTGGACATATATTAACTATAAGTCCAGGTTTCCCCATGGTGTTTTTCTTCACCGATGTCAGTGATGTCCAAAATAAAGTCTTTCTGAAACTTCAAATACTTCCATAAAAATTGTGTCATAAAGTTTGACTCGTGAAGGATTTGAACCTCCGCCCTCCGATGCTCAAGTGAATTTATATATCGGTGCTCTAACCTACTGAGCTAACGAGTCTTGTTCAGTACTATTCAAATCTAGATGCACTCTCTGCTAAATGACGTATTCCTTTGGACTTTTCCCAACATCCACGTCATAAAAACATGTGCATTTTCTTTTTATCTATTCCTTTATTCTATTCTCTCTGAGGAAGTTTAGAACTCTCTTTTATCAAAGTTATTGTTCTGTAGCAATATTGGGAACTGGTATTACAGATTATTCATATCACGAATTCAGAAATTTCGATAAATTGTCCAAATCAAAGCTTTATTTACCGGGAAAAAAGACCCGACAGATGTTTTAATATCCAAATTTCAATAGTTCTTACAAAAATCCCAAAGGACGTTCAATATTTCACTTTATTTTTCCTGGAATCTTTTCTAATTTTTCTTTCCATAAAAACCTAATTCGGACTATTAGGCTAATTTTAAATATAGAAGAGAACCATACGAGCACTTTCATCAATCTCAATGTTTTCGTTAGTTAAACTTCAAATAATAATACCACCCTTTTATTGACCCAATGCAGGATAAAGGCCTCATCGCACACAGAGAAAGAAGGCACGAGCATTGATCACCCCGCTTGCTCAAAACGGGTTGGTGATTTTGGACATATATTTACTATAAGTCCAGGTTTCCCCATGGTGTTGTTCTTCACCGATGTCAGTGATGTCCAAAATAAAGTCTTTCTGAAACTTCAAATACTTCCATAAAAATTGTGTCATAAAGTTTGACTCGTGAAGGATTTGAACCTCCGCCCTCCGATGCTCAAGTGAATTTATATATCGGTGCTCTAACCTACTGAGCTAACGAGTCTTGTTCAATAGTATTCAAATCTAGATGCACTATCTACAATATGACGTATGCCTTTGGCTTGTTACCAACATCCACGTCATTTGAGATATAAATTATCATGAAAGCTTCAAATCAACACAAAATATCTTATATAATCGGTCTTTCTATTTGCGATATTCAGAATCAGAATATAATCACGTACTCATCATTTTAATAAGTAAGTTAAAAAGTTGTCCAAATGACAGGAAGTTTAACTTTTTATCAGGTTCTTCATTGAGACGAAGAAATAGACGAAAATTCTAAAAAGGCGTATCGTCTTCAAACTTAGCGTCAATCCTTATTAAAAATCCAAATATTTTCTGAAAAGTATCTTTTTCAAAAGTTTGACTCGTGAAGGATTTGAACCTCCGCCCTCCGATGCTCAAGTAAATTTATATATCGGTGCTCTAACCTACTGAGCTAACGAGTCTTGTTCAGCACTATTCAAATCTAGATGCACTATCCACTAAATGACTAGTTCCATTGGCTTCTTTCCAATATCTACGTTACTCTTCATAATATGATAAATTATTTTATACGTAGGTATTCATCACGATGTTTGTTAGTAGGAAAGCATGAAAGGTGAGTGATACAATAAATAATCTCGATACTTTTCGTCTTAACGATTTCTCTATTACAGAAAAACAGAATTCAGTCCTATTGGGAATCACAATTACAGCTGCCATCACAGATTTTTATTTCATGAGAAGTTGAGCAAGCTGTCCGAATAGAAGCTTAATTTACAGTAATGGAAAGAAAAATAAAAAAGACAACTACATTAGTACAAGAAGAAATGCTTTGATAAAAGTTGTGTCTAAAAAGTTTGACTCCTGAAGGATTTGAACCTCCGCCCTCCGATGCTCAAGTGAATTTATATATCGGTGCTCTAACCTACTGAGCTAACGAGTCTTGTTCAGCACTATTCAAATCTAGATGCACTATCCACTAAATGACTAGTTCCATTGGCTTCTTTCCAATATCTACGTTACTCTTCATAATATGATAAATTATTTTATACGTAGGTATTCATCATAATGTTTGTTAGTAGGAAAGCATGAAAGGTGAGTGATACAATAAATAATCTCGATACTTTTTCGTCTTAATGATTTCTCTATTACAGAAAAACAGAATTCAGTCCTATTGGGAATCACAATTACAGCTGCCATCACAGATTTTTATTTCATGAGACGTTGGGCAAGCTGTCCGAATAGAAGCTTAATTTACAGTAATGGAAACAAAATTAAAAATGACAACCACATTAGTACAAGAAGAAATGCTTTGATAAAAGTTGTGTCTAAAAAGTTTGACTCGTGAAGGATTTGAACCTCCGCCCTCCGATGCTCAAGTGAATTTATATATCGGTGCTCTAACCTACTGAGCTAACGAGTCTTGTTCAGTACTAGTCAAATCTAGATGCACTCTCTGCTAAATGACGTATTCCTTTGGACTTTTCCCAACATCCACGTCATAAAAACATGTGCGTTTTCTTTTTATCTATTCCTTTATTCTATTCTCTCTGAGGAAGTTTAGAACTCTCTTTTATCAAAGTTACTGTTCTGTAGCAATATTGGGAACTGGTATTACAGATTATTTATTTCACGAATTTAGAAATTTCGATAAATTGTCTAAATCAAAGCTTTATTTACCGGGAAAAAAGACCCGACAGATGTTTTAATATCCAAATTTCAATAGTTCTTACAAAAATCCCAAAGGACGTTCAATATTTCACTTTATTTTTCCTGGAATCTTTTCTAATTTTTCTTTCCATAAAAACCTAATTCGGACTATTAGGCTAATTTTAAATATAGAAGAGAACCATACGAGCACTTTCATCAATCTCAATGTTTTCGTTAGTTAAACTTCAAATAATAATACCACCCTATTATTGACCCAATGCAGGATAAAGGCCTCATCCCACACAGAGAAAGAAGGCACGAGCATTGATCACCCCGCTTGCTCAAAACGGGTTGGTGATTTTGGACATATATTTACTATAAGTCCAGGTTTCCCCATGGTGTTGTTCTTCACCGATGTCAGTGATGTCCAAAATAAAGTCTTTCTGAAACTTCAAATACTTCCATAAAAATTGTGTCATAAAGTTTGACTCGTGAAGGATTTGAACCTCCGCCCTCCGATGCTCAAGTGAATTTATATATCGGTGCTCTAACCTACTGAGCTAACGAGTCTTCTTCAATAGTATTCAAATCTAGATGCACTATCTACAATATGACGTATGCCTTTGGCTTGTTACCAACATCCACGTCATTTGAGATATAAATTATCATGAAAGCTTCAAATCAACACAAAATATCTTATATAATCGGTCTTTCTATTTGCGATGTTCAGAATCACAATGCAATCACGTACCTATCTCTTTTCTCTTGTGGGGATTCTTATATTATTGTAGGGAAGGTACTGATCGATTTTTACGACCAATTTTGTAACGAATACATTTCATTTCTAGTGGTTGTTTAACTTTCAATAATCATGAATGTGAGAGTCAGTCGCCGCAACACAGTTGTCATAAAAATGTTTAAAAAGACGTCATTTCATACCGCGCCAAAACCTTATGGGAGGATTTTAGGATCATCTTCAACCCAAAAAAAAATAGTTAGCTGCTTGGAAGTGAGGGGAATATATATTATGTCAGCAGATTAATTTTCCTTCAAAAAATGGAGGTCGTGGTTTTGACTTCGCTACGATTTTATTAAATATATAGATCACTGGCAATTAAATACACCGTGTATATTAGACTTTATTAACAGAGACACCAATCAAATCAGCAATAATCAAGGATTATCTAGAAGACACCTTGGTAAGTCTGATTGGTGTTAACTTGCAGATTCTATACGAAACTGATTGATCATTATAACCATGACTGTCTACTCTTTGTTGGCGATTATTACAGTTTAATATTAGGTAATCTCACGAAGTTTTCCTTAGCATACTCTATCATCCTTAAAGAAGTCCTAATCCTAACTAATATTAGTAAGTTACTAACTAGTAAGTTTATAATGCAAGTTGATGTATGTATATGCAAGGGAAACGTGAGAATGTCAGGACTTTGCTAGTTAAATATAAAGAAAGCCACGTAGATATTATTAATAACTGTTGTCAGTAACTTCACGATAACATCTCGTCATTTTATCCCGTTAAATGTTGCAAAAGCGAAATTCTTAAGTAAAACGTTCTTGAGAAACTGATCTGCTTGGGAAAATAATAAAATAACTGAGACAATAGACTGTTTAGTAAATACGCTTCTCTCTTTTTACATTATTTCTATTCGTTTAATCAAACTTTGAATACTACATTCTAGATTACCAATTCTGTGTATTTTTCAATGGGATTCGTCCGTCAATTCTCAATCAGCATTAGAAATTGTGCCGTAACTCACCATCTATTAAAATCAACCAATTCCTCCTATCACAATCCACTGCTGGACATAGGCCTCTCCCAGGCTGCGCCACAACCAGCCACCCACCACCAGCTGCCCAGCCACCTTTCTTATTTAGGACGTCTGTCCATCGAGCTGGAAAGCGTCCCACACTAAGCTTGAAGATACGCGGTGTCCACTCCAGGACTCGTCTGGTCCACCGGCCATCGTCGTTCGACAAACATGTCCAGCTGACTCCCACTACAGCTTTCTTACTCTGCAAGCTGTCGGTAACTCCGGTTTCTTTTCCGGATCTAAACACACGACACAAGAATTATATGTAGAATGGAGCCTATTTGATCTCATGGCGGAACAGAATAGGCGAGTATTTTTTATGCCAAATATACGCAATGTTGATTAAACTAAAGAACACTATACAATGGCAATACCAATGAATGGATGATGGGTGTTTTCATAATTGATATGGATATACAGGAAAGTAACACAGTCTCAAATTAGGTGATGCGTAATGTTGTATGAATGTGAACAAACGTAACACTCACAGAGTTTCGATTGGATTGATTGATATACTTCATTTTAGATAAATAAGCAGGATTATCGAAACAGTTAAAACTAAAATTAAATCTAGCAGAAACATCCTCATTAAATTCTTAAAAAAACTCCGTCAAATAGCTGCCATCGCTCAACAGTGAAATAAGTATTATTTCAAAATGTTTATATTATTAAAATTATATAATCTATACATCTGGATGAAAATCTTCGCTGTTAACATATGTCGAGCCAAAATTAAACAAACGCTGATAAACCTCGTTATTTTCCGTGTTTCCCCTCATTATAGTTTTGATTAAAACTTTTATTTCTTTTCTTGCAGTTTTTGTTAAATTATGTTGTAACGTTCTTAATAAACTTTTCGCAAATTCTTGAAGATTTTTATCAATTTCACTTCTTTCAAGTATTGACCAATCCCTAATAACATGCACAGAATTATCAAAATCTATGGCAAGGATATCGTCCTCCGTAGCTAATGCTTTATCTACGATATCCAGAATAATCCTCGTTGCTTTAGATCTAATTTTAAATTCTGCACCACCGCTTGAAACAGTTTTAAATCTGTATCTTAATATTGACTTCATCACAGCAAAAAATTCTTTCGCGGCCAACAAATTGGTTGATAATTTTCGTAGTTTTGCCAAAATTAATTCTCTGTCTTTTTTTTCCGAAATCCTTGCAAAGATCTTTTCATTTTGTCTCAAGATTTTAGTCATTGTTTCGAGAACTGCGAGAAAATTATGGTCTTCGAGTATTAATACTTCGCTTAATAGGTTTGCAAAATAATCAGTAAAAGCAGGGTACTGTCTACAAACGTTATATGTTTCGCAAATATATTTCATTGATTCCTTTTTGTCTTTATGGCTCAGTTCTAAAAGTTTATTGGTCATATTTTGAAAGCAGCTAATTTGGGCATTATGATTTTCATGCATAATAATGTCGTTCAATAGTTTCTTTTCTTCGTCAAACAGCAACCTGCACGACGTTTCAACCATATCTAGATATAGTAAATCCCTTTCAGTATCGTTTTGGCCTTTTTTGACGAAATCGTAGTAATTTTGCATCATAACTCCATAATCATTGGTAATGATTTCAAGAATGTGACTGATATCCTTTGTTATGTTCAGATCTGTTATTATTTTTGTGCCTATGTTGTTGAGGGTCGTTCTTCCTTTTTTCTGGAGGTAAGTCATGAGCTGTTCTAGTGGATCTGTTTTCTTGTTTCCAATCTGCTCCGTATTTGTGTTAATGCTTGCTCTCATTACCTTAGCCACAGGTTCTAAGGCTCTTGGCAGTTTGCCTTTGCCCTCGATGTTTGAAGGTAAATACTTTAGTAATACATTAACAATTTTTGAGGATTGCTTCAGTGCATTTATAACATGGTTTGCTATTTTCACGTTTCCTTCCAGCTCTACCTCGTAGCAGAAAGAACTAGAAAGTACTAGAAATATAAGAATTAAGATAAGAACATGTGTGAAAGAAAAATAAATAACATTCATTTGCGATAAAATCGACCTTAAACTTAGACTACTCAACTACAAATTTCGTTTCTGCCCTGTAAAGGTTTCAATCAACTCAGCCTATCGCAGTCCACTGCTGGACATAGGCCTCTCCCATGCTGCGCCACAACACCCTGTCCTCCGTCTTCCGCATCCAGTCTGTCCCAGCCACTTTTTTGAGGTCGTCGGTCCATCTAGCTGGGGGGCGTCCCACACTACGCTTGCTGATACGCGGTCGCCACTCCAGGACTCGTCTGCTCCACCGGCCATCGGTCCTCCGACAAACATGGCCAGCCCACTGCCACTTCAGCTTGCTTACTCTGCAAGCTATGTCGGTAACTCTGGTTCTTTTCCGGATAACTTCGTTTCTGATTTTATCCTTCAAAGAAACCCCGAGCATAGCCCGCTCCATAGCGCGTTGAGCGACCTTAAATTTGTGAACCAGCCCGACTGTCAGTGTCCACGTCTCAGCACCGTATGTCATAACGGGCAGGACGCACTGGTTGAAGACCTTAGTCTTCAAACATTGCGGGATTGGCATTGGCGTAAAGGTTTAAACGTCAAAATTACATAAGGCTGTCCCCAAAACGCCCACTTCACCTCTTCCTAGTGCTTTAGTTGGGAAGAACAAGTGGCGCAGCAAACTCCCCAGTAACACATCTATCAGAAGAACTTGATTCTATACAATAGTACAGATTTTGTAATAAATTGTAAATAGTTAACTTACCTTGCAAAACAAATAAACCCAATACTAACATAATTATATTCAGCCGTGTGTTCCTCACGGGAAAACATAGGAAATTAAACACGAAGTAACAATTTTATGAGTTACTATGAAGATATCAGAAAACTCGTTAATTAAAGTTTTAATTAGCGTGTCAAATTATTAAGTAGGTACTCTAACATAACCTATCGTAGAAATGTTATAATAATAATAATAAATTCTTTATTGATAGTAACTATGAGACTCATACAGTGTTAGTAACAATAAAATAAACCTACAGCCTACCCATGTCGCCCAAGAAAAGTATCAAAGAGCATATTAACTTTTTCTGATGTAGGTAATGTAGGTACTGACATATTGACACACTACAAACACTTTCACTTTTCATTTTATTAAACATTTTATTGAATTTAAATCCTCATCTCGCAGACCTGATAGGGTCAGAAAAAAAAACTGTCACGCGCCTCTTCCATGGATATTTACTGAAATCAGTTCAAGCACTTTTTACCCTACTTTGATACGGTTTTTCAAATGAATAAATAAGCTTGGAAGCAAACTAAGCACTCTCTAGAATTTTCACCGCTTTTATGTCGTCTTTATCTCGTTAGTCAACAGTTCCCAGTAAAAGCTTCCGCAAACAGGCGCGACGCCGCCGCGACAATGCGACGCCCCTTGTTTATGCGAGCCTTAAATTGAAACTTAAATAAGGTTTATATTATCTCAAATAGACAATTTATGAGTGCTACAAGGATCTTTCGGCGCCTAAATGTCTTTGACAGGGTGGGCGTTACTGGCAGACATTTGTGAAATTGTCACAGTAAATACAAGATGGCGACCTTACTTCCTATTTTGATCACGCGTCAAAAAAATCTTTTACCGTTATACCTTGTCGTTTTATGACGTCCAATAGTGACATTTAACCTTAGGACGGTAAATAAATTGTATGTGAAGATTTAGATATAATTTAGTGAGCAAACTAGCTCAAAACATTCGATAACGGCTAGCAGTCATTAATTCTAGCTCTAGCTAGATATCAGCCTAAGGCTCCATCCACACTGTAAATCATTCACGGTTAGCTCTAGACAGCTTTGCGAAAAGTTAGTAATGCCCCTTAGGAAATTTTCAGGGTTGGCGCTAAATTAAAAAGTACTTATCTATATTTAAGTACTTACTTCCTTTTTGCTAAGTTAAAGTTACAAGTTGAAAAAGAAATAGAAATTCAAATGAAGGGTGGGTACTTATGTGTGCTGGCTTTTTATTGATACCCAATACTAACACTCAATCAATGAATCCATCACGCTTTATTTGTGTTAGAATAAAGATAATTAAATCAAAGAACTGTTATGCCCGTTGAATCGATACAAGAACCTTTAACCAGCAATCTTGCTAAAAATAAGCTCGAAGAATCGGAAGAACAAAAGACAGCTGGTAGAAACATTTCTACGACGCGGCAAAACTTCACAGTTGCGAAGTTCATTACCGCTATGTACGTTACTGCGAAAGTTTACCATCGCGACAACGTACGTCGCAATGGTAAACTTTCGCAGTAACGTACATCGCAGTAAAGAACTTTCGCGACAACGTACGTCACAATGGTAAACTTTCGCAATAACGTACATCGCAGTAAAGAACTTTCGCAACAACGAACGTCGCGATAGTAAACTTTCGCAGTAACGTACATAGCGGTAATGAACTTCGCAACTATGATTTACACTCCTACGACGCGTAGGAATGAACATGAAGGAAAGATGTCACGTTCGGTTGGATGGAAAAGGATAGTTATACGTCTATTCTTCGTAGAATAGAGATAACAATGGTCATGCTACGTGTAAGTTTTCTTAAGCTACAATTTACTAGAAGAACATTGGCAGCCACATAGAGTCTGCAATTTACCGGGGAATGACTTCACTGAAACGTTATTTATGAAAGAAGAAAGAAAATACATTTATTTAGCACAGACTACAATGCACACAACACAACATACAAGTAAAAAAGAAAAATAAAACAAATAAAAACTGTAAAGTGCGTAGTGAGAAATTAGCAGGAAAGTGTGTCTCGCGGCTGCGCCAAAGAGGTCCAGTTCTGCAAAAATGTCAGACAACCAGTGTCTGACGCTGGTTTTCAACTGAACCTGAAGTAAGTTGGTGTGTTTCTGAAAGCGTTTGTGACCTCGTAATGTCAAACTCTGCTGCCATCATTTTATTGATAGCCGACACTGTGGCCGTTTAATGTGGCGATCACCACATACAGAAAACCGTAGCTTTACATGCCTCACTACAAGATCTACTTACAAAACACTGGGAAAAAAGGTATCACTAAAAATAATAAAATAAAGTCTTTGTTATGTATGTATGTATGTAGATAATCTATGTTCTTCACACGCTAAGAATCTGCGTTCTTCCAACAGTCTTCTCCTACTCTGTCCTTCTCATACTTCTGATTTTGTTCATTCATCCTTTTGTATTCAGTCCATTCTTCTCTGGAATGCGCTTCCTCCTGATATCAATATGGCCACCAGTCGGTATGCATTTAAGCGAAAATTGCAGTTATTTTGAAAATCAATAGCGTAGAGTCATCTCAATTACCTGTTTCCCTTAATTTTGTATATATATAGTATATATGGTGTAGGTATATACGAGTATTATGGTAAATATGTGTATATGTGTATATAAGTTTATAACCTACCTACCTACTTGTATAGCTATTTAATTTATAATTAATTAGGTCATGGGTTTTTTTTGTATTTAACGTCTGTTAAACAGAGCACCTGCCATCTTATCTCTACACCACCCCTGGTTGACTGGTAGAGAATGCCTAAGGCATTAAGTCCGCCTTTGTACGAAAATATGTGCTAGAAGTTTAAATAAATAAATAAAATAAAGTAACGCACACTTTCTCCTAGCAGCCCTAGCTTATTGCAACAATAAGGGCGCGTGAGCATTGCCCAAGCGACGCGGAGGGCACGCCTTACCATTGTTGTATCTTATCTGTCGGAGTGGATTAGCGCCAATTATTATTTGTCAATGTAAATTATTTGCCTTTGGACGTCTGTTGAGTTCAACACCGTGTTGAGTTCGTTGAGTTAAGTAACGTGTTATTAACATTATGAAAGGTTAGTAATAATTTGCTGGCTTATTCAAGTAAGTATTCTAAAACTAAAATATAATATGTAAGAATTTCCTTTTTCAATAAAAAGAGATTTACAAGTTCTAGATATAATCGGCCTATGGACATCGACAATAGGTATCTGACGTATCGCTAATCCGTTGTCATCCCAGAATCCCAATAACAATCCTGAAATGTGTCATGGAGCCATGTATCTACTTGTAATTATACCGGTCATAATTATTATACCTATAGGTACCTACCCTTCAAACGGTACTACTGGAAAATCTGCAAAAATAGGTAAACATGGAGGACTAGCACTCGGTTTCAAAATTCAAAATTTCTAACGTTTTTTGCAAATATATTTGAACTTCGAGTGCTGCATTGAAGGAACCATCTTAATTAAGTAATGCTAAAGTAGATTTTGAGGTCTCGAGAAATTGGGTGTTAGTTTTCCAACGGGATACTTGCGTAACACAACTCAAGTAGCAATGGCTTTCAATTTGACAGTTCAACCACATTCATTGCGTCATTTACTTTGTTGAGCAGACAATTTTTTCGAACATATGAAGCAAAGGATTATCCAGAACAATAACAAATCCTTTAAAATGATTCAGATTGGGTTTGAAAAATTAGGATTTGGTTACTTCACAAAGCGCTTTATTACATCCGGTACCCTAATTGCGGAACACACTATATATCACAATCTGAATGATTTTGAAGCCTATTTATTAATCCATTGATTCATATGTTCCAAAAATTTGTCTGCTCGACAACGTAAGTAGCTCAGTGAATGTTGTTGAACTGTCAAAATGAAAGCTATTCCTACTGTTAGTGCGTTACGCAATTACCTGCCCCCAGGACTAAAGAACTCGTGTGCAATTTCTAATCTTTTACTAATCACCATTAGCTGCACATTGTAGTTAACAGCTGCATAATGATAGTTATTAACGAACATATCCAGAACATGGCGCGGGCGTGCAGTCGGCCTCTCATTATAATAGAGAGATATATTCAGTGCAGAAATCTTGATAGCTTGTCGTCTATTTGTATGTTTGTTCACTGTCCCGTATGTTACGATCATTTGTTAGTAATATTGTGTTTAGGTTTAGCATTCTTTTGTTAACCGACTTCTTAAAAAGGTTCTCAATTCGTATTTTTTTTTATATATAGTTATGTTACGCGATATTTCTGGCAATTGTGGATCGATTTCGAAAATACTTTTTTAATGGATAGGGGGGGGGTGGGGGTGGGGTGGTCCCATATAAGTTTTATTAACTTTACTTCGGTAGTTTTTCAGTTAGCTTCAGTATCTCAAATCTAAATTTGCTTCATATTTTGCAATAAATTACCAGCATTGTGTCATCGCGCGTCTCTTTCTTTTTTATGCAATCCGACAGTGACCGCGCTTTAGCTCTTGTAAGCCCCTTATGTCAAAACCGTAACAACAGTTTAGCTTCATTCATTTTATGTAGGGACTTCGTAAACTTAAGGAAGTGTCCGTACTTTTCATATCAAATAATCATATCTAAAGTTGTCAAAACTTCACATTAATCTCTTACACGAGAGCTTAAGATTTATTAAACCGATCTTTATAAGCATCCTGCAGCAAAACTTGCCGCTAATCAAAAGTCTCACTAGCGCCATCTCGCGCATCATACTACCGCCATCTAGCGCCATCTCAGGTCCTTATCAGGTATCAGCTGTGATCCTGTTCCTGCGCATCTATCGGGACATTCTTGACGTAACTACATCCTCTGTGACAGCTGTGCAGGATTGCATTATATCCTATGTGGTACAAGTTTTAAGAGGTGGAAGGTAACGATTTACAATTAAATTGCTACCTAAAAGCCAACAAAAAAAATATTTATACTATACTACCCCAACCGGGAACAGTTTCGAGCCAACGATAGTTCGTAGATATGTCCCCGATCGGGGCCCAATACGAACCATACAGTCGCAGTAGATATTAAGTCAATTACGTGCTTATTAGACGAACATTTGTTTCAGGCCTGCATGGTAGGTACATCCTTTATACAGAGTCAAATTAAATTAGCTAGCGAAACTCCGCAGATTTGATGGATGTTTAAACATGATAAAACAAAAACAAATTAGTTGATGGTTTTTTGTGTACCCATCATGTCTGCAGAGTTCCGCTAGCTAATTTAATTTGACCCAGTAAAGTTCAAAATTATAAAGGGTCAAATTAAATAACTAGCGAAACTCCGCAGACTTAATGGTTATCAATATCTAAAAACGATGAAACAAAAAATAAATTAATGAATTTTTTGTATTTTTGTGTTTTCGCTGGCTAATTTAATTTGACCCTGTATAGTTGCCACTATACAGGGTCAAATTAAATTAGCCAGTGTAAATAGCTTTCTAAGTGGTTGAACTGTGCTGTGTTGGATTTTACATTACATTCCCGACAAACCTACGTAAATGAAGGACAAGGACTAAGCCGATAAGAGAGGTGCGGAGCTGACAGACTAATGTGCGCCCGAGTCCGCCCGACATAAGTGTGCATAAAATGTGATAGAAATGTTTTGGCGTCCAAGCATTGGTACCATTATTGAATATCAACCTTAATTTGCAACCACAGGCCAATCTTGGAAACGTAAAACATTGAAAAACTATGTATTAACTTTTACTTGCTACCCATTCTTAAACTATGGGAAATTATATGTGCGGCAACAAAAGTTTTCTTTAGCACCTGCAACCTAGCGTCTTTTTTTATATGTAGGCGACGAGTTAATAGAACAGCTTCAATTATATTAATTCATCATCTTTACTATTCCAACAGAATATCAAAAAACCAGCGTCAATTTACGAGCGTAAATTAATATGACTCAGAGCTACCGATAAATATATTTACTTCTGAATTGATAACTCAAGTGACTAATGTTGTAAGTGATCTACTAAGCGAGCTCGGGACTTAGGGCACCCCGACTCGGACAGGTTAGGTTAGAAGGGAATGGCGGGGTCTTTCAGACCCCGCCATCCCCTTCGTGGTTATTTTTTTTAAATCACCCAGAAGTAGGAGCCCCGCAAAGCGGAGCTCCGTCGACTACGCTTGTCATTATTCATAATGCGCGGGCATTATGAATAATGCCCCTATTTATTACTGGGTCCATAACGTTGCTTAAGAATTATCACCATGCTGCGTCATATTATCAGTAGCTCGTTTTACAATATATATTCGCTTGAAAACCATTTATTAGACGCTAAAAGTTTGTCGCTTACCTATTAATTATTTAGACAACTAAATATATTTGAAGACGAGAATGACATTTTAAAGAAGCTGCCTTAATTAGCACCCTTAAACTATTTGTATATTCTCAAATGATCATATACTCGTAAGTATACTTGTAGCAATTTTTAATAGGTCATCGTCAACTTGCCGGCTACATTGTGTATAGGTACGTCTTCTTCCTCGGATTCAATACATGAGTTAACAAAACGCTCTAACTTACATCTTGCACCACGCAAAATCAAATAATATAAATCATTTGCATCGTAATCCTAACTTTAATATTATAAATGTGAAAGAAAGTTTGTTTGTTACCTTTTCACGCCTAAACCACTGAACCGATCATCATGAAATTTTGCATATACGTTGTCAGGGGTACAGAAAAGGATACCTTTCATTCAGAAAAAAGCACTGTTCCCGAGGGAAAGAGCATTTAACGTTCAATGGTCACAATTGCTTTAGTACGCTAGATGGCGCTACGTGTCTTTCGAATCATGATTGAATTATAGAATATAGTATTATTAGAAACTTTAATAGTGTGTTCAGAGTTATTTTTTTTAAATACATATAAGTAGGTAGTTTATACATTTTGTGAGTCTAGAGCAAACTCCAACACCGTTTGACCGGACACCATGAAAGTTGGCACATGTAGATATATGTATTTTTAATGGAGAAGTATTTACAGGATTTTTTTCGACCTCCACGCGAGCGAAGCCGCGGGAAAAGCTAGTACTGTATAAAAAAATACGGTAATACGACACGAAGTCCTGCTCATCCGCTAGAAATTATAATCTTGTTTATTAAATAATGTTAAGGCTCCCAGCAGACACTCAGACAGGCGTAAAGTGACGCGACGCGCCTGTGCGATGCGATGCGATTCTGGTAGAACAACTTCCATGAAGTTTTCATGAAAATTGTTCTACTAGAGTCGCGTGGCGCTGTCGCGTCGCTTGTAAAATATGTTTAACAGATAATCAATTTGAAAGTCCTATTCTAATGTAGGTACCTAATTATTGCCTAAAACGTGATGCTAACTCCTAAATTAGGCTTAGGTCTCTATTTTGAGGGTTACTGATTCAGCTTTGATATTAATTAATACAAAATCATCTATTGCTTCTACACGTTAACTCGCTCCTCATCGTGGAAAAAGTTTAACCACAGAATACCGATTTCCTGAATTCTCTTAATCAGTCTGTTCATCTACTTTCCCACATATTCTTTTAAATAAGAAACCTACATAAATTTCTGACTCCAAATTAGTACGGATTTTCATCACAATCTTTTGGAACTCATCTTTTAGAATTTATTCAAGGAATTCAGCTCTCCGAGGTCTTTAACACAAAAAAATACAAAATCTTTACCAACGGATACTAAAATGGATTAACCGGACAGCATATACGTAGACCTATAAATAGTAGCATCCCGCCACATCACAAGGGACGGGAATTAAGTTAAAAATCACGGACCGTCGCCCCGGGCTAAACCTGTTTAATTAATAAAGTGGTTATATTGAGAAACGATAAAAGAGTTTTTGTTTTAGGTGACTAAGGGCCGATTTCACCAAAGTCAGACATCTTTTATCCGTGGAATAAAATTGACGTCTGGTATGGAAAAACTGCCAAAATATCAATGTTTATTCTCTGGATAAGACGTATTCTAAAAAAATAATATATTAATCTAAAAATATATTGCTTAATTATTTTTATTATAAAATTTTGGTGGAATTCACCCTAATTATGGCTTACAGTCCACGGTAGCATAGCTTCAAAGAGCTGACGGCAGCATTTCTTAGTTTTGTATGTAAACAGGAAGCAGGCGTATGCCAAGCGTAAAATTAGGAATATGCGTTTATGAAGCTACGCCTCCGTGGACAGACAGCCTGATAACCAAAACTTCAAGATTTAAAATAATACTCCTTTCACTAAAATCGACTAAAATGTCTGTGACTCTATGGCCATATTATTATTCATCTTATGCACTGCTTCAGAGAGGGGCTCGTAGCTAAGTAACAATAGCTGCACGGGTCGACTGAAAGTTAAGCTACGCTTACCGAGGTTGGTTCATGGATGGGTGACCATCTACTGCATATCGAGTACCCTCTGTGCCTCGGAAAGCACGTTGAGCCGTTGGTCCCGGCTGTCATTTGTAGATCTTTGACAGTCGTTACGGGTAGTCATAAGTCCAAAAGTCTGACAAGCAGTCTTACCAAGGGGTATCGTGTTACCCAATAACTAAGTTGTGAAGTTCAGATACACAGTCGCTCCATGTAAAAAGTCGACGCCCACATAGTTTCGAAAAGTCTAGGCAGATCATGACGCTCTGACTTCAGACAGTTTCAATCCTCAAACGTAAATTCCGATTTCTGTCTACTTGAGACAGACACTGGATCATCTAATAGGGTATATTACTACATGTTTCTATATACAGCACCCTAATTGCGTGTACACTATCAATTACAATCTGAATCATTTTGAAGCCTATTATTGCTAATCCATTGCTTCATATGTTCGCAAAAATTGTCTTCTCAACAACGTAAATAACGCAAAGACTGTTGTTGAACTGTCTTGAACTGTTGTTGAACTTGTTGTTGAACTGTTACTTGTTGACAGGCCTACACTGTCCTCCCATATCTATCAACACTGTAATTAGAAACATTGTAAAAGCTCCTTATTTTTAAAAGAGTAACCGTGGAGTTTCTTGCCGGCTCTTCTCCATAGGAAACAACCAATTGGAACCGTGCACCTAGCTTCTGACGTTTCTGTGAAATAAAATATTTTGATTTGATTTGATTTTTCAAAATTAAAATCATTCCTACTGTTAATCTGTTACGCAATTACCTCGCAGGTAACAATTTAAATCGGGACCAAACATTTCACTTTTCATGCATTGGTGCCGATTCTCTTGTACACTGAACTAAACTAATTAAACTATCACTAAAATTGCTTACTATGAGAGTTATGAGGGCTATGAGAATCTTAAAGCTATTCTGCAAAAAATATTTCTAAATTTAAAAATAATTTTGACGCAACTAAAATTTAATTTGACAATCGCGACTCTACGTGGTACTTATTTGCCCTACCCTGTGTTTTTTTTTAGAGCCTGGGGCCCGCATGGGGGGCAGCCTCGACGTGTTTTATATTGAATTTTTCACTTTTTGTATAGAAAATATGACAAAATAATTACCTACATGTAGAAAATTATGGGTGTAAGGGAGCTAAAAAGGGGGTCGAAATTTTCATTATTTTTGCGATAGGACACACCATTTTCGAGATCTAGGCAAAAAAATAAAAATACAGTACTGTTTTTGCACCTGACGTCGAAGTGTTGTTGTGAATTTTAGTTCATGACAACTAATTTTATTCCACACCTTTTTAATCGCGATTATAAACAGCCAGATTTAGTTAGACAACCAAAATTTTAGGTGAAAAACGTCAAATTCAGAATAGCAAAATTGTCATTTTCACTAAACTAATAATTCAGTGCCATCTTAGTGCTGTGAAACAAAAATATAATTAAATTGTGTCATTTTAGTCTATTTCAGAATGAGAAATCGTCGTTTGACAGGAATAAACTAAATTTTAGTGATTTTTAGTTTAGTTTAGAGAATTTTGTGAAAAGAGAATCGGCATCAATATCGTTTTAGTATCGTCCCTCTCCATCCTCACCTTAACTAACTATTCAAAACGGACTTTTACTTTTTGTTTGCAGTTCTCGTTAAAATAATTTACATACAAATACCCGTCGGCTACGGTATTATCGCTGATTCGTCTCGCACTCCCGTGTAATCATACCACCGGGCTTTAAAGGCTAAATTAATTGATTTCTTAATAAAAACAACGATTAATTAATTCAACATTTGCTTATTGATGAAGATGTGATGGGATTTTATGGCTTTTCATTTATTAAATGGAGTTTAAAGAGTCTCTAATGTATTCATTTCATTTTCTAGAAGTCATTAACTCGACATCAACAAATCTGGTATGTTATAAAGTAAGATGGGGTCGGCGGTTCCAACTGGTGTTATAAATGGATGTTATCGTACGGGGATTTTTGGTTTTCTTAACTAGAAAGTGACGAATTATATGACAGTAGTACAATATGAAAGAAGAAGACTGTGTTCGGTGTGTTAACCAAACACTAAAGTCTGTCAATACAAATGCAAGGTGCAAGTATGCAGAAAATGTCAAGATACTGCAAGGAATGTCAATGAATGCTCAACGGATACGAATTTAAATAAAAATGCAAGTTGTCCGACTCAAATCACGTCTAATTGAACACTAATTAAATTATGTACAAAAATGCATCATCTAGGCTCCGACGTATGACGATGCATTCCCAAATGTAGGTCGCGATCAAAGTGCAAATACGCAAGCCTACTAACTAACTTATTGCATCAAAAATACATATTTCATAACCATGTACGTACACCGTACAGACTGCGCTGACCCCAAAGGCATAGGGATAACGGCAGGAGGATAATGATCATGAGGGAATGATTTTTGTCGAACTTTAATATCCTGTAGGTGTAAGTAAACAAAAAAAGTGAAACAAATATAATGTAGGAGACAAAAAAGAGAGCATACAGAATCAAAAAAGAGTGGAACAAATATAACGTAGGAGAAAAAAAGAGTGGATCCATATAACGCAGGAGTCAAAGCGTGATGACTGTGGCATTATCTGTCTTTGGAGAGATCGTCTATCATCACTTCATCAGCCAGGACACAGCTACTTAAGCAACTGCAGGCCCCACCATAACTTACTATCCAGCAGCTACTGCAATATAAGCCAACCGAATAATTTGTTTCCTACTACCTATCAGACCAACATGGGCATTTGATTATACTAATTCTAAGATAATGTCAGACAATTAGAATGTCAATGCGAATATTATACTAACAACAGCTATATACAAGATTGACATACTAATCGTTCTTAAACTATTTCGCAATTAAGTCGCCTGAGGCAAATATCGATTTAATATCGGTAGTTCGGATGGAGCCTAGAGGTTTATAATCAAACTGAAACTATTTAGTTCAATTAAGGAGCTGAATAAGAGAGTGATTCAATTAACAATCGTCAGGCAATTTAAGAGCGGAATTATTAAAGTCTGTTCCAAAAGTATCTAATGAAAATGTAAATATATGGACGAATGGGAATGGAATGGAACGGATGGATGGATGGATGGATGGATGGATGGATGGTGGATGGATGGATGGATGGATGGATGAATATATATGGATGGATGGATGGATGGATGGATGGATCTGTGGATGCCAATTTGTAGTGTTACTTACAAATGAAGTGCTATGATTTTTAATTATTTGAATACCTGAAATTCAAATTCACCTTTCATTTGACAATAAATTGATATTATTTTTTTATTTTAAATTCGTCGATTGATTGAATTCCAATATAATAAGTGAGCTGTGGTCGTGGTTTCGAACCCAGGCAAGTGCTTTACTTTGTGTAATTTATTCCATCACCACTGCTCTCAAAAAGGTGAAAGAAAACATAGTGAGGAAACCGGAATATCCTAGAACAAAAAATTCGAAGACATGTGACATGAAATCCACCAACCCGAACTGAGCCCGCGTGGTGAATTATGGCCCACTCCCTCTCTTAGGGAGGAGGAGGCCTGTGGCCCAGCAACGGGAACATTATAAGCTAATTATACATTCAAAGAATATTTTTTGAAAAAGGTGATATATAAAGTTGAAACCTTCTAAATATACGTACAGATGAACTTTTTACTAATTCCCTTTAGTGTGTGATTGCGTAATAATTTAACTTGAACAGGGTTTGTGTATACTTTTATCAGTTACTTTTGGAATAGACCATACCGATGGAAATGAAGCGAAACTAATAGGATAAGTCAGATGGCATGTAATTATAGTCTTTGGAATTGGAGTGAGTTCCAATTCTCAGTGTCAAGGCTACCGGTATTAATAATGCTTTGATGTCGTAATTAACATAATTGAACAGTTTCTTCATAGGATCACTTTGTTTTCTGACCACCTGTCCGCCAGAAAAACTTTTCAGAACAGGCTTAAAGTTAAGTTGTGGTATTAAATTGCGGAAATCCATGAAAGTAAGTAAAATGTTATGCAGAAATATTAAGTAGGTAGTTTTAATTCCGCAAAAACTAGATCCAAGGATACAGAAATATTTTTGCATAAAATTTTACTTTAACGTTTAAAGTTATAGGTAACAAAAGCTAAATAAACAAAATTAACTTAGTAGTTTCTAAATCAAAGTATTAAAATTATGATCAGAAATTTTAAATGCTGTAAGGTCTGCTGCAATTGATTGTTTAAAATATTCAGGTTTATACCACAGCTTTGTACCTACCCTATAACAAGTAGAGCGTTAAGATAAGTGATCGTACCGCCCACGTCAGTAGTGACGTTAAGGTCATTGTCGCACGTTCACTTTTGTCGTGCGTGTGCGCATACATGCAGGTGCTTTGATTTGTCAACTGTGCAGTGGCCTTCCGATGAATTAGTCATTACCGTATGCACGGATTAAAGAAGCAGAATTTAAGTTAATCGTACGGTTATAGAAAGGCATTAGCTATAATTAAAAGTTTTTGATATGCTGAAAACGAGGGAGGATTGGCATTCTTATAAAGTAAAATAAATATAAATACTACCTTCCTTTGTTTTTATATTTTGTTTATTATGAGCAAACTTTGTTCTGGGCATTTTCAGGTTAATTTTAAGTTGGAGTTTATGATGTTTTCCAGTTCCAACCTTTCTTCCAACCTCAGTGACTCTGAAAATTAAAACCATTGGTGAACCATCATGGTGATGGTCATGGTGCTGATACTATTATAAAGATACATTCATTATTAACCTTATAGTAACGGAGCAAAAATTCAAAAGATCCCAAAAATCTAACTAACCATACAAAACTATGTATTTCAACCATGTCCCATAACGTTCCATCTCCCAAATATGAATAACTACCAACAAAGACCACAAAATTATTAATTAACAGTATTTAACACTTATCAATTCAAAGATCTACGAAATACTCGTGGCAGCCATCGTTTAATTACGACCGTGTCATGATTGCATCGTGGGAAGACTTTGACTTGAATCTTGTAACTCGTCAGCAATGCGCGCTATCTGGGATTCTTAAGTAATTATTACATTAATTAAAGTTATGGGATCATTGTGTTTGTGCGGTGTGACCTTGGGAATGTCGTGTCAGCTCCCTTTTTCTTTATTTATCTTTAATAATGTGATGTGATCTTTGGTGTAGAGTTATAGCTATTATTCTGTTAGTGATGGGGTCATCTCGATAAAAGAATCCAGCATCCATAATACGTGAATCTCAGAATGACAATCCCTTTTAATATTCATTGCGTTCTTTTGCTGTCCAGCAGACGATTTTTTCAAATATGGAGTTATTTATTTTCTTGATTTATCAATGTGAGTTGTGTTCTACAATAAGGGTGCTTGAGTCACTAAAAAAGTAAAACAAATGACACGATCGATTTCACATTCTTATGCTAAACTCTTGTCTCCATAATCAAAAATATCATGTCATTTGTAAATCAATCCAATATACAGGATTGTTGGCTGAAGTCAAAAAGGAACTACCCGAAATTTATGATTTTTTGTGGCAATGTTACAGGTACCCTTCCAAATTATTATACAAGGTCAATGTTTTGGAATCTGCAGTAGGTTGCCAACAAGGTGACCGTCTCGGGCCAGTCATTTTCAGCTTGGCTATTCATCCAATTATCCAAAAACTAAATTCAAAATTTAATGTTTGGTATTTAGACGATGGAACGCTAGGAGGTGATGTAGACAAAGCCACAGCACACAGCAGCCACAGCAGCCATATCTGTTGGACAAAATTGACCAAATTATTCGCAGCACAGTAACATCAATTATAAACGTGGCCTTGGACGACCGAGCGTGGCTTCAAGCCACACTACCCATCCGTTTTGGTGGCCTCGGCGTCCGCAAAATTACCAGTATTAGCTTACCGGCGTTCCTGTCCTCTGCCCACAGCAGCGAAAAGTTAACCAAGAAAATTTTAGCCCCTTCCCTGATTGACTCTGAAGTTCCGTGCTTGACTGATGTGGTGAACGCCTGGACAGCGGTTTGCCCAGATACAGATCTACCCGTGAACCCATCTTCCCAGAGACAATGCGATGAGCCGCTCTGCAGATTGGTACGGAATAAACTTATCAATACGTCCTCCAATACTTCTGAGCGTGCCCGCCTGCTGGCTGTGGGAGAATGAGAGTCAGGCCTCTGGCTTCAGGCGCTACCGTCACCCAACATAGGTACTATGCTGGGTGACACTACTTTCCGGCTCGCTACTTGTATGTGTCTGGGCGCTCCTTGGGGGGCTGTCGACTGCCACGGACACCATGGCCTATCTTGCAGTAAGAGCGCAGGCCGGATAGCACGGCAAGCCTGCATTAATGGCATAATCCGCCGTGCTCTTGCCACCACCGGGGTGCCAGCTGTTTCAGAACCCAACGGCTTGGCACGCGACGATGGGAAGAGACCAGACGGAATGACCATAATGCCCTGGAAGTTAGGCAGGCCTTTGGTGTGGGATGTAACGTGTGTCGACACCCTTGCGCCATCCCATCTTCCTAGCATGGCGGGCTGTGCTGGGGCGGCTGCTGTAGGTGCGGAAAACCTCAAACGGCGAAAATATTCGAATCTTATTGGGAGTTATATGTTCGAGCCGTTTGGGGTTGAAACTCTAGGGCCGTGGGGTCCGAGTGCCCACTTGGTTTTTGGAGACATCGCGAAGCGGTTGGTCCACTCTTCACGTGACCTGAGGGCTGGCCTATTTTTTGGCCAAAGAACGCCATACAACGTGGCAATGCTGCCAGCCTTTTGGGCACTTTTCCTGTCGACAGCGATGTGGACGAATTTTTTGATGCCCTATGATTCTTTTCCTTCTTTCTTTTTATTAATTATTTATTTTTACTATAATACTACTACTACTATTAATATTATTTGTAGAATCTGTAATAAATGTAAATAATCATATACAGGATGAAATTGAATTCATGGGAAATCTTTTAAGGGATCATTGTAAGTACTTATAAACAACTTTTACTATTGGACCAAAGCTGAAATCGCGAAAAAAATATCTACAGTTCCCTACATTTATATTTGTATAACTCGTCAAAATGTGGAACAGCAGATTTTTTTTCGCGATTTCGGTTCTGGTCCCATAGCAAAAGTTGTTTACAATGACTCCTTAAAAGGATGCCCATGATTAAATTTTACCCTGTAGTTACAAATGACCCTGGATTCACCACTGCACTATATAGTTTTGTTTATACATGAAAGAAGCCACCATCAACAAATTAAATCGAATGACATAACAAATAACGGGAAGAAAAATCAATAGAACCACCAACCCACATCAGTTACTTCATTAGGCACTCAGCTACAGCCACAGGCATACATATTAAGACACACAACATTGTGACACCATAGTCTTAATCATAATTTTCCCGTTAACCCTGTATCGGAAGTCATGTTACTGCTGATACGGCTCTCTGGGTGGCGCCGCCCGATCAGATGTAGACGTGAAAATTCATAGGTTGTTTTCCAATGGTAACGGATGCTGGGTGAAAGATGGTATTTATTCTATTAATTTTTATTAACGGAGGTAACATCATGGTTTGGTATGATGAATATTGGGTGAAGTAGCACTCAATATTGTAACGGCGTGACCGAAGGGCAACACACAAACCGATGACACGAGGGAACCGCTGAAATCCACCTGCTCCAATCCTTACATACTCCTTTTGCTTCGTAAGTATGAAGAAAATTGATGTCATCATTCAACAAATCAGTGAGATTTAAGAGACGCAATCATGACAATTTTCAGTTCACCTATTCCTTCAAGGCCGTTGGACGTTGCAGTATACCACTAGGTACATGAACATGTAATACAATTGTTTGTTTAATTTATTACAATCTACATCATCGTCTTACTGCTGAACCAGTAAGACGATGATGTAGATTGTAATAAATCTAAAAAAAACTGTACATCATAGCCCTTTCAATCCTTTCCCTCTCACCTCAATTATGGACGGAAGACTGTCCCGATATCTAAGTTCACTGCTGTCATTTCCTATCAGTGTTTTTTATTCCAATATTAATGTCGTACGGAGCGGAAAACACGGCATCTTACAAGGCAATCCGAGCAATCTGTATCTAAGGAATATAAAGGAAATGGCGTGTCCACTCGATTACCGCGATTATTTACTTGTCCTGTAGTAACTGTGCTACTCGTGGAGGTAACTGTTCATGTAGTTGTAGTTATCTATGGAGGAAAGGCGGACTTATTTTGCATGTTTAAGGGGGAGGCGCTCAGGTAGGCCGCGAAATTCAAAAATACTTACGTTTTTTGCAATTTGCAGGTCACTGTCAGGTATTTATGGAAGGAATTAAGATGTCGTGTAAATGAGAATATCAATTAAACATAGATTATAATATACAAGTTAAAACTAAAATATATATACATACTATTTACAAGTGTATAATGTTAGGGAAGAGCTCATAGGGCATCAAAAAATTCGTCCGCATCGCTGTCAATGGGACAAGTGCCCAAAAGGCTGGCGGCATTGCCACGTTGCATGGCAATGCTGATTCTTTGGGCTAAAAATAGGCCAGCCCTCTGGTCGTGCGAAGGTTGTATGTTGATTAAAATATAATTCGCGGTCGTAACAAATATGGCTTTACAGAATTATAATAATTAGAATCAGCAATACAACTCCTTAGGTTAAAATTGGCCTCAAATGTCATGATTTCATGAAATCGTCATTCAGTATGGTAATATGAACTTAAAGAGAAGTATTGATGATTTTTATGATTAAATTCTATAAACAAACATTTGATACGGCCACGAATCATATTTAGGTCCACTTACAAACTGATACTGACCTGCAAATTGCAAAAAACTTAAGAAAATTTGAATTTAGCGGGCTACCTTGGCGCATCCTCCTTAATGGAGCCAACAGCTGTGATGTCTTCTTTTCTAGCTGTGATATATATATTCTCCTGCCAATATATCGATTATTCGTTGAATAATATTTATGATTCCAAAAAAACATTAGGTACCTACATATGGATAGACAGACAGATAGAAAATAAACTATTTTTTTGTGCAGGAGGATCCATTGTATACTATTTTGTGGACTACTTTAAAAAGTAAAAATAGAAAAGGCTACCAGCATTAGGAACAGAGCACAGGCTATAGACTTGGACGATGAGAGGCTCCTAAAAAAATGCGCCTTGTTCATGAGTATCACTTAGCTGTATGAAGTCTTTGACTTGATAACCCAAATTACTTCAAAGTAAAGATTCAAATTATTTAATTATTTGATCTAGAGGACCTGCGGCTGCGGCAGAAAATCGAAAGAACGGAAGAAAAAAACATTTTGTGCCGTCCCAAAGAAGAAATGAGACCAGGGCAGGAAGAAGCAGACTTACGGCAGAAGTGTTGCATGAGAGACTAAATAACGGCGATGGTAATATATATATGAAGGTATAAAAAAGATCTCATAGTTTCCTACTATAACACAAAGTCATAATCTATAGTTACAATAGAATCGAATGCGGGCACCCGGCGTAAACAGAACCATAAATCATATTAATGTATTTTTATTATTGGCTCGTAAAACATTAAATAGAGTTTATATTCGTCGCTTCCTTGTGATCGGGACGCGGGTGTAAAAGTCTACTATTTCTGAAGTTTGACTTGTTAAACGTACCTTAGTTTATCCTGCACACGCACAATTTTATAGTGCATACACCCGGTTTTCAAAACCCTTTTGAATTTATTATGTACTCACTCGAATCTCATGCCAAATTAAGTTTGGCTATTGGTTCACAATTTTTTTTTTCCGTGTGCATATCCTCATGGATACTCTCCGCCTGGGAAGAACGGAGAGTTATGTCGGAGTCCTACCGACTAAAACCCCACTGTTCCTTCTAGTACCGTGAGTCGGGCGCCCGGGAAATACGTGTATTAATTGATACTGTGTATTTTAATTTCTGAATTGTTTTTTTTTTGTTTACTTGAATGATTTAACTAATTTTTATTTTTGTTACGATAATATGTTGATTTAAAAGAGTGTCCATGGAGTTTCTTGCCCGTTGTTCTCGATAGGTACTGTGATGTTGCTACGTGTATTCAATAATTACTAGAGGGTCGTAGAGGTAAAGCAATACACGCAGTACTCCTTAGAACGTAAATATATTTTATCAAGAAATATACACTGGCGGGCCCTAGCTCTGCCTGTCTACCTATTAAACAATCTACCATCACTTTTTCTATAAATCTTATTTTAAACTCGCTTGACTGTTCGAGGCAAACCAACGATAATATATGTCCAGCCAGTCAACATAAGGTTGACACATGCAGACAACCTCTACATGAGCTACGCCCACCCTTAAATAAAAGGATCGACGCAGTCGTGTTTTCAAACAAGACTTTTATTTACCACCTCGAACAATCAGACACTTCCTGCCTATACCTATAAGAATAATTACCTAACGCCAGAAATATATTATACAATATGAAGTCCAACTCTTACAAGAGAAGGCTTAAGGACAGGACGAACAATTTGCGTATCTGACTAAGATATGTGTCAGGTAAGAAAAACATTACTATATGTTACCACATACATGAATAAATTAACATTCGCCATGCTTAAACCTCGTCGCGCCAAAACTGGCAAAAAGATGCGACGTGGCTTCCTAAAAACAAATAAATTGAAGTGACAAATTCACAACAACCCTGAAGGAGTTTAATGAAAAGAATGAAACTTAACATCGTAAACTTCGACCCCATCGGACGGTATGAGTCGGAGGGAGAAAAGGCTAAGAAGTCGGAGCTCATCAACAAACCTTTTTCAAGCACATACTCCAGAGGAAAAATCTCAAAAGCCTATTCGATCTCACCATTTCAAACTTCATTAACCATCAGCCAGTGCTGATTAAACTGTGGGTTCTCAACTACATTAAGTTTAACCATTGATGTTGACTCAACATCCTTTGCAAGAGCTACGCTCCTTTAGCAAAGTTGGTTACAACTTAGAGAGTATTCAATCCAAATTCGAACTGATGGTGTCAACACAACACCCTTTGCAAGAGCTATGCCCCGTAAGCAAAGTTGGTTCGAGTTTAGACTGCGTATCACCCTCCCCTCTAAAAGAACCACAGTTTCCAAAAAAATAAAAAATATCTCTTGACTCGTATAACTATGATCTGGAGTATGGCTATGCTATCACAGCCTAGTGAAATCCAACTATTATTGAAGACGAAGATGCCTTCTCCCTCAGACTTCTTGGTGTGGTGAGGTGTGACACCTCACACGCACCCAGCTGCGTCCGAAGATTGCTCCCCATATATGAAAAACATAAATGAAAACGCATTAATACATTGCATCATATTATCCAAACTAAAATAATGAATTAATCTAAATGATGTTTACATCTAATTGACATCTATATGACAATAAATGACAATACAAAAAGACAATAAATTATTATAAACTGACATGAAAAGGTTTTAATCTACATACCTATACAATATCCCTGAATTTCCTATGATTTAATTTTTTAAACTTATATTTTAAAAAGGAAAAAATGTTTATAAAATAATTATTCATTTCTCTAGACTTTCTTTTAAATTTATTCAGTTTTGGAAAGAAGTCTTTTATTTTAGTTTTTCTAACATATGAGACCTTTTTCTTTACCCGAACTTTTCTTTTTGTATTGTTAACAATACGCTGATGATATGATGGGACATTACGAAATCTTCTTTTGCTGTGGTAAGAATGAATTATAAAATGACCACCTACAGATTTGACTATTTTACGAGTCAATGTATTTTTGACCAGATCAACCACTATTTTTATTTTATTATCATTGTTTCCAACAATATGTGACACCGCGTCATCCTCGACTATCTCATTGTCACCATCTAACTCTGAACCAAACTTTAATTTACAAATTTGGTCTGGAGTCACAGATAACTGCATATTCTCATTTACTGTGGTTAACAACGACATATTATCGATTTCCTTTATATTTGAAAGTAAAATAAAATTATCCTCGTTAGATTGATCAACACCGTCGTTATATTTGTGTGATTCTTCGACGTGATCAATATCTTCGTTTAATAAGGACACATTCTGCTGTTCTGAAACATGGCTATACAATTTAATATAAGGATTAGTCTGACCCGATTCATCAAATTCGTCCTCGTGTTCATTCTCGAACACTTCGACTGGTCGTTCCTCATCATTCGCAGGTCTGCACTCTTGGCAGCTGCGCTCGTCATCAACATCGTGGTCATCACTGCCTGCTTGGCAGCTTTGCTCATCAAATAATGGGTCATTATGTTTTTTGCTAGAAAATATAACAGTATCATTATCTAAATTAAAACAATTTTCTTGCCCGTCTTCATTGGCCATATCATATGCAAATTCATCTTCTTGCACTCTATGCCCTATTTTGGAAATGCATCTGCATGGGAACTCAGCTTTAAGCTGGTCACAGATCGCTACAAAACTCATACCTTCCCGGTATATAAATTTGTGAAAAGCTAGGGCAGCACCCTGAAAATATGCGCTCACTATTAGCGGCCAATCGCTTTCTCGCCATCCGTAGCTGGTAGCAAAATCCTCGAAAGCGTCTAAAAAAATCTCTATGCAATCGTGGCTTGAGCCCGTGAAAAAATCTTGAGCCATCTCGCTTTTTTTTAAATAATAAAATTGATGAAACCACTTAGCTTTCAATCCGGCGACGAAATTCGTCTGCTTCGCATTCCTTTAATAATAATATCTTCGCACAATATACAGCTTTGTGCACGCAACACACAAATACAATCTTGTGCAGTATTTTATTTGGCTCTGCACACGCCTTAAAAACAATGGGAGCTTGCGTACTTTTGCGCTTCGGCGCCTCCACCAATTGTGATGTTGCTACGTGTATTCAATAATTACTAGAGGGTCGTAGAGGTAAAGCAATACACGCAGTACTCCTTAGAACGTAAATATATTTTATCAAGAAATATACACTGGCGGGCCCTAGCTCTGCCTGTCTACCTATTAAACAATCTACCATCACTTTTTCTATAAATCTTATTTTAAACTCGCTTGACTGTTCGAGGCAAACCAACGATAATATATGTCCAGCCAGTCAACATAAGGTTGACACATGCAGACAACCTCTACAGTACCTACTACGCTTTGGAATGGGTAACTAGCTTCATTTTTCTTACTGACCGACCCCTTGACAATTCAAAAGTGCTTGTAATTGGTTTATTTGAAATAAATGCTTTGAGTTTGAGTTTGTACCGTTCGTTGCACCCCCTACTGGTATCATCCCCGAAGTCTCACCAGCTGTCAAGAACGAGGCCCAGGTACTTCTCCTTCGACTCGACACCGATGCAGACGCCTCCTACCACTATGTGTAAATTCCGAGGTGGCTATATGATCAAATTCTTGATCGGGCTATAAGTTATCATCACTAGGGCATTTTTTAAGTCTCCTAACGACCAATAGCTAAAGTTATCACTGCGAGGCAATATGCTCGCCCCCTTTACAATGGACTTACTTTAAATAACTGGCAAAATGTGGGTGTACTATAGGTACACCTCTGCCTAACCCTTCGGGGAATATGGCGTGACGTTATGTATGTATATATGTACTGCGCAGAAACGTCATAATCAGAGATCGGATATTCGGATGCATATTCACCTAAAGTTGAGACGTTGGCTAATATGAAACTTTTGTATCGAAACTAACACACACCACCCCTCCTCTTACACCCTACATACACATAATTATTTGCATCGGGGGTTAAACATTAATTTTATATAAATAAGCATCTGAATAGTTATGCGATCCAAGATTCGCAGGGTTTTTTTTTTATAAATGGTATTTAGAAGTCGCTTCTATACTATACACCCGTCTAGTTATGCATTCCCGGTGTTCCTGGCACCCCGGGTTTTTTTTTTACAAAAAAAAATATTTTAAGAATTCGCTTCCATACTATAATAGCTAAAAAATAACTTTAGGTAATTAAGTATCCGAATATCCGATCTCTGCTCATAATTCCATAGCCCGTAATCTTTTTCTTTAAGTAATACCTGGTGTAGGGAATACTCTAACTGCTTCTTACCTTGACGATTAATTTCTTTTGACGTCATACGGGCAGCGACGGTCTCTTCCTTGCCACAATCGGCACTGAAAACAAAAACAAAAGAAGACGTTCAAATACTTATTTAGTAATGGGGGCTATCGTTTTTGTGCTCACCAGTTGGCGTCACTGGCAAGTAAGGTCCTGTCAGTACATTTATTTGATGTTTTGGATATGTATAAGTATCCATAAATTAATATTATGTTTATTTTATTACATTTTAAAACTTCAAATGAATATTTAGATTATAATGTTCCTAAAATTGGCAAGCATTAAGCAGACAAATATTATTCTTCCTTCAAGTTTTACCAAATTAGATTCTAACTTTTTACTTAAAATCTTAAGTCTTGATTCAGGAATGGCCCAACCATTACAACAATTATGAATCATTAGTTAAAATCCGTGATAAAAAAAACCCGCAAATAGTGAACGTTCAGTACCTACATTTGACATCTAGAGACCTTACTCTACACCAGCGCCTCTAGCGGCGAACTCAAGCGCCGATTGTGCCTAAAAGCATATAGCTTGCCTTTGATACAGAAGCGGTAGACCTTTACTAAGTTTGTAACCTTCGCTTACGCATAAATAATAAAAGGGTTAGTGCTTACATAACTAATCAAGCATTTTAGTTACATAACTTATATAAGCCCCGAGTTGCATAACTAATACAAAATTATTGTGCCAATGTGATGCAGTTCGGAATATCTCAATATACCCTTTTATTACAAAGGCGTAGGCATTTCATTCCGTTCCCTCTACAAGGTAAACAACGAATTATCATAGTCGGTATTATTTTACGTCAAAATGTCGTCCCGACCAAACGAATAGTTTGGAGGCAAAGTGCGTTGCGAATTTAGTTCGTGGATTGGCCGCTAAGGGCGCTGCTTGTTGATCATTTTGGTATTGAATTTTTTTGAAGATAAAATCACATTAATACCTACTTAGTAACACGTGTAAAACAAGCAGAAGGCGCATAAAAGTGACAGACTAGGGGAACAGGGGAATTCCCTAATTCGAAAAATATCACACCACCTACTGTCGCCTTACTGAATTATGCTAAAATGTTTAATCGAAGTACCGAAGTACCTAGGTACTTAGGTGATTAAATTATTCCTCTAAATACTTTTAGCCCTAAATTAGCATAGTAGTCATACTAGGATCTTGAGTGCAACTGGTGCAAAGTAGACTCGTGGGTAGTTTTGATTTAAGTCGTCCGAAATTATGCTCTCAAATAATAACTTTACATTATCTACGATTGCTCAGGGTCAGTCAGAATTATTTCTTATCCCTAGTAAGTACATTTATTTATTATAGGCCCCTCATGTTCATAACATTAACACCTTGTATAATTAGGCGTAGGGTCTCTTTTCACAAACAAAAAAAAACTGACTGATAATTTTAAACAGGAAAGCGAATAGCCTTCCATCAATATCTCATCAAGCAAGATGAAATGAATGCCATAAGCCCAAACATGATGTACCTACCTAGGTAGGTAGTTGCTGTAAACTGTTAAAGAGCTGTCTCGACTGTCTTTCGTCTCCATCATCAGATCAACTCCAATGAAGTCTCTATTATGTTGTAATATCACCAGAACTGCATAATTATCTGTGCCAAGTTTCAATAGAATCGGTTCACAGGTGAAAATTCAGTAGGGGAAAAATCAATCACCCCCCATTTTTCTACCCTTAGAGGTGAATTTTTCATCCGTGGGGGTGGGTTGAAATAATACAGGGTGTAAGGGAAGGCCCTCCGCAAACTAACAGGGTGCATTCAGCTCCTTATTTTAAATCACATTCCACCGGATCTTTTTTTAGGAAAATTTTCATTTTTTTTGTCGTTTTGTCAGTTACTTATTCCTTTATTTCAATGCAAAATTACATTCTCTGTACGCAGCACTCCATTTATGTAAATAAAACAGCTGAAATAAAGAAATCAGCAATGGATGTTGAAATAAATTAAGTGACGCGAGCGCGCTGCCGGCCGTTCGCTATAATACGTGCGTTTTGCCACGATAACGATACATTGCGTGTGAGGTAATAAAACAAATTAGGTGTATTAGATTCCCGTAACATTCCTGAAATTACTTTAGGTACCGGTCATCTTAGTATGATATACTGAATTCACCCCCATCAGTCTGCGGAGGGCTTTACCTTACACCATGTATAAAGGAATCGTCAAAATTGGAATACCTACTCTGTAAAAAGTTATGCGTGGCCATACATAAAACAAAATTATAAGTATACCTACACGTGGACCTCCTCATTTTCTTTGTCGGTTAAAAAAGAAAGAAACAATAACTACTTCATTCGGGACATGAACAGGGAATATAAACGGTAAAAAAGGAGCATTTAAAACTAATAAGTATTAATCTGACTAATCACTACACTTGCTAAACTCAAAATTCGTCAAAAGTTAATCTTCGCAAATCCCCAGCATTGGTACTTATTGTAAACTAGCTTTTGCCCGCGGCTTCGCTCGCGTTAATTTAGACTTTGACAATCAATTCAGGTTATAATTCAATTAAGATTCGAAAGACACGTGGCGCCATCTATTTATCATAAGAACGTTATTGTTGTTTTCCTGGGGAACAGTACTTTTTTTCGGGATGAAAGGTACCCTATGTCCATTTCTGTACACCTGACAACGTATATGCAAATTTCCAGGATGATCGGTTCAGTGGTTTAGGCGTGAAAAGGTAACAAACAAACTTAGTTTCGCATTTATAATATTAGTTAGGATAGGGAGATGCTGCTGCCCATTTTCTTCGAGTTAAGTATGCCTCTGTCACCTGAAAACAGAATACCTACGGATTACACGGAGTACGGAGTACCACGGAGTTACTGGTTATTGGTATACTTTAGTATAAAAAAGTAGGTACCTACCTACCCAGATAACCCTTAGTAAGTCGAAGTAAAAGTGACATTAAATGTGACTTGCCCGTCATAAAACGACAAGCTCTATTTGTTTATTTCATAGTTAGATACTTAGGTACAGCTTGTTAAAACAGAGTGTGGAAAAGTTGAGGGCGCCTGTAAGGCACGTGTAAGTAGTGTAAGACACGAAATACTATGACTCCAGTTTTATTTTAGATGTTATTTTTAGAACACAAGTTGATATAACGATGGCTGTTTCGATAATAACCGGTCGTCATAACAAATATATTTTTAGTTTCTACTATCATCGCATCATACTCTTTTTTGGCAATCGGTATTTCTATTTTCATTTCAACCTTGACGAACTTCCAATTAACTGGGAGTTGTTGTCAAAAATGGTAAAACAATTACGCAGTCGACTATACCTACCTACTTCCCTCCTCGGGGAACCACTCCGAGATTTTCCAGGATCTGCCTGTCGCTAGGAGCTCGATTACTATATAGGTACACATTTTTATGGGGCATGCGGAGCCTACCTTGAAAATGTTACTCTAACCTTAGATTTTAATAAAAACATTTAAAATTGGAATAGTGCATGGTCTATAAGCATATTATTATACTATGGAATAGTGTAAACAATATTTGCTGGCCGTTAAAGAAAAATAAAAAATAAAATTAACAAATAGGATCATGAGTAGGTACAGGTACATACTAAGTTTGTTGTGGATGTACTTAGGCGGTTCTCGACAGTTGCATTGCGCGCGACCGTACACGGCCAGAATTGAACGGTTTGGTCCGAAATTTTACGTAGGCTTTCATTTATAATATTAATAATACAATATAAGTAAATAGGTATTTTGAATAGAGACATCTTATAACTATTCTGTGGAATCAAACGTGTTATTTCTAATGTTTGAACAATTTTAATATTTACTCATTTTTGTTTGTTTCAGTCCCGTACTAACTCAAGAAGATCTACATTGTGTTCAATATTGTATCAATTGAAGACATTATATTTGTGTCTTCTTTGCTTGCCATTAAAAAAAATAGAATGGAATAGAATCGGTTTTCTGCCATTGCCATCTGGTATCTGACCTACATGCAAGTGACATAAGCAGAATATGCTATCGAACTTCGAACAGTACCTAATAAGAAAAAAAACAAAATTTAAAAAGAAAGAAAATGGGAAGCATTTGGCTCCACTATACTTTAACACCCGCGTGTGCGAAGTTTTAATTTTTTTAAGCGTAAGTTTACATAGTATAATAATATATTCATGTAGAACGCTTTTGCAAAATTCCACACTGCGCAAACGCCTAGTTTACAATAAAAAAAAAAAAAATAGTATAAAACAAATCTACATAATTACGATTAAAATCGACATTTTACCACAGATGATGGACGAATTTCACTCCTAAAGTTTTAAGTTCAGACAAAGTGACATCGGATTTTTATGGGTTTTAGTAGGTATAAATAATAGGTCTTTACCTATGAAATTGCCGTTTTGTATGAAAAAATTTAAACGAATTTTTTTCATGAATTTTTTATTTGTATTAATCGAAGTAATCACCCATGCAATCAATGCATCTTTGCCATCGCAGTGGCAGTTTATTGATGCCCTTCTTAAAGAAATCAGCTGGACGGGAGGCAACAAATTCTTCAAAGGCATTTTGTACTGCCTCTCGGGTATTAAATTTTTTTCCCGCCAAGAAGTTATCCAAATTCTGGAAAAAGTAGTAGTCTGTAGGCGCAAGGTCTGGTGAGTAGGGCGGATGACGGAGAGCTTCCAACCCCAGTTCTTGCAACTTGGAGACCGTCTGCTGTGCAGTATGAGGTCGCGCGTTGTCGTGCAGGAGCAGCGGAGACGAGCGATTGACCAATGCTGGTTGGAGATGCGCCAGCTTCTCCATCATTGTGTTCAGTTCTTCACAGTACACATCTGCAGTAATGCTCACCCCGTTTGGTAAGAAGCTGTGATGAATCACACCGGCGCTAGACCACCAAACAGTGACCATCACTTTTCTAGGGGTAAGTTTTCGTTTAGGGCATTGTTTAGGTGCTGAACCAGGATCCAACCAACTTGCTGAGCGCTTACGGTTATCAAACAGAATCCATTTTTCATCGCAGGTAACAATGCGGTTCAAAATTCCTTCATTTGTGTGTCTGTTGAGCAGTGCAAGGCACGTCTCGACGCGTACTTCGCGCTGGCGATCATTGAGTTCGTGGGGCACCCATTTGTCAAGCTTTTTTACCTTGCCAATTTGACGCAAATGGACCAATATTGTTTTGACGCTAACGTCGAAAGCTGCTGCTAATTCAGCCGTAGATTGTGTATCATCAGCTTCCACAATCGCCTTTAATTCGTCATTGTCGACCAAAGTCTTCGGACGACCGCGAGGTTCATTTTTCAGGTCGAAATTTCCAGAACGGAAGCGAGCAAACCAATAACAGGTGGTGCGTTGGTTTGTAGTGTTAGCTCCGTAAACGTCGTTGATGTTGCGTGCCGCTTGTGCCGCGTTGCTGCCACGACGGTACTCATATTCCATAATTACTCGAATTTTTAACGTATCCATGATGACGAAAAAGATTGAAATGCGATGAAAATGTAACACTAATCAATAAAGAAATAACTACTTTTAGAAAAAAAAATCCATGTTTTTAAAATAAAATTAATTTGAAATTAGAATTCTTAGCCAAACAAAAATTATTTTGATTTGAAATGGCCAGTACTGCAGAACGGCAATTTCATAGGTAAAGACCTAATATTTTAAGTAAACTTTTTATTATAATTAATTTTAAATAGCTGTTATGCAATGAACTTAATTATGAAGCAAATAAATGAAATTAGAAACAATAAAGTTTTATTTGTAGGTACTCTTAAAAGATCATGGGTAACGAAACGTAATCGAACGTTTGACAGGACAGTTGTCATTATTACTCATCTTATCGTAATTCATCTTATGAACTCACAGTCGTGAGTGTTTATCGTAACTACTCCTGATTGTAACAACGATTTATTGACACCATGTCGTCCCGAAGTCTCGGAACCTATTAGACTAACTACGCACTAGGCCAACATAATTTATAAAAACAACACAAATCTCGATTTAGTTAAACGGCAATTTTACTAGGAGAACTTACGATCCTTGACTCCAAGAGCGAGCGAAGCGAGCTCAGGATTTTGGGCACCCCGACTCGGACAGGTTAGGGTTGAAACGAATGTCGAGTGAAGCGAGCGAACAAAGACTGTTGATAGTAAATAAAAACGTCAATTTAGATTCATTAAATAAAATATGTTCGGATGTGTAGGTCGACGAAGTAGGTACTCTCTGCTTTTGAATTAATAAAGACTTCGCAATTTTTGCTTATGCTGGATTTTTCACCTTAGTTAATCCTGACATTAAAATGTGATAAAAACAAAAATAAAAGTTTTTATTGCGTAAAATAAACAACTAGTACTCTGATAACGCGTATGACACAACCGCAGCGATTCGGCATACTCAATATGAGTTCACCCCAAATCTCGTTACGGAATGGCCGCCCATATCCGTTGTAACAGGTGAAAAAGATTTTCTGGAGTGCACGGCATCCATATTTGGCAGAGCTCTTCTTTGAAGCATGTCCCATTTGTGCTCAATGGGATTCAAGTCTGGCGATTGAGCAGGCCATGGTAGGACGTTGATATTAGCTGCGGCAAGTGTGTTTGTAACGACTCTGGCAGTGTGTGGACGTGCATTGTCATGCATAAACAGAAATGAAGCACTAAATTGGGTCCGCAAAGGAATGACAATATCTGATACAATCGTTTGAGCGTAAATCTGTGCATTGAGATTGCCTCTGATTCAGATCCAAATACCCGCCCATATCGTGATTGTTCCACCACTATAGGCATGGACTTCCGGGCATGTTTTTAAACGTTCTTGGCGTCCAGGGAACCTCCAATACCGTGTAGTCTAGTATCTGAACCAAAGCCACATTTGTCAGAAAGACACACAAAGCGCAACTCTGCTTCTGCCCAATTTTTATGTTCACGAGGCCATTGTAAACGGGCTCTGCGATTGTGGTTTCAATAGGTGCATACACGTAGCGGCCTTCGGGAATGGAGATTGACTTCATGAAAGCGATTTCTTATGGTTTGATCGCTTATTAAGATCCATGAAGAGCTTTGAAGCTCCGTAACCAACATTATCTTGGTCATTGTACGGTTTGGTCGAGCAGTAATTTGTATGTAACGATCTTTTCTGCGTGTGGTCATGCGAGCCCATCCTCCATGTCGCTCTGCCACGCTTCCAGTGATGCGGTAACGTGTCCAAAGTCGACTTATTACACTCTGCGTAGTGCCAAGAGCGATTGCCACAGCACGTTGCGTTGCCGAGAACCAGCTTCCAACATTCCCACGGTTCTGCTCATTTCTTCTCGGCTCAAATGACGTCTTTTCTCCCTAGAAATGTAATTTTGTATTGATTCCACTCAGAACTATGGCAGAAATTATGGCCTTATAGGATTATATAGGAATACGACTTGACAGAAGGTTTTCATCTTTTGACCGAAAATCAAAAACCCTTTTCCTTTTCAAATGACGTTTAATAAAAAAGCATCCTTAGGAGTTACAAAAAATATAATAAGAAAACCTGATTTTAAGTAACTACTTACAGGCTTATTCATAAACGTTGTTTAACTTTTAAGCAGCACTTTAAGCAGTGGTTAAATAGATTTTGCATTCATAAACGCTGTTTAGAGTTAACTAACTGTTTAAATAGTTATTTAAGTAGCTGTCAAACTAAACAGCCCTCGGACCTTGTTTAACGATTTAAACAACAAAATGGCGGACGAAATCCTTGCTTCTAACAGCTGATATACGTAGTATCTCTATGTAGTCTGTGCAGCTGATGGAGTCTGTCATTTCTATTCTAACTTGTTGCAGTGAATTGATAAAACTTTTCTAGTGAAATTTTATATGTCTGACGTACAGTAATAATTGAATATTTTGACTTCGATGACGATTTAAGTCTGTTTGAGCAAGATGTACAAGATTTAAATGAATTTAGACGACTGTGATGCATCCCAGTTAGCGGAGTGGCGGAGTGGCATCGTGTTTTACTGGACAAAGGCATGTCGCATCCTTTTATATCCACCATAGCTTAATAAGTAATATTTTAATCCTCAAAAACACAAATAAAAAAATTTACCACGAACGAAACTTTTTCCGCAAGCTAGTGACTGACAGTTTTGTTTTTTTAATTCGGGTGTTTGGCACGAGCACCATAGACCGATTTCACAGTTTTCTACCGAAATACTACCTAGTTGCCAGTTTACAAAAAGTTAAGTAGTGGTTAGTTAAGCAATGCTTAAATATCGTTTATGAATAAGAAATATTTAATTAATATTTAAGGTTTAATTAGTTAAGTAATGTTTAAGACATTGATTAACGATTCTTTATGAATAAGCCTGTTAGTTAAAACGTGCTTGACCCCTAGAGACACTTTTGATGTGTGTACTTTAGCGTTTTTTTTTTAATCTATAAATAAATACATTTTTTTTATCATTTTTAATGTGCCCTTCGCCTCAAACGAAACACCAATCACAGTGCTGTGATGGAATTCATTGTTTTTTTACGTGTATTCATATATGTAATAACCAAACAAAACTGTAAAAGGAGAGGGGGGGGGGGTTGAGGAATAATTATTTACGATCATACATTTTCTCAAGTGCACATTAGTGCCGATTCTCTTGTTCACCGAACTAAACTAATTAAACTATCACTAAAATTCCTTACTTTTAGCTATGCTAGCTTAAAGCTATTCTACTAAAATATATCTCCAAAGTTAAAAATAATTTTGACGCAACTAAAATTTAATTTGACAATCGCGACTCCACGTGGTACTTGTTTGCCCTACCCCGTGATTTTTTTAGAGCCGTAGGCACGCATGCGGGTGTGCGTCGACGTGTTTTATATGGAATTTTTCAGTTTTTGTATGGAAAATATGAAAAAAATATTACCTACATGTAGAGTTTTATGGGTTTAAGTGTTACATACAGGGAGTCGAAATTTTCATTATTTTTGCGATAGGACACGCCATTTTCGAGTTATAAGCAAAATAAAATACACAAGATACAGTACTGTTTTTGCACCTGAAGTCGAGGTGTTCTGGTGAATTTTAGTTCATGACAGCTAATTTTATTCCACACCTTTTTAATCGCGATTAAAAACAGCCAGATTTAGTTAGACAACCAAAATTTTAGGTGAAAAACGTCAAATTCAGAACAGCAAAATTGACATTTTAACTAAACTAATAATTCAGTGCCATCTTAGTGCTGTCAAACTAAAATATAGTTAAGTTGTGTCATTTTAGTCTATTTTAGAATGAGAAATCGTCGTTTGATAGGAATAAACTAAATTTTAGTGATTTTTAGTCTAGTTTAGAGAATTTTGGGACAAGAGAATCGGCACCATTATCTGGTGTTAACTTATCAAACTGTACCTGAATTAAATTCGTACTAATTATTATTATAGCACACTGCTTTTCAATCTACATATCTGAAGTCGCACTTTGGCACTCACAAAAATTGATGTGTAAACATGTGAGCTCGCATCAGTTTGGTTCACGCGCTCATATAGACACGGATCTTACGCTGACGTCATCTGACGCTCGAAGTCTTATGCTTACGCGTCTGACGCTCGAAGTCCCAGCTAGCCCCTACCGTAGACCGAGCGCTAAGATGTTTACACATCAAAAACATTTTTGTGAAAAATTTCTGTCCACTATTTTGGAATTGCCAAAAATGATAAATGATAAATGATTTTATTTCTGTAAGTAGGTTTGTACAAACACTTTTACACGTCAATCATATTTTTTAAACTAGATGAGGGTCGGCGTTTCCTATCTGACTACTCCGAGAAGAAAGGCCGAAACAAACTCACGAGGTCATAGTCTCTTTTAAAGTCCAGACATAATCTTGGTCAGATCATGTGAAGACCATGTAGATTGGTATCTGAAATGGTATTTTGAGGTAGTGAGAAATAATAGGTTGGGGAAAAAGTTTCTTCGCATTTTTTAAGAAAATTCAAAACATTTTTTAATATAGTTTATTTACATTTAACTAAAGTATGTAGGTACCATTTTGTTCGATAACTTTTTGCCATCTTGTAGGTAGGGACATGATCCCATTGCTATAGAAATTTTGGGACTTCTGATCAAAATACCGCGACAAGTGGTTTTGGTAGTGGTTTTGGTTAACCTGAGACTGCCTAAAGAATTCTGAAGAGACCGAAACAGCTGGAAATCTGAAGGTGCAAGGTCAGGACTATACGGCGGATGCATTAACACCTCCCAGCCAAAGTATCTTAATTTTTGCTGAGTGGCTAAAGATGTGTGAGGTCTAACGTTATCATGATGAACAACCACACCCCTTCTGTTGAGTAATTCCGGCCGCTTTCTCTCAACTTCTTGCTTTAATCTCATCAGTTGTTCGCAGTAGAGTTCAGAATCGATGGTCCTGCCTGGTGGTAGCAACTCATAATGAATAATGCCCTTCCAATACCACCACACACACAGCATCACTTTGTTGCGAGTTAACCCGGGTTTCGCCAGTCTGTGAAGCCTGACCGGCCTTTGATCACGACCTTTTTCGCACGTTCTTGTCGTACGTGATCCACTTTTCATCGCCAGTTATCAGCTTCTTCAAAAATGGTTCGGTTTCATTACGTCGTAATTAAGAATCACAAATGAGTACACGGTTCATTAGGTTTCTTTCAGTGAGCTCGTGAGGTACCTAAATATCGAGCTTTTTTGTGTACCCAGTTTTTTTCAAATGTGCCAAAACTGTTTTGTGGTCAATTCCCATTTCTTCAGCTAGGTATCTAACTAACCTAATTGCCGATCTTGCTCCACTTTTTCAAAAATGGCATCCATTTTATCCGTAATAGGGCGACCAGAGCGACGTGCATCTTTGACATCAAAATTTCCGGATTGAAAACGCTTAAACCAAATTTGTGCTACTCTCACAGACACTGCACTAGGTCCATAAACATCGCAAAATTTTTTCGCGGCTTGTGTTGCATTTTTACCTTTATTGTATTAAAATTTTAAAATGTATCGAATTTCTTCATTAGATTCACTCATCTTGACAATACGAAAAACAAATGAAAATCACACATTTTCCTAATCTGAATTTGGAATTATGTTCTTTAAAATTTAAACTTTCAATGATACCAAAACCAGCCAGAGACAAATAGTATAGCCAAAGAGATTTTATTACAAGTTCATGCTTACTATAATGCGAAAAGACTTTTTCCCCAACCTAATAGGTATATAGAAAACTAGCAATAACTAAAAAAAACTACCAATGCTTCCTACCAAAATAAGTAGGCATTTACTTGCTAGGTAAAGTAGGGTGAATACTTTATTCGCAGTCAATCGACCGTAAGTAAAACGTACAAATTAAAAGCCTAGTTTAAATAATTTTCAGATAAACAGCAAGTCTTAATTTTAGGACCTGTCAAAACTGACAAATTAAATATAAAACACGAACAGTTCTCAAAAGTTGATACATCTGTTTTTTACCATAAGTGTTGTAAATGTTACAGTATTCTTTCTTTCTTATAAACATGCACTTTGAAACAAAATATTTTGAAAATAACACAAGCCATATGCCCATAATTCCGAACGCACGGGAGAGGGAGATGAGGGAGATCGCGCGCAATGATGACGTTTCGTTTCGCTCCCCGTCAGTTCGCCGCGCAGCGCGGCGTTGTATCCACGTACGGAGGCTAATCGTCGCTCCCCGCCGACCCAAACCGTGAACCGCATATAGAACTCAGCTGTGAATAAACACAAATAACACGTTAAACATACAAAAAAAAAACATTAAGTGCACCAAAATAGTGAACTGAACAATCTGTGACGTATTAACAGTGTCTAAAACGTTTGAAAAAACGTAATCTTTCTAAGCATCTCGTCGTGTGCTGTCCGGAGTCTCGTGAGTATTTTAGTTATTTTAACTGTACTTTCCATGCTTTGCTGAGGCACGCTTACATACAGCCATTCGCGGAAAAAAATATCTCGCTCGTATCACTGGCTGCTATTGTATAATCTGTATCTAGAACTCGAAGTAGGTCGTATACCGATCTATTACCTGGCTGAAATTAGACGACGGCTGTTCTAAACATTCGTTCTTAAAAAACATTGCGTTTCAAACCGGTTGGTTGCGGAATTTGCATTATAAGTGGTCTCAGGCGTAAGTTTTTCGCTAATTATGTACCTACATAGATATTTGGAGGTTTTGTCGCCTTGTTTTTGTTCTGCCAGTTTTGTGATATTTTGTGGCAGAGCGTCGTCTGTCTTTCTGTGCTACCATTGGTTTGGTTGGCAGGTAAAAAGTGGTCGGCTCCCCTATTACCAAACGATGGCTAAGAAATACTTTTTTCGACTATGAATCTGATGATAGTGCCGTGCCTGTAATATCAGATACCTAATGTTTAGTGTTCGAATTACGATGTCTACGGTAACAATAGTGATGCCACACATTCCGATCCAAGGGTCCCTGCATCCCTATTATTATGACTGCATCCCAGTTTCCCAAACAATGCTCGGCATCCCGAAATTCGCATCCTATTGTGATACACTTTACCCACGTATAAACATCTGTGTATTGTGTTTGTATGTGTGCGTAATGTAATCTCAATTCGCGGTTGAATAACTCGCAGATATACCCCTAAGTAGGGACCACCAATGTACGGTGGGGATATCTTCTCCGGAATTTGATAGGTATGTACCTACCTAGCAACCTGTCTTCATACATTATGAAGAAATTTGAATCGAGAGATCAACAGCGATGCACCTACTTGTGACTATAGGTATCGCGAGTATGTACCTACCAATTGTATCTACCTACTTACAAAAACCTTTATTATCTTACAAGACATAAGCTTATAGTCTCCAATGACCAAGGAATGTTAACATCAATGATAATAATATGTTTGGAAATAACATTCCATGAATCATGAAGCAGGTCAAATGTCACATTTCTTATTTAAGAGGTAGGTTTTGCAACATAAGAAATAATAAGAATATTTCATTCTTACATTCTAGCGTCAACAGAATAACAAACTTTAAAAACAAAACGCAAGGCTAGGAAGCTAACACCGGAATCCGAAGCCTGCAGGTCATTGAACTCTAATCTCAATGCCTACTCGCTCACTTTCATTGCTAAGGAAATCCCAGAAATTTTATAAAACTGGCAACAATGTTGGTTGGTTACTCACTCTGGAATGTTGCAAACGGTTTTGATAAAACGCTAAAACTTAGGTAGATAGGTACCTATCGCTCTGATAAATCCAAGTTACAGTCCTTTTCAGAATCCTAACTGTTTCCTCTATCCGTAAAGCAGATTAAACCACGTAGAAAAAAGTTCAAAAAAAAAAGTCTTCAAATAATTAGACACTTCGTCAATGAAGAATTGATTTCTTTCAAAAATGTCGTTTCTAGCCATTGATCTTAGGTATTGCCGTTATCCGAATAGAAATCACAACAAAACCACACCGTTTGAAGTTAATAGAATCTTTTTCCGACGACATTTACGAAATTCTTGCAATGTGCAAAAACTATTCTAAAATCGCCTTGACATGGCGCTAACTATCCCGCCTAAATTGGTAGCCGCCATTTTGTAATCATTTGCAATGTTAATTTTTGCTACCATTTTAGGATTTAAATTATCTGTAAATAATTTGGTTTCACTGTTTTGTGACGTCATTAATGTGTGATGTAAGTGTCATCTGTTGATTATTTCCGTAATTAATTATTTGCATAATCATGGAGATTATGTTTTCTAATGTTGTTTTTTTAAAGATGACAGATTCAAATTACCAGTTAGGTACCTATTTGTTTATTATTCTCCATCTCGAAAGCGATAATGATGTTGATGGTATTCCTACAAACACAAAACGACAAGAATTTCCTCACTTTATTAAAAATAAAAACGTACAGACGTGCATTCCGAAGTTCAAACTGCGCCTTTCGTAAGGTAAATACACGTGTTGGATGCATCTCCTAAAATAGCAAGGGGTAAACAGCACTGTCAGAGTAGCAGTGGGTATAAAAATAAACGGTGCCACATGGTCGGGTCGGGACCTGGCGCTTTTGATACTGATTTAGAATTGTATTTATGTTGGAACCTGGTTCATTTCGGAGATGAAGAAACATAGCCGTACATGGTACTTGTAGGACCGCAAATATCATGTAAAGCTGTCAAAAGATCATACGAAAATCTCCATTGATTTTAATTCATTGACGTGATAACTCGTGTGGGAAGACAGCACCAACTTAAAAAGGCTAATTATTTAGCAATCTATTGCAATATTTTGGCCGGCTATACAGACTCGAAAACTGAAACAGATATTCTGTAACATAAAGGAATTCCTATTTTTCGAAATCCAGTATTTGTAATATCAGGAATCTTTTACTACCTACTTTATTTATGAACACTACTTTATTTTTAGACTTCTCTATTTTTATTTTAAGCAATAAGACGTGAAAATTTCTCTATATTATATGTCTTCAAAGTTACATTAAAAGACGATAGGTATTTGCTTTGTTTCATTTACGAAATGAATCCTCTAGCTGCCGTTTTGCATATTATTCTTGTTATATTCTCTGACATTTTAAGTTATTACCCCTGTTACTTTATCCGTCTTGTTACTATCTTCACGACCGCCAAACTAATGTGTCGGCTGTCACAAATATATCGATTTCGCGTGATTTAATAACTGCAAGTGAATTCAAGGCTTCCTTTCTCTCGACATTTTTATTTTATTTTTTGATATCAAGAACAAGAATTGCAGAATCATGATTGTAATTTATTATAACTTACAGAAATAATACTGCATAATTTACTGATTTTAAAGTCTTCCTTATGACGAAGTTAAGTTTTTATTATTGGTCCTGTCAGCCATTTTAATTGGCAAGTAATTTGCAAGCCTTCTAGCAGAATGTGTTATACACTGGGTACTTCTATCAGTGTACTTAGCATTCTGCTGATTATTTCTAGTACCATGTTACACCAGTTCATGAATATGCTGTTTACGGAACTCAGTGACTGTGGTCTATGTAATCCTTCATCTTTTTTACTCAGGAACCATAAGGCTAGCCATGGGCTCATGCTATCAAGTATTTGAATCATGGATCAGCTGCTGCCAGCTGGTCTTCTCTAGTCCTATTTCTCTCTGTCGCAGTTTCGGTAATTCCAAGTTGAATAAATGCATAGCTTATTACGAAATGAGCATAATAATATGCTATACACGTGGCAGCACTTGGCAGTGTGCAGTAATTAAACTTTAATCGAGGGTAAATCGTGACAAACCTAATTGTATGTAACTAAACGAGTCCTTGAGCCAATTGTTTACGCCTTATGTATTTCTCACATATAGATTTTAGAAACAAAATAAAATCACGCCTGTTTCCCGAAAGAATAGGCCAAGAAGTACAAACATTTCGCCAGTTAAATGTTTCAGACTTAAATCATAAATCAAAGCTTGTGTTCTGATACTGTAATTAAAATTGAAATAAATCAAATAATAATTCAAAAAACTTTACAATTATAGAGATAACCTGATTATGTTTTGTATGATACAGCAACAATATCTCTGAATCTGACAATAAGACATGATTGCTTAAAATAGCACAGTAAGTCAGTTAGGGCATTTACTGCTTTACGAGTGAACATAAAATGACGATTCACTAAGCGGCAGTCAAATCACTGTTACAGCCTAGGGATGCTTAGGAATCTACAGGTTTCTAGCTAGGAATCTACAGGTTTCAGGGAGCTAGCATAAGGTCCTAAGCCATTCCTGGGACAGACTTCAAAAGATTTTGGCTATGATATTTGAGCTTCCAAGCTTAAAAGTTGTCACTCCTAAAAATCCAATAAACAAAGTCGGATTGGCTCGCTAGTCCATGATCCGGATACTAATGAATAATGAATGACTTACGGCTTGAAAGTGATCAGTGACACAACCATAAGACAATGTCTGAAGTAAACGATTTAAATGATTTATTCAAGGTGAATAAGGTAATTTGTAGTGTGGCAACTGATATAATTATTACTGTAGGAGTTGCTGCAGCTTCGAAGCTGACTGCCAATCATGGTACTGTTGATACGTTAGTTCAATAAGAGAAGGATAATGTCACGTGCTTACTAATTACAAATCCCAAGATGAATAAGCTTTGCTAGACTTTCGGCTTTATCTTTGGAACGCTAATCGAATAATACTCGTAATAACTATTGATCTATCAAAGGTAACTAGGACAGATTATGAATGAATCCTAATCAAATCCACATATTTCAACAGAGACAACGAACTAACGGCGCTTGAAGTTTTCGCGGAAATCAAATTCGTGTTAATTTTTTGTTTTTTACAAGGAAAACATTTTTAATTATAACTCCGTGCGTTTGTTTAAATTAAAGCAAAGAATACATTTCTTTTGCCGTCGAGGTTTGTGCTAAATATTTTATGTAAGTATTTCCATTTGGTCAGGTTAAGGTCGATAATTTATGTTTTAAGTAATTAAATTCAATATAATTTTTATTGGCAAAAGACATTAACTTGACAATCATTATTTTATGGCTCGTTTGCCAATCACAGTTTATGATATCGTTATTTTCGTCTCCTTATCTTTGGAGCTCCTTAACTTTTGTGTTACGATGTTCTTAATTAGAGTTTTGGATTTTTTTCGTATTTTTACGCATTTTGGAGTTTCACCGTTTTGTTTGAGATGATACAGCTACGTGTGTTCCATTGTAGATTGTGTATTTTCAATATACCGTTGGAACATTATCCACAACCCAACTTTATCAACTGCTGGGTCTCTCTTTGGCTATGACAATCTCGTAGCTCCTGTGTCATTGGATTATTCTAACCTTTTTCAAGTAATATTATATATTGCAAATTCTATCATCTTACGCATACTATCTCCCAACTTTTTCTCACATTCACAAATGAATTCAAAAACTTGATCACGTAGTTACAGCATTACAAATTCAACGTCGCACATTGTGATAATATTACCATGTAACCCTATCTCTCGATCGTGTTCAGCCTTAGTTTTTGTGCCATATTGTATCCTACTGTTTTGCGTGTGACCTTGCATGTTGTTGGCTTGTATTATATTATGAGCATTTATCAAACTCGTGTTTGGTTGGAGATAATCTTAGCTATGTCGTGGATAAGTGTTTTAGTTTTCAGCGTGATAAGTGTTTCATTATGATTGTCATACAGTGTCAGTTTCTGTGTTGACTGATAAAATTAATACTTCAATAATATTATTGTCAGGTGCATAAACAGGGCTTATTCTACAAAAAAATGTGTGCCTTATTCTTCTAAACTATTAGGTATTATTATTATTTTATTGTGTATATTTAAATATTTATCCATTACATTATCTTGACAGAGAGTTTCCATAACAGCTGCTGACCTCTTCTTGGTCAGCTATTATATTACCATCCAAAGGAAGTAGGGCTAATTGTTATCTTTAGGTTATGCGGTAATAAGAACCTACTTTTTCTTTAACCATAAAATCTGTTACAACTAGACTTGCTTCCTTTATAAGATTTCTAAGCTATATTTAGCTTTCTTGGCATTTCCTGGCGTTATAAATTGATATCGGACTTTATTATGAGATTCTATAACGCTTATGGAATTCGCTGTAAAAAAACCACCTTTCTGATATGGTGCCAACACTGCAGCAGTGAATACGTGATACAGTATTCTCATTCATGTCCTCAAGCAGTTCTTCTGGCAGTTTATATTCTTATTTTCAAGACAATCATGAGATAAATTCTACTAATTTCAGTGTTTATTTTTCACCTTCAGCTAAACAGCGTTTAAGACCTACACATTATTCGCGCTCACAAATAACCCATCATCCTACAATAACTTTTAACTATACATTACCTACATCAACGGAATGTATCGCTCATACTTTATTTATCGCCATTCATATAAAACGTTTCCTATGAAATTACAATGCTTTCACCAACAAATGCCACGACGACGATTAAATGCAAATGTACCTCGATGTTTCTTTTCGTAACGAGTAGTTGTGCTTGTGACCACACCCGGTGTATAAATAAGGCAAAAATATTGCCCATATTTAGTGGGCTGTTTTACCAATGTCAATTGTAGATAAACTTGTTGTTTGTCTTTTGTTTTCACTTAATTGTTACTTGAGTTGATTGCTTAATTATTGTACTGTTGGAATTTGTTATTGGTGGGTCAGTAGTTATGGCTTGGGAGAATGTCGTTGAGTTTTCAATACGTGACTCATGTTCTCTCCAATTTTGATTAAGATCTTGACCGATTTGTTTTACTTGACGAACCAGCATGTAGAGCAACATTTTGTTTCATATTGTAATTGGCACTAAGTTCATTATTAAAAATTCAACAAAAAAAAGTTTATCTTATTTCGAAGTCCAATCTTCTAAATCAATCGGGCTACAGGTTTCGCAGACGTCCTTAATTCCTTTCGATATCGACTGAATTTCAATTATCCACAGATTACAAGCTCATGCGATACTGTTATTAAACCTGTCCAAGTATTTGGGTCAATCTTTTCAAATGGACTTACTTTTTCTTTGATGCAATTCCAAGAGAAAGGGGTTGACGACTCTGATAAGTGCAGAGCACTAAAATGCACACTATTATAGTCTTTATTACCAAGTAACATTGTTTATAATTGCACCGGCAGAATACATACACGATCATAAGCTATTTAACATACAGAAATTAATCTTTAATCTCCAGTCCTACATATCGTCGACTATTTTTGCATACAATATCTTACTGCTTTCACTTACACATTAATCATTAGCCATGATATTTTTAACACTTTCTTTATAAACGGATACTGGTTCTAGATTATCTTACGGAGACAGAATGCTTACAGTAGCACGATAAATCACTTATGGAACTGTGTCGATTTCTTGCTCTATGGGTTTCAAACGAAAGTACTACCCATTGTCTTGATTTAGGCATATATGCTTTTCTAAACGTATCTCCATCTTTATAAGAAATTTTAATTTGGAGCCATTGTTGCGGTGCGTTGTGAATATTCAATAGAACAACGACAAAATATTTAACACTCTCTTCATCGTCTGAACGCTATCGGTGGTTTGAACATATCAAAGTAATTGCTATTCTGTCATCAGTGACTGGTTTTTATTGACGTCCGTATGGAGACGGTGAAAGAATATTAATATTTGGTATTGGAAACAATACAAAAGACGTGTTTGGATACCGCAGAGAAATTACCATTTACGTATGTGGAATTTTAGACGCTTTTAGTTAAAGTTATATTATTTTTTGTCCCATCGTTTCGATGGCACACGGTATTTATTTTTTTGCCTAATCTGTTGCGTTGTCACGTGGAAAGCGCTTTCATCGGCATTCATTTGTTCCTCCCGAGTGAAGGTTTCAGAAGCACAGGCAGGAGAAAAGTCATAAGTCTATGAAAAGTTGATTTATTTTACATCAATCCAAAAAAAGAAGCTTTGTAGCCAAAATCCCCGCTAATGCAATCAACCACAATTATCCTTTTGAGCTACCATCCAATGAACAAGCTTCCTACCAATGTATTATAAGCGCAGCCAATACATTTGATGTTGCCACCCAAATCCGTGTGGAAAGCGCCAGATTCTTCTTCAATGAGCTTGATACCATTTTCAGCCAGCTGTTCTATATGATCAGAAATAAATTTGGAAGGTACGCCTCCTTTCATCGACCTCTTTCGAGCTTAACGCGTGTCAAGGTGACGCCCACGGATGCCAATCGGTGTAAAATATCGACTTGGTCCAATTTCGAGGCTTATTGTCTTATACGGTACTCTTAGTCATGATTACAGGCTGATGCATCAGAGGCGAGGCTTCGAGAGAATCTGGACAAGGACTAATGGGAGGTCTCTGCATACGTGCTTATTAGGTATCAGCATTAATGATATGAAATACTTATAAGGAGTCTAATATTTCTCTGACAGCAAAATTTGGTAGCGAGGTCTCGGCATTATTTGGGATGGCAAGGCTTTTTGAAACCTTTGACTTCAGGATATCTGTATTTCCCGCTTCACTCAACCTAGAGCATCTTACCACTGCCAAATTCTTATAATTTCTCATACGAATAATATCTTAAGATGTCCATCATGGCTCAGTAAAGACCCAGAGGTTGGAAAAGTCCGCCAACTGACTTAACCTTAACAAGATGAATTCCGTTGTCCCCGTTCACCATTACAATAACGACTATACAGATTTGCCCAGCCAATAAGAAAGGCATCAATATTTTACCCATAACTTCAGTTTCTGTGTTAACGACGGTTCCGTTTAAAAATAAGGTTGTATTCTTAACAACATCGTATTTATTCTGTATTGATTTGTGAATAACGGTGTGTCTTCGTATATTTCCCGGAACTGCTCAGATTGAAATACTCGTAAAACATTTATTTGTCTGTTTAAGGGAATTTGATTATAGTTAACAGTTGTCTTTATTTATATCTTTACTTTCTTGGAAAACTTTTGGTTGTGTTATTATGCCAAATGCTGGATTCTAGTCATCGTACTTCGCGATTACAGCAATACTGAATAACAATTTTGTTAATCTTTTATTAGTTAAATTTTTTTCAAGATTTAGTAGAGAATATTTTCTTGTTGATAAGATGTAATACCACGGATATTGTTTCCTTAACCTTGTCTTCGTGAACTGAACCTTAAACATTACCATCACCAGTACCAGATTTACGTCCTTTATCTTACTTATCTTCTCGATTACCAATCCCAGCTTGTACCTTCCATTAATACCTTACCAACAAAGTATCTTCACAGTACATTAGTGTTACTTTACAGCCTCGACTGAACAATGACGTAAGTGTATCAGCATTGTTCGTATGTTTGTTACGTGGTGGGAACTGCGGTGCTATCTGTTTCGCCACACCGCCATAATTGTTGGGCATTATGGTAGTTTTGTAAGTCACCGCCTCTCGGACTATTTGGATTGAGCAAATTGTGGCTTGATTTTGTGTTTGTAATCGAGAAGTTGTGAATTGGATGATAAATAGTGTTATTATTTAATAACCTCTTTTAGTTTTATTTTGTTGTTAAAGTAAGTTTTTAAGGTTTCTATGGTTTTAGCTATTGAGTAATCAAATCAAATCATTTATTTCAGATGAATATCCATAAGTATGCGTAATAATAGAGGTATTTTATTTGGTGAAGCTAAAAATGGCCCAACTAAATATTGTCCAATTTGACATCTCCAAATATCGGTGCATAAGCTTATTGCACTTTACGATTTTGCAAATAGGCTTGTCATACAACGGATGCTAAAGTAGGTATATCGCTTGGTAGTAGGTACAATACTCTCATTCGATTTTACTCAAATGAAACTTAGCGAAAAATAGGGAATAATAATGAACTATCTCCTGCTTAAGGTGAACCTCAGCTGTAAGCTAAGAACCTTTCAGAATATTTCATATGAAATATTCTGAATGGTTTTTAGGTGAAACAAATTTCCAAAGTTTGACGAATGATATGAAATTGATGATTATTATTCAGCAAATATATCATTCCTACAGTCACGAATCGCATTTGATCAACATACGACGTAAAACGGAGCTGCAATTTGCAAAAAACCAAATAAAATATGAATTTGACAGGCTATACCTGAGGATTCACCTTAAAAGCACGTAAAAGTAAACTTTAATAAAATTATTGGTACATTGATTGTCAGAAATTAATATAATTCTTTATTAGTACAGCTTTTACGATCGGCTCATGTCCGGATTAATTTTAAAGCTACTATCATAAAAGTCGTGTCTGTCCCTTATAGTTTATTGCTACCGGTATTTTATCACCTGAGATATTTTTTTATTATTTCCATAATAATTTTGGAATTTAGGAAAAACTACGGTGTACTAGCAACGTTATTAAAATTAACCCCGCCTCTATGAAAATTGCGCTTATAATGCTTTCATTTGCATCAATTCAAAATGGTGGTCCTGTGCTGGCTAATGATCGCTCAGCCTTTAAACATTTAGCGCCAAAGGACCAATAAATAGAATTTTTATGTTTCACTTTAGTATTAATGCCGTTAATTTGTCACAAGATTTGAGAGTTATCATTCGTTTGTTTGATAATTTATGGCGTTCCAGGTTTTAATGTAATCCAATAAAATCGTGGCTTTCTTTAGGGTCTATAAAAATCTTATATGACGGAACAAATTGTCGAAATTGTTTATATGAGACGTTTGGAAATGTTCCTTTTGGACGTGAGCGCCGCCTACGCATGCGAAGTGCGGACAAAGTCTCAGGAAAAAGGCGTATGACTCAGAGATTGAGAGAAGCAGGATTAAGTGATGGACTAACTGCTTCTGTCACTACAACCAATTTAATTTGGAGTAAGGTTTTATTTTAATTCTGAAGTAACTTGACATGACATCTTTTTCAAAGTTCATCATAAACCGTCCATCAACTTGTCAAACGCCATCAGGCCATGATTAATAAGTTTTCAACACAACCATTCTGTAGTGCTATTGATTTCAATCCTATCAACAAAATGAATTTTGAATTCTGAACATTACTTAATAGAATTGAACTTGAAAAACCACCAGACAGTATAAATGACTCTTCAAAACCATTAATTACCGTAAATAATTGTAAATGTCACTCCCAAACATTTTATCAGCCGACAATCAGGCCATAATGCGCGGCCTGCGCACACGCATACATAAAGCCGGAAGGGGTGGGCGCTTTGTTTGTCCGTCTGTTTGTTCCTCGCAAACCTCGGATCCTGGTACCGTCGTCTATGGGCCGAGGTCTAATTTCTGTGTGTCAATAGTCGTTAGTAATGATCTGTTCCTTAGAGACATGATCTCTTTGGTTTTATGATTGCCTTGTCTTCATGATGTGATGCTTTGGTCCTTTCTCCGTGGGGGAGCATCATAACTTCTAAGTAGTTATTAGCTCCAAATTCATCTGTGGACGTAAACTTAACGTTAATTCGATCGATTTTAAAATAGAAAATACTCGTTTCGCACGTAATATTACTTAGTTTTAAGACTTATTTATATCTACGGGATTACTTATATTGCTTGTCGTAAAAAAAATAACAAACATCGGTAGAATTTACGCAACGTTTACGTCACCAGTTCGTATTGCCTTTGTTGCAAAATAACTTCATAAAGGGATACAAAAGCCCAGTTGCTCACTCTGAAATGAAAGACCAAAATTGATCAAGCTCGACAGATGTTTGAAAGTTTGTCTGACAGAGCATAAATGCAAAACCTGTAGCTATTCCTCTCGTCTCCACATAATCCTTTAATCATCCTGAACATCAACGGTATATTCCACCCATATGAATAACCGAGAAACCGCGGATGTTGATGCAAAAACTTCGCATCAATGTATGAAGACGATATTTATGTTTAATAAGTAATACTGGTTCTGAGCAAACATGATATCCTGGTCCCGGATGTAATGAATATTTGCAAAGGGGTCCTGGATACCTTATGAGTATGATAAGTTGAAAGTCAGTCTGATTCATCCAGGATGTGGACGTCGTATTTGTATTAATTATCAGGGAAATAATGTCCTTGTTAGTGGAAACGGTGAAGATATTAATTTTACTGCTGCATTTGATGTTATTAATTTATCAGAAAAGGCAGATATATGATGAAACCGTGCTAAAATGACCCCGTTCGGTTCCGGACACACTTTTTCCTCTTAAAATTAACACGAGTCGCTTGTGTAGACGGCTGTTTCTTCGTCGTGTTAATGATTCCAATATTTAAGTGAAATGAGCTTCGATCAGATCTCGGTCACGTCGACAGGGATAGCAGAGGCTTCGAATAAGTCCCTCAAAGTGCAGTTAGAATTACAAACGTCATTTTGAAGGTTTCTAACTAGAGCTTCTACGACTCAACCACGTGGTATTTTTTATCCATAACTTTCAAACGATCACCGGAACACTTGCTTACACCGGCACCGGAAGGAAAGCTTATTATTCTCGTCCAAAAATCCATCATTTACCAAAATATTTCGTCCATTCACCGCTGTGTTTACATCCAAACCTGGTGTTGCCAGATTTAGATCACCCTGCGCACGCGCATAAACACGCGTTTACTCGGCGTTACTGTGAACATCCTGCGTCTGTGAGTTTAGATTTTATTATTTAGTTTATGTTTGCTTTGGATTGTGTGACGAGCTTTTATTTTAGCGTTGGGTTTTAAAATGGTGATTACTTGTTTGTTGTGAGTTCCTGTGATGTAATGCTAGCTGGTCGTAACTCCAGATTTGCAAGTATATACATAAATTATGTACGTACGAACATAACATCACGCCTGTTCTTCTCGATGGGTTACGCAGTGGTGTACCTATTGTATTTCAACAGTTATGTTTAAGTCTCATGTACCTACTATGGGGCGAACCTAATTCCAGCAAACGGGCACAAATCCAGACTTCGGGCTGCTACTGAGAAAGTACCTTCTGTCTTTATTAGCATGTGATGCAATATTTCTAAGTCTACTTTGATACATGTCTGTTTAAAATTAAAATTTAAAAATGAATTTTGATTTATTTTAGAGGTTGGTCATTTGATACTATGATCAGTTAATAATGTTATGATCAGGCCTTGAGAAGTCTCGAAGTGGTAATGATTGGAGCGTAAAAGCTCATTTGCAATTCCGAATCAGAGCATCAAAGATGGTCAATTATATCTGACAGTAGGTACCTATCCTTTATACTTACCACAATCAGTGCTGAACTAGAATGTTAATGCTAACAGGCAGAAATAATTTTATGCCTGCAATCAGACCACAAGTATATTACACTTATAAACGACAGCGGCATTGCAGAAATAAGCACCGTTTTGGACTGATACCGTTTTCGAGGTTCAAAGATCGATAAATTGGGAAATTATGTTTTGACGACCAACATTAAGAGCAATGGCTGTACCGTTTTCTGGTCCTTGGAAACGCAAGCCTGATTACTTCCATTTCCATTAGAGTAAAATATTTTTGGGACTTGGATAATTCTGCCTACAACTTCTGTGAGAAGCATTCATCAATCTGCTCAGCCCATAGCAGTCCACTGCTTGAAAAAGGCTTCCCGTTATCCGCCTTCCGCATCCAGTCCCTCCCAGTCACCGTTTTTATGACTTACACAGTTCTATTTAGCAATCTATACAGGTTCAAATTAAATTAGCTAGCGAAACTCCGCAGACGTTATGGGTATCAATATCTTTACATGATAAAACAAAAAAAAAAATGGTTTTTTTTCGTGGGGTAATCGACCGCTGTTGGTGTAGGTACTAGGTACCTATACACTTGAAATATCAGTTTAAAATTTTTTTTTTTTTTTAAACTTCGCAGACGCGATTGGTATCGATTATCTTAACACGATGAAACATAATTATTTTCTCAACTCGTACTTCAAGTAACAACACCACCAGCGGTCGTTGACCCCTAAAAAACATCATTTTTGGGGTTCCGTACCAACAGGGTAAAACGTGACCCTATTACTAAGACTCCGCTATCCGTCCGTCTGTCACCAGGCTGTATCTCATGAACCGTGATAGTTAGACAGTTGAAATTTTCACAGATCATGTATTTGTGTTGCCGCTATAACAACAAATCCTAAAAAACAGTAAAATAAATATTTAAGGGGGCTCCTATACAGCAAACGTGATTTTTTTTCTCGTTTTTACTCGATAGTGATAACAGCAACAGGTAGACGCTTGAAAAATTCACAGAATATTTAGTTGTATATTCACTTTAAAAATAAATAATTAAATTAAAATAAAACAAGTATTTAAGGGGGGCTCCCAACAGACATGATTTTTGCCGTTTTTATAGATAATGGTACGGAACCCTTCGTGCACGAGCCCGACTCGCAATTGGCTGGTTTTTTTTTGTTTGTCTATATATATCGATACCCATCACGTCTGCGGTTTCGCTAGCTAATTTAATTTGACCCTGTTTAAGTATATGAAAGATTTCCGCTTTAAAAATCACAGTATCAATATCAGGCTAAAATGCTGCTGGGTACTTAATCCTAGTCTCGCCCCAGCCACATTGTGTTTTAATAAGTACTTTCTCCCATTTACTAGGTATTAGTTATCTTTGTAGAAAGTGCACACATGTTGCACTGTCATTTGCAAAGTAATTGTGCTCGTAAATATGTCTCCAGATAAACCGTAGCTAATTATAGGCGTGATTGTAGTCCTATGTTACATAAAGATAAGAGCTACCTAAGCACCTAATGACTAGAGATTCAAATGAACTGCTTTATACTATACTAGCTTTTGACAGCGACATCGCCCGCGTGGAGGTCGGAAGTTATCCCACGGGAACGTACTGCCGGGATAAAAAGTATCCTACATGTTAATTCAGGTTATAAACTATTTGTGTTCCAAATCCCATCCAAATCCGTTCCGTAGTTTTTGCGTGAGAGTAACAAACCATCCATCCACCCATCTATCCATCCATCCATCCATCCTCACAATTTTTCACATTTATTCTATTAGTAGAATATGAAACGAGTAAGCAAACGATGACGGGTCTCACTGGGTTAGATGAAGCTTTATTCAAGGAGCGTACTGTGAGTACTAAGGAAGGCTGAGAAGCATCCCCTGACCCAGGAATCTTCACTACTCAGACGTATATCCTAACATTCCTCAGCCTCGAGACATCGAAAGACCTTTCCAAGGAAGCCTTCTAAAAAAAAGTAAGGCCATAAATTCCATATGGAGGCGTATTTCGCCAGAGTTCCTTGTCAGCACCTATAATTTAGAAGGCGTTGTTCGCAAAACCAGTAACATTTACAAAACCAGCAATCTTACAAGTAAAACATTATATACACAAGTAGCAATAGTACCGATACCAACTATTTATCACATACCGTAGCTATTTAAATGGTACTGCAGTGAGAGGTGCACCGCAAGGCCGCCATCGTACTTTAAGTGTTAAGCTTTGAGTACACGATGTAAACTTGTTTTAATTCAAGTTTCCGGTTTATTTTCGTCACAGCGGATTATCGTCGAAACATATTCGGTTGTGGAAGTTCAAGATCGTTAGGAAAGGTTCAGTAGTTTTGGAGATCGGTGGTGATAGATGGTTCTAGAACAGGCAGGTGGCGAGGTAGGCATCTGACTTGCAAGCCTGAATAACTAAAGGCTGGGGAGGGTAGCATTGTTTCAGATTCGAATTGGGTGATTCTGCAGGGAGTTGTTGAGTTGTTGAGACTGAATTTGCCCACACTGTTGAAGGCTTCTTTTTAGGCAAACAAATAAATTGTGTGTCAGTTTTATATTCCTGGGAAAGAAGTTATGTCGCTTCTTGATCCTTCTTCTTTGTATTGAAGTCCCTAGACAGCCCTAAGAGTAATCATTTAGAGTAGCTATGCTTTATTAATTGACATATTATACAAAGTGCTAATTATGTTTAGTAAGTCACGAATTAATGATGAATTTACTGATACAATCAGGAACTTATTCACAATCTTCTCCATACGAAACTACCTTTTGGAAGGGGCAACTAGAATCAATTCTATTTTCTTGTAAATGTTGACGTTAAAAAGTGCCTTTATGTGCCTATTTGAAATAAATGGTTTGACTTTGACAGTAATAAATTGAATTAATAGACTAATCTAATAAACTCGGACACTTACAGTTAAAACAATTACCTAATTGCCTGTCTCAAAATCTTAGGTAATGACTTCATTTCAAACACATTTAATTTACACCTCAATAATTTGCTATAAAGATTTTATCAGGCGTATAGCATTACATTAGGAGTTAAGTCAACGCCTTGATCTGAACCAGTGGAACTAGTCCTAAGTATATTTAAGTTAAGTTGGTTACGTCATCAGTAAGTTATCCAACCTGTCGCGCCCTACGATTGCTTTGCCACAACCGTAATGTACGTAATTATTTGTAATTGCCTTAATGTGTGATTTGATTGCTCTGAGGAATGGGTTTTCGTGTGTGGTGGTACAGTATTTTGGTAATATACGGGTATGTCGTGTCTATGGGGTTTCAAAATGGGAGCATGATTTAATTTCTGGTAAAATTAACTGTTCATTCGAATTCGCTTCTCAAATAAAATTAAGGTTTAATGGAAAAGCTGGTCCTTTTTCCTGAAAATACCAGATTTTCCGTCTTGAAAACTAATCGTGCTTCTGATTTGGTTCAGATTCTATGAATTGGCTGTTAGCAGAAAACTCCGTTATTGACGTTTGAATGAAATAAATGAATCCAAAAATTGTTTGCAAGTTTCTTTCAAAAGTACATATTTTCCTTATCTTTTACTTAAATGATTGACGTGCCATAACCCTATGGTAGATCAACTTTTTTTTTAGAAAATCCCTTAAACACCGGAAAATAAACAGTTTTTTTCCACACTATGTACCTACCTACGGTCATAAGTACCATTCAAGAACGGAATTTGATTGTTAGTAATGATATCAATTCGTACCCATTCAAGTATTTATTACAATAGTAAGTTAGTACATGGAGTTATTTAATTTGTTGACAAGCATTAGAGATTTTATCGGTAACAGTTCTCCTTGAGTTTATTTGCTATTAGTTGTTTGTTTTGCTGAATATTGAACAGCCGAATATCTCAACGCGAGGATTGTTTTTTTTTTACGTTATTTTGTTAAATGTGCTGTCAATAGTACCGACTTTTACACTACCCATCGTGATTATTGTTCTGTTGTGATTATGGTGTCTAAGAAATTTTATTGCAGGGAGCAAAGAGTTCCAGGTAGGAGTTGTGCCACAAAAAATATGATATACAAGAGTCAATATTCTAAAACCACATTAAAAAAGGTTCAATATAAATATAGCTACAAACACCCATAAGTATTTTCCATCACAAATTACACCATATCCTATTTATAGTGTTCCCACAGGTTAAAAAGTAATCACGCACGAGAAATGGCCGACTCGCGTGGAACCAAGGACCAACATTTCAAGACCTTCCCCTCCCGTCTCTGGTCCTTCTTCTCTAGATGTTAGAGGAGTATTCTCAAGGTGTCTGAGAGGTCTTGATAAGCTGGTAGGGCAGAAACACTGGTCATTAGACCGATGAGCCATGCCTTCCTGATTTTACTCGTATTGTCTTTACATTCTCACATTAACGATTCGAGATTAACCCCTTGATAACTTGTTGCATGCTATGTTGCATAAGTGTCTTGTGTGTTTTAGTTCTTCGAAAGGGAAATTAACTAATTTATTAGCTTACGACGATACACATAAAACACAATGTGAGAACTAGATGTCACTATCCTTTACTGTTTCCTTCTGTTAATATTGTTTATCCTCATGCAGAATTGTCTGTGATATTAATGTAAGTATAAATACTTAGCAGCAAGTATCCAAAGTATTTTATCACTACAAAAGTTTCAGAAAGTAGGTCTGTGAGGTTATCCAAGTTGTTTCAATCACTAAGGATTTAAGATGTTTCATGTGGGTATTTTTTTTACTTAGTCCATAACGTTAAACCCATCGTTATCTTCTTACTCGGAGGAACCTAAAAAAGACTAACCATATATTTCTGAATCCATTCCTAAAAGTAAATGTCTAGGAATACTGTCCTCTCCAACCTCACCCAGAAGTATCTCTCTTTATCTTACCTCTTTTATCCCTACTATCATTACCCGAGGCACTAACACCGCAATTGTTTTTCCCTTGTTTAGAGTACTCAAGTCTCCAACCCATCTCATTGTTCACAAAGCCTACAAAAGGTCCTTTGTCCGTCCTTGGCGTCACTCGTCGAAAATTGTAAAACAAAGGGCCTAGTCATATAAAACAGCTGTTAGGCACGTAGCACCTATTATTTAAATAAAAACAAACCATTTCCAACCCTATTCTTCAAAACACACGACACAATTTACTGCGAACTATGCTGTCGCGTTTAGGCAATAGATTGTGAACTTTAGTTATTGGAGTCAAGGTTGATTTTACGCTAGAATGAGTAATGGAAGCACCCTTCCGGTAAGGATAGGTGTCTGGGTTTCGAATTAAAGTGACAATTGTGCAGACAGGCAGACGGGTTCGTCACTCGGATTATGGTTATTGCAAGTGCACGTTGATAGTAGAAACAGCTCTAAACACACTAATAAAGTATTTCATAACTTCTAAACTCAGAATACCTTTGTAAAAGTCGTAAATGGTAGCTCGTGTCCAGAATCTAGATTGTGCTGGAGTACGTTCTATCATAACATTATCAAGCAAGTCTCGAGAGGTCACCAGTAGTTACTTTTCTCCGTGACAAAGTCAAGCAGTAAATCACAGCAACATTCGCGTCTATTATTTATTATCTTGTGGATCAAAACATTCTACCAAGTCCTAACGGCACCATAATCAAGACAAGAAAGCTTAGAACATTTACCAACGACAATCAGTGTTAAATCACTCAGAATTGTCAACTATATGAATACAAGTGCTAAACATTATGTGATAAAATTACCCCGTTATTATTTCTACCTTGTCATGCAGAACCATGAGACTCAAGAAAGATTCTGCAAGTTTAGAAGGACCAGACGAATCTCAAAATTGGTCCTTATGCCTTCTGACGTAGGTCCTTCGGTACAGTAATTTCAGGTTGGTGTACGCAAGGACATTTTCAAAGCATGCATTGTAAGGAATGCATAATGATGGATCTGCGTGCTGCATCGGTAATGTAGTGCTGAATGCGTCTTATTATATACCTTTTGTGTGTGCCACAGATGACGTTATGAATATTGAACGGACTGTCTGTGGGTTTTATTTTGTGTTGCGAACTTGTGAAATGGCTGGCTGTGAGTGTGGAACATAAGAATTCAATTGGAAGAGTTTTAGCACCAACTTTTCTACTTGGAACTGTTCACTATTGTTTTCTTCTATTGGTGGCAATAGTACTTGTAACTATGCAAATTGTTATTCTTGTTATTATTATTATTATTATTCTCTTCTGTCACAAGTTTGGTGTTCATAGCTCTCTGCTGTAACTATTATTTTCACAAATAGTCCTATTGTCTATAATATGGGTGCTCCTGCTTATTGTCCAATATGAAAGTTCTGATTGTGTTTACTTCATTTCTTCGAATCTAGATACTTACATGAATAAAGTGCAGGCGTACTTAATAAGACAGTATTCAATGTGACTAAAACCCTGTAAAATAAAGATGTCGGACGGACGCAGAATATTACCAGTTATCTTGATAATAGCAAGGCTGTGTTGTCCTACTTGTAAAACTACGTATTACGAAATTATCTGCCAACATTGTTGAAACGTTGAAATCTTTATTTTTATCACGTTAGACCGTTAAAATATCTGTCTGTGGCTAGTTTAACGTCTTTTTCATGAATCTGATATATCATTTTTATGGCTCGTTCTAATATATTTGGTATATGTGATTGCCAGTTCTTTTTTGTACAGGTAAGTTTTATTTAATCAATCTAAATAGATTACAATATTTGTTCATTAAAAAAACCTTCTACACGACTTTTAAGAGCTTTTATCAAAGAAGTAACAAAACATTTGTTAAATTGTATTTCTGAACTACCTCTCTAGTCCAGGTTCAAAGTCTTCTATATTTTTTCTTAAATCTTTAAAGGAGCTTTGTCGCAATACTGACTATTTCGCTTTACTTTAAGGGGGATGCGCCAAGGTAGCCCGCGAAATTCAATTTTTCTTAGGTTTTTTGCAATTTGCAGGCAAGTATTAGGTTGTATGTTGAACTAATTATGATTCGCGGCCCTATCAAATATTTATTAATAAAATTATAAGTAATAGAATTATAATCATAAAAATCATCAATACATCTAGAGAGATGTATACCTAGAGAGGTGTATGTGTGTAACTTAGAGAAGTTTATATTACCGTATTGAATGACTATTTCATGAAATCATGATATTTGACGCCACTTCTAACTTAAGGAGTTGTATTGCTGATTTTAATGATTATAATTCTGTAAAGCCATTGTTAGGGCCGCGAATCATATTTTAATCAACATACAACCTGACAGTGACCTGCAATTTGCAAAAAACGTAAGAAAATTTTAATTTCGCGGGCTAGCTTGGCGCATCCCCCTTAAACGATCCTTAGTAATATTATAAATTTGAAAGTAATTCTGTCTGTATGTTACCTTTTCACGCCTAAACCACTGAACGGATTTCGATAAAATTTGGTAAGAAGATAGATGGCATCCTGGGGAAGGTACATTTTGTCCCGGTAGCACGTTCCCGTGGAATAATTTCCGACATCCACGCGAGCGAACCCGCGGGCAGTAGCTAGTTATAATATATTTTATAAAGAATTTTTGCCTGATCCGACATAGGTTTAACCAAAACAATATTACAGCTGGTATTAATTCCAAACGTATCTTCTATGATAGGTAGCTCCTATTCTGCTGTTGTTTAAATCCCCAGATCAGCATAGAAGTGTAGAGTAAAAACATAAAATGCATATTCTATCACGAAAACTATTTCATTCATAATATATTCTATTAGCACTTTCGCACAAATCGCAATCCTAAATCTGATAAAGATCATCAACATAATCTGAGGCATGTAGATCTACATTTTTACTATCCACTGTTTTACATTCAACAGTGTTAATTTACGTTGTGGTATATATTCCTGCTTCGCCTCCGTTAATTAGTCTACTCAAGCGTACATGTGCTGCTTCTATTAGTGTAACATTAGCATTGAATACTTCATTGATTTTATTTTTAGTGTCGTTATTTTTTTCTCTTTCAGCATTTTCTATCGCGTTTATTACACCTGTATTTATTAGTATTAATTTGGTTCTTACTTCTTTAATATAATCTCTTAGAGTCGTATAGAGGGGTTTTTTATGAACAAACTAAACGTTAGTTTGTTCATTCTAACTAGTATTATAAATGCGAAAGTAAGTTTGTTTGTTCGTTACGCTTTCATGCCAAAACGGCTGAACGGGTTTGAATGAAATTTGGCACACAGATTGAACATGACCTGGGTTAGGACTTAGGCTACTTTTCAACCTGGATCGTAGACGAAGTCGCGGGCAACAGCTAGTGTTTAGATAAATTGTACTAGAGACAATCTCCAAGTGTATAATCTTTCGCGCATTCGTATTCTATAGCCTTTATATTAATTTCCATTCCTTTCGTCGGCTATAGTGCTGTAGTGACATGAATACGTTAAGTTTTATGTGTGCTATCATTATGAATTAATTTATCTTCGTCTTATGCCTATTTCTGAAAAAAAAAAAAACGATATTTGCATTATTTATTTGTGTTATTAGGTCTACGTAAGTCGTACCTGGCGTACGTTATTAAATGTAGGTACGTCAAATAAAGTATGATTTCATCATTTTCCCTCAATTTTGGCACATCGATTCCCAAAAACTTCTTGTCTTTATGAAAGAAACCGAAAAGTTGGAAACCCACGTTAATTCGACAGTTGCCAATAAATAAATTGAACAAAAAACCTCGATGAACTCACACGTTTTATTTGGAACGCACACGTAAACGCTTTCATTCATCAATCTGGCGAATGTGTTGCCAATCCCGAGCAAGGTCATCTATTAAAACGGCGTTTTCACACAAATATATATCGAGTGATTACTTAATAGTTCCCACAACCTTCAACTGTCGGTTTTCGGTCACACGCACGACTATTGGCAGATTTTCAAATAAAACCCGTTCCACATTGTACCTCAGAACTAACTGCAATAATTCCTACAATGTACGTAGAATTCAAATGCCCTGGAATGATCCATTGCGGAGTTTTTGGCAAGATGTGTCAATACTAGCAAAGAAATTTCGCAATGGTAGGGAAATGTGATCGAAACTGCTTTCGGTATTTGTGGAACGCTGATTCATAGTGTTACTTATTGAATACAAATTTGGTTAGATATGCAAATAGTTCCCTGAAGTCCTATTGCGAGAATTCTTAAAGGTCGTTTGTAAGAGGTTGCTGTCACATCAAGGATTGTCTTTAAGTGTTTATGGAGACCAGTCGCTCTTTTCTACGAACAGATTATCCTTTGACATCATTCTCGGACTTACGGAAAAAACAAATAGATAATGCCAAGAACGTTGACAGTTGCTACCAAGTGCCAATACACCTGCCGAACTTTGTGATGAAATACTGGTAGCTACTCTTACAAATATCACGAACTCTGACTCAACTGGATACTATCCATATGACTCAGATGACGCCATAACACGTACGTGGTCCTTTTACACAAATTCATGAAATGTACAAAGGACCAGATTCCAGACAGCATTACAAACAAGCAAGTTAGCAACGCATTCCGTTGCATAGAAGACCCTTTGAGGTAAATGCAAATTGATATTCGAGCCAAAAACATTATGTAACCAACAAAGGACCATTCTTAGAAGGGACATTAATATTTCCACAGCATATTACACCTCATTTTGCAGCAGATCGAATTCCTTTATTGAATTAAATGGTTTCGTAACTGTCCGGCACAGTTGGAAACAATGGATATTGCCGATTGGACACGACATGTCCAATTGTCACCGGATAGCCGGTCAATAGGTACGGTGATCTGTTAGTCCGTGAAACGTATTTGCCGGACTAGATTTTTGCAATAGTTGTAAACAGTCAGAAAGGTGTGGTCATAAGGGTGTGGTTAAGACCATGGGACTTTCTCCACGGAATCAATCCATGAGGATCCATGGGTCCCATTCATTTGGGTCGAGTAGGTATTGAAGTTTTTCATGGGACAGCTGAATATTTATCATTTCGCGATAACGATGTTGGCATACTGCCTCGGATGAATAGGAAGGTAAAATTAGTGACGTTAGAGCGAAGACGTAAAGAATCGAAGGTGAGTGTAAAGTTGTGTGGAAATCTGATGTTATGGTATGGGCGTGTGATGCGGAGGAATGAGGAAAATGTCGAGGCTGTTAAAGAAGTGGGAAGACCACAGAAGTGATGGATGGACTGTGTTAAAAATGATATGGTCAGAAAAGGGGTGGCTGCTGAGATGGTGACTGATAGAGAAGCATGGAAGAAGACATGCTGGGATAAGGGCTAAAGAATGATGATGTCTTGAAATTAAAACTAGCTAAGCGATCTCGACGCGTCTCTAACGTAATTTTATACATCGGTATTAAAACCAGCATTTAAGGAGCTGCGGGGTAATTGCGTTATTTACGTTGTTGAGCAGACAATTTTTTCTAACATATGAAGCAATGCATTAGCAATATCCTTTAAATGTGATTCAGATTGTGATTAATAGTTTGTTACGCAATTAACCCGTTGTTTCACTGTTCGTATCACAGGTTTTAACAAGCCATACGTTTGCTGTACATAATATTGCCTACTAATAAAATAGAGATATGTTTGGTAATAAGTACAGGATTCAAACAAGTTGACGCAATTAATTCGCACTTAATATTAGCATAGGACATTAAGTATTACACACAGGAAGCTATCAAGATACCATCAAATTTTATGACACATAGATTGTCATAGATGTTTCCGCTAAGATATGAACTTACACAAAATCCTTTTTATATGGAGAAAGTGCGAAAAGACTTTAAAAACTGTTTTAATTATAATTTTAATTAATCGGTATTTTACGACCAAAAAGGCCAATCTGCGTTTTTTAAAGCAAATTTTACATAGGATTATAACGGAACGGGTTCGTTGGTCTCGTGTCGCTATCGCTACTGCTGAGCATGTGGTCTTGGGTTCGATTCCCAGGTTGGGCAAAGTGTTATTGGGTTTTCCCATCAGGAATTTCGAAGTAGTCCAGAGTCCGGATTTGTGCCGGGTAGATGTTAAGAGGCGCGCCCCCGAATGTGGGTGCACCTACTAAAGGCAGGTACAGTTCGCGCAAAACTTTATGAGCTCTCGGAAGTTGCACGCGAGTGGCTCCGCAGTATGCATAAAACAGGTATCCGAAAGAACTCTCTCACTCTCACTCAACTGTACCATGTGCGGTTTCGTTCTTGAGCCTACGTTCAGAGGGCTCACAAAGTTTTGCGCGAACTTTACACCTCTTTCGAGTATCTACCTTCCAACTTACAGTTACAACATAAGTTTTTCAAAGAATTACTAATAAGCATAACTAATAATTATTCCTGTTAACCCAACTAAATCGCACCGGTCAGACGAGTGTCAAGTATTTCCGGCGCACAATTCGATACGTTTACACAATTCCACTCCATACCTACGTACAAGTAACGCCTGGACTGTTAGGTAAGGTAACATTATACTTTTCATTGAAATATAAAACTTGTTATGTGAGAGACTGGAATGTCAGTATGTAGGAATGTAGAATGGCAGTACTACGAAATACGCTTGCATGATTCAAAGACTGCGGCGAACCCTTACCCAGCTGGACTAGATACCAAGGCGCGACGCGACTCTAGTAGAGCAATTACTATGAAAACTTCATGAAAATTGTTTTACAAAAGCCGCGTCGCGCTGTCACGTCGCGCCTATTCTAGGGAGCCTTTATCATGTAAACCTTTGAAAGTCTTCTTTTGGTTCATGCAACGCAGATCAGCGCGTTTGAACAAAGATTGTCTTTAAAAATATATTTTACATAGCTTCTGCCCGCAACATCTTCCGTGTGAAATTTCAGCCCGCCACCCACCGCATCGCATGGCATCGCCCGCCTGCGCTATTACTTCGTTTTCGCTTAGCGTTCTTTCTGACTTTATTTTCTTTTTACCCGGCTCCTAAGGGTCGTAGCGTGTTGTTAACAGACCTTTCTCAAGAATTGGGCTATCAGATGCAGAAATATTTTTTCAAATCCGATTGGTAGTGCTAGAGATTAGCGTGTTCAAACAAAAAAAACTGATCAGCTTTATTATTAGGTATAGATTAAGCCCACATGGGCACTTATGAAAACCGTGAGAAGTTACGTGCACAGTTCCAACTTGGTCGATTCTTGTGCGGTTGCATATTGTTCGATCTTTGAAATATCAAAGTTTTAAAACCTTCTAAAAATATCTCTCGATTTCCGATCACGAAAAGATACGGGGTCACCTATTTTACTTATAAACGACCTAAAAAACGTACAGTTCTGGCCCAGTCATCAACACCAAGTTTATCACCAGTTTGAACAAAATCTTCAAACAAACATCAATTCATTACCAGTGACATATTATTAAGTCTCATAATAAACTGTGTGAGCAGGTAATCAGGTTCAATGCCGCAGCAAGGCCGTTGTTTTGGCATGCGCGTGAGACGTTAATGTGGGACATTGACATGTTAACATGTTTTTATTTTTGGTCCTCCGTAATGTGCCTGTGGGAATTTATCGGAAGTTTTTGCGAGCGGAAACTTTAACTGAGGATGTTTACAGACACATTTAAGTTCGCCTTGAGTGGTTTTGTCTTGAACACTAAAAACATAGGTAGAGACAATTTACAGTTTTTTAAGAAAAATTAAAACGCTATTTCTGGTTTTGTTTTCCTTGCAATTGTTCAGAAGGGCAATTCCCGTATTTTAAAGAACGTTCGTATTTTCATGTGTCAATCTTAAAAAAATACCTAAATACGTTAATAGGTCTTCTAATCAGTGGTGATAGGGTGAAAATGACAACATTGCAGCGTTTGACCAGTAGGGGCTGAGTTGTTTTCAAGTGTCCTACATACATTGTTTTAACGAAAACGATAAAAAGAACTCATAAAAAATTCGTTCCATCAGAATTAGTAGAAACCGACACGTAATTCATTTTGGCACCAATTTAACCAATTATAGCATTTCATTCAATTAAGCCACATTATCAAATCAAAATTTTAAAACAGCGCCCACGCATTTAAAAATAAACCACACGCATGGGCTTGATTTGACAGTTATTAACAAACGAATGCAAAATGGCCGCCGTCACGCTTCGGAAAGCACATTGAGATTTTATCAATGGAAGACACAAAGGGACCACATCGCGTTACATTCAATGCCTTTTAGTTCAAACTAGTACAAATATTTAAATGGAGTCTGTATTGGATTAAGTCATATTGAATCAATGTAGATGCAGGGCCTTGCTGCTGAGCCTTGAGTTTGGTCTGGTTTATGGTTTTAAAATGTGATCGGATAGTTAACCAATTTAACTTTGATGGGGCGAGACATATCCGGCTCGAAGGACCAAAAATCGTAAATAATGTTTTTCAGATGTTGTGATAACTCAGTTTTCAAAAAAAAAATACGTACTAATATCTCTTAGCAATAAAACAAGAAGAAAATAAATTATATATAGGCATCATACATGATTCAAATGTAAATTCTATTAGGTAAAGTTTACCACAACCGCATTTGATTGGTTGTGGATGTGCCTGTGGCAACTACGTACCGTTAATTAGTGACATCCTTAAACAAGTAACTAAATTAACGCACCCACTGACTATAAAACTTAAATTATGCAAGAATGTAGCATAACTCCCAACAGCCATAGACATTACGGAACACTATGAAATACCGCAGTGGCAACACTAGACCATAAAAAAAAAATGATCCCATAACTGTTTTTTTTTAAGAACGGCTTTCGCGACTTTATATACACATCCTAATGTCATTCATTAATAAATTAATGGTGTAAATATATCGGTGTTAGTCGTTAAATAAATCTACTGACATTTTGTATGAGCTAGGGTGAGGCTTACAGTTATTGGCTGAGCTGAGGTTATGATTATTGGTTCAACACGTTGAAGCAGTAAGATCATATTTACACGCTATATGCATTATGAATGGGACATGATTTATGTTTAGAAAATATCCGTAATCCGTATCCGTAATCGTACCTTTAGCTACCGTTTGTAAGGACTTATTTTACTTAACAGTTTTTTTTTCTTTTATAATGTATCACTGTTGATGATACTTTATTCACATTACAAGCTAGCCTAATAGCTAATAGGTAATTTAAATTACTTATCAGCTAATGTTCTGAAACCGCATAAAAAATATGATGACATTATTTTCTGGCAATTAGTATTAATGCCTTGATGTTATTTAAATGATACGTGCTTCTTTAAAAAAAGGAGATAACTAATGATGTAAGTAATTATAGAAAAAACTAAAGATAGACCAAACAAACGCTTGATTGAAATACAAACGTGATTTCACCCACCATTTACTAAAATAAACACAATTTAAAATAAATTACTCAAATTGAAAACTTTAATTGCCAATCACGGTTTCTTTCACCTCGCCATCTTTAGGTGCGAAATTTTACGAAGTAATACGATAACTCACGAAGTGGTCCGATGTTTTGACTAAATACTAAGAAAACTAGTCTATAAAACGATATTGGTCCTAATAGCTTGTCAAAACAATTGGGTTAGCAAAATTTATTAGTAATTTAATTTAATTCGTCTTGGGTGACATAGTTAATTAATTTATTAGTGTAAACAGCACTTTCGACATGTGGAGCTTGATTTGCTGTAGCGAAATCATTATAAATATTGTGTTTATTGAGGAGTATCATCGAGTAAATAACATAATATAATATCACGAATGTATTCCTCGAGGGGCTAGGCGGAAGTTCCACCAAAAGGCCCAAAAACTATGATACCTACCTAGTCAATCACGAAGAACCAAACACGATTGGTATTTTCACCCGCCCCCATATGCAGACTTGTCGGTCCTCGAGAAAAATAAAGTTGCACGGATTCACGCAAAATGACACCTTGACTTTCGTTCTGGTCAGCTGTACCTTTCTAATTATCAGAAACAATGACCACGCAAGTGTTTATTCCAGTAACTTAGCCCCACAAAACCTAACACCACATCACCCACATTCTCTCATTCTTTAATCTCACTGAGTAATGTCATTGTAATTAGTTCAGCCCACTTTCACTGTGCCAAAACAATATTCTCATGCATAAATAATGCGAGTAGCAATCTGTCAATATGTCCACTCAGTTGTGACAGGCTGGCCACGAAGTTATTGAGAAGTCTGCAAACATTCGGACGTGGTATGATAACATGCCTGTCAATGTCAAGTTATCGGATCGGAAGTCTGAGATCTGACCGGGATTTAGGATATCTGTCAGGACTTTTTGAGTGATTGAAGAAGAAAGCAATCAGCTATCACGATAATATTAGGGTGATAGTAAATAGTTGTTTTATTGCGGATTGTGTTACTTCTGCCTTGAGTTTGGATTGCCAATAATCTGACATTCGAACTACCCTATATTTTTTCTAAGTAGGTACCATTATCTGAAAAGACAAAACCACCTGTGTGCTCATCAAAATGGATTGGGTAGTCCCATAGTGAAAACTAACTTAACAAAGTAAACAACCAGACAGTAATTACAGAATTTCTCCTAATTGACCGAGCGAGCGCGAAGCGTCTCCGTTTCAGCTTGGGCAAAAATGCTTTCGTATGTCCGGATGTCTGGCTGTTCTCTACAGGTCGTATTTCTCAACCGATTCTCGAGAAATTTCGTGAGCAGGTTTAATAATATCATTAGTATATAGTTTTTTTTTGTCGAACCAGATTTTCGAAATTTTTCAAAATGTAGGAGACTGAAAACGAAAAAAAGCGGGGTTTGAAAACGCGTTTTATGCCCGGTTAATGGCAATAGGCTCGCCCCCTATTACATAACTGGCGAAATGTGGGTGTACTATAGGTACACCTCTGCCTAACCCTTCGGGGAATACAGGCGTGATGTTATGTTGTTATGTTATGTGACAAAGTAAAAAAAAACGTATTTCGCACTCTTTGCGCGCGCTTTTTGTGTTAAGGTACGCGGTGAACATTAATTCAGTTTTAATCTATGCAAAGACAGACTCGCGAAGTCTACCGCTCACGGAGCCACTAGTTTATTTTCTTCCACCGGTTCATGATTAAGTAGTGCAACAAATTAGAACTCAGAACACTTAATTAAACCAGCCACCAATCAATTTGCTAATAAAACCAGTAACAGCATTATTAATTACAAATTCGGCACCCTAATCTTAATAAAAAACAAAAGCATACGTTGATAATTAGCACTAAAAATACTTCCTATAGTAAAACTCGTTTCCCATAAATATCTATGGCTAGACTGAACTCAAAACGTCTAGATCTAATCTCATCAGGATTAGTTTCAAACTGACTGCTAATATTAGCGATTCGACATAGATATTAAAGTAAGCTTATTATGTTTAATTATTTGTTTGTTTATGAAGTATTAAAGCTTAGACAGAGTGCAGACCAGAGTCAAAACCGGTCAGTGCAGATAGGACAGCCGGTGTCTATTCTGTACAAACGTGAGCTGCCAATAGTGTCAGTCCTTCGCATCAGGTGGAATGACAGCTTACTCCAAGCTCACTTCACCTAACTTTTTAAGGTCAGATTTTTACAGCATATAGTTAGTTAGTCGAGTGACAAAATGGTTTTCTTAGTAAATTTTAGATGCGACTAACAAAAGGTATTTACAAGGCAGATGTGAGTGGAAACGCCGGGAGGGGACGCCCTAGGAAGACATATAGTGACCTTATTGGGGATGTTCTTCAGAAAGGTCAGGTGCGTAGTACTCACAACCGGCGTGCGTGTATGACCAGATGTATGAACGTAAACGAGGCAAAAGGAGTATGTAAGGATCGTAGTAGGTGGCGTTCTGTAGTTTCTGCCTACCCCCATGGGAAGAAGGCGTGAGTTTATGTATGTGTGTATTTTAGATAACTTTGACTATGTGACTGTTTTTACCCCCGACGGAAAAAGAGGGGTGTTTTAAGTTTAACGTGTGTATCTGTGTGTCTGTTTGCGCCATCGTAGCTCCCAAACAGCTGAACTGATTTTGTATACCATAAATGGCACCAATTTCAATATAATTTGCTCCTCTTTATCCAAACATTACTTATATTTTCATCACTTCACACTACAAGAGAAACTGTGACACATCTCGATTATTCTCGCTCTGATTGAAGACGTGGCCGACATTGAGTGGATTAACATTATTTAGCACGTAGGCTCTAATCTCACGGTGCACGCTTGTCATTTTTGCTGGTGGAGACCATAGAATAAGAATGTCTAGAAAGGACACTCCCGTGCATTCTGACCTCCAAATTACCAAATTTTAAGACGTTCTAATGTGTGTTTCTCTCACTACACTACACTTTAAAGTGACAGAGACAGCATGCGACTAAGCATATACTAGGGTTAAATTAAGTTAGCTAGCAAAACTCTGCAGACGTGATAGGTATCGATATCTTAACACGATACAATTTAAATGATTTAATGGATTTTCTGGGGTCAACGACCTCTGGTAGTGTTGTCACATGAAATATGAGTTGAGAAATTCTGTTGTATTTTGTTTTATCGTGTTTATAATATATCGATACCAATCACGCCTGTGAAGTTTACACTTAAAAAAACTGATATATCAAGTGACTGCACAAACTGCGGTCCATGACGCCACAAAAAAAATCATAACATTAATTTATTTTTGTTTTATCATAAATATCGATACCCCATGGTCTGCAGAATTTCGCTTGCTAATTTAATTCCCACTGCTGGGACACATGCCTCATCTCTGTGGGAGGAAGTGGGCCATAATTGACCACGTGGGGTGGTTGACATGTCTTCGAGCTTTCGAGCCTAGAACATGCCGATTTCCTTTACCGTTTGGAGCGCAGTGCTGATGACATAATTTACACAGACTAAAGTGCCTGTCTGGGTTTGAACAACTCGTAAGTGGTGGCCGTTTCCACTAGGCCAGCACTGCTCTGTTCTGCATTCCAATGCATGAGACTTAACAGGGACGACACAGTCAGGATAGGTGATAATTTCGACAGCCAATGCTTCACGCGCGTATGAAGGAATAGATGAGTTTCGCCTCTCTACGTATTTCTTGTTCTATATTGAGACTTTGTTGATGGTCCTCCCACGGTCTAGTATTGACGCTTTGTTACTTTGATTTGCATATTGTTGAGTGAATGTTATTTTATGTCTCTGAATACAAGGAAGTTATTGACTTACGGCGGTTAATGACGTGTTGATGAAAGTGATACTTATACAGGGTCAAAATGAATTGACTAGCGAAACTTCACATATTATGTCTACGTCTGTCACTGCAGGGCAAATGCCTCTTCTTATACAGAGAAGGCATTTGATTGATCACCATGCTTGCTCAAGGCGGATTGGAGATTTCAGACTTATTTTAATTATAAGGTTCAGGTTTCCTTACCATGTTTTCCATCATCGAAGTTAGTGGTGCCTAAGATAAACTTATAAAGTATAAGTCACATGGGTATCTACTTGCCTGGATTTGAATCGACAACCTTGTGCATGAGAGGAGAAGCTTTAACCACTGGGCCATCACGACAAGCACTTCGCCCGCGACTTCGTCCGCGCTTGATTCCTCCTTCGAAATTCAACACCCTCACCAAAACAATTCATGATAAAACAATTGACTGATACCTGCCGCTAAAGGTTCAAGTTTCGAAACGACATGATCTTCACAGAAAAACATTGAAGAATCCATTAGCACATTTTCTGAAATAAACACTGACCCACACCATGAAATTCAACTTAACCTTCAAGAGAACATCAAACTTCGTGATCATCCGTGATACGAAAATGTCAAACGCATTACCTTACTTTCCGCAAGTCGGTTAAGACTAACAAGTCACGACTGAGTTGATGTCACGGCGGTAAAAAACACTGTTTTCGTATTAATTAAAAATCGTGACTGAGTCGGATAAGGATGGTACACAACCAAAAAAAGTGATGACTGATATGTAGGATTAGTTCAATGTGTCCTAATGGTGGACTACCTAATTTGTTTAAAGTGTTTTATGGTATGTTTAGATCACCACCTCCTATGTTGTCTGTAGATGTTATCAATTAAGTGATCAGATATGGATATATTTTTAAAAGGCTCATAGGTACAGAAAAGGAATGTGTAGTCACCAAATGCTTGTTTGCGTGTTGGCAATTTCAGACCAAGAAGTCAAGGTTTCCTTACAATGTTTCCTATCACCGTCGAGTAGTCTAAGATTAACTTCAAAAAGCACATAATTATAGTTTTTAAAATAGTCTTATGTTTACTTGCCAGGAGCACCTTTAGGTATGTATGTATGTATGTGCACCGTATGATTATGAACACCGTTAGCTTATAAATCTATCTCGTGATTTTGTAAACTGTCGATAAAATGTGAACTGTACCATGCTGCTTACAATATAACGTATTAACTTTCGATAGTTAAACCGTCAAATTGTGAACGAACCTGCATTCACAATCTGTCCGATTTTGTCACCCGTAAAATTGTGTACCATCCCTGAATTGTCGGTTTGGCAGTAGTCTAATCGGTCGCAGTAACGAAGCCTAGGCACCTCGTCCAAATGGATTAGCTTAGGTTTAGATCTGTGAGGATCCGCGCGCGAGCCGAGCGAGCAAGGCGAGCACTACTTCCAAGTTGGTCGCAGTTACTTGGCTATTTAGTATAAGCGCAAGGTGCGATCCGTCGCATGCAAGTTTGATACCAGTTCACAATTTGTCGGTTTGCCATGGACAGATTATAAACTATCGAAAAATAATGCGTTAAATTGTAAATGGTTTGATGCAGTTCACAATTTTTCCATAGTTTATAATCTCGCGAGATAGAATATAAACTAACGATGTTCATAATTATACGGTGACATACATTTTAGCGACCACCAAATGTTAGGGTTGTAATCTCTAATTTACAAATTATTTCAATATCCTCAATATCAGACAATACAATTGGAAAGTACCAGCAGTCTCAACATCCTTAGTTTCCAGCTCCTAACATATCGATATCATTACAGTTACCACTGCTCCAAGGCGGTAATCGTTCATAACTTGTGATGACTTAACTATTCCAAGTTTCCAACTGCTTCGCCTCCAAACATAGTTTCTAGCTTCCGTCTCCCATATATCGCAATTTACTTGTAGATTTAAGATTTATAAACTGAATGCCACGTGTATTTTAATTATCTTTCCTTTTAGATTTGTGGTCTTTAGCGATGATGGGGCCAATCAATCATCTTTGCCCTTAGCATCGTGAGATGTAAATGTTCTTCGGGGATTTTGGAGATTCCTTTTGGCCTTAGTGGATATTAATCTTAAAAACTTTCTTGCAAGCCCAATTTAGTATTGTATGTAAAAGCTTCTTCACCAACAATACATTATTTTGTTCGGGGATACCCTTTGGTCTTGGTGGCTATAGTCCATTCCTAAATATAGGCATGTGAAGTAAAATGCTACAATAGACGGTAACGAAGTAGTAAGATCATGACAACCATGCTTCGCAAACGTTTCACAAGTGATTACTGATAAATTATCAGCTATTATTATATCAGCTATATTATCTTTATATTATATCTAACGAACTCACTAAACAAGGCTGCTGGTTCGCAATAAATGCTGCAAATAATTCTTCGGCCGATCATTTTTCCAACATTCAATCACAAAACAGTTATGTTATAATCCAATAGAACAGTTTTGCTTGTCGTGACATACGGACATAACCCCGCAATGCATAACAGTTCTGCATCAGTCATACGCAGTTATACTTAATGGAATTTGAATGATTTGTACGTTGGTTGAGGCCCAAAGTTTGCGGTACAGCGGGTGAAGAAACTAGCGTTATGTGGCTGGAAAAGTGCTAAAACGTTATTTTTGTAGACTCATCATATTTTGTCCAATTTCGGGATACCCATAATCTAGTTGCAGTAAAAAAATAGTGGACTAAGAAACAATGAGTCTGTCAATATAAATGTACAGTACTGTAATGCCTTCACCAAAAAATGTGGAATTCTGGTGAAAAGCAACATCTTGTGATTATCTTGAACCAAAAAGGTTGAGAGAACTAGCATATTTTTTAAAATTTTGGGTTCTATCCTACTCCGCTAATCTCGGCTTCCTCGCTCCGCTCCCGCATGTTGACCAAACCCCCACATTTCGGTAACCAGGCCTGTGGGCCAGTCGTGTCACTAGATTCGCCACGCGGATTGACCCAGTCGGCGCGTGCGCTTAAACACTTACTTTTTTATAGTTATTGTTATATTTTTCAATACTCCGGCGTCTCCTTGACTACTTGGGGCTTTTATAGATGTTGTTAAATGGAAGATCGTCTTCTTGAGTATTTTAGAAAATAGTAGATGCGGCACTACAACAACGAAATCTTTGTTGTTGTTCAAAGATGCTTGTAAAACTTTTATTGGGCCGTTGTGATGGCAATTAATAATAGGGGTATTTTAAACCTCACTCAATAGGCCAATATATCGAATGGCCCATAGAAAAATCCATAAAGTACTAAGCATTATAATATAGCTTGTATGATTGCTTTCTACTTGCCTTTCAAGGTACCGCTGCAAAACGCAACATTTTCACAAAGTATCTTTACAAACTATCATAGTTCATGCGCCCGCGCCGACAACACTTACATCGCATTAACGACAGTTTCTACGAACCTTTCATCACTACATTTTTTCTTTCACTCTCACCTACAACCCAGTGGCTCATATCGTGCGAATGTCGTGTTTTTGTTGCGATTGTCGCGTAATTGGTTTAATAGTCGCAGTCGCACGGATTTAGAACACATCGAGCTGTGAGTGGACCGACTGCCGGATCTTAGTCGTGGGTTTGCTGATAATTATTAGGATGAAAAGCTTTGGTTGGAGCAGGAAAAGCAAGGCTTGTTACTGTTAGAACAAAACAAAACAAAGGTAGTGATTATTATGAAGACTGTAGAGTATGATGCTTTTACTAAAGCGCAGTTAGCAATGGAATTTAGTACGCCAACGTAGGCCTTGTAGACTAGATTTGCAGACCATTTCCTATTATAAAGTACTTGTTACTTGTTGACAGGCCTACACTGTCCTCTCATACCAATTAATACTGTAATTTGAAAACATTGTAAAAGCCGATTACTTTGAGAAGAGTAATCATGGGAGTTCTCCATAGGAAACGACCAATTGGAGCCGTGAATCTATATAGCTTCTGACGTTTCATAAGTGCCCAAGGGAAATAAAATATTTTGATTATGAAGAGAGTGTGTAATGGAAGCAACTTAGATTATTTTGGACTTCACACTAAATCCGTGGTGTAAAGAACACTGCCTTAATTGTCACAATGCGAAATATATAAATAAATAAATAAAATAAAATACGTTTATTTCGACCAACAAGGATCATATGCACAAAATGTTTTACCAAATTAAAAATAAAATAAAGGCACACATTAAAATATAAATAAAAACACACAATTAAAAATACCACATAAACACATTACCGACCTTGATTGCTCAGTATGTGAACCATACAGCAATGGTTCAGGTACTGGCAATCGAACCTCTGCGCGAATGTCTTCAGGATGCCGCTGGAGCTAGCCCGAACCCTGCGCACCAGAAACAACATTACCAAAATAATTTTGTAATATGTATTTCACCATCAAGACATTATAAAAGCTAAAAAGCCTGAACACTAAATCATTAGTTAAGTTCAAAGTTAAATGGACAAAGCCAAGAAATTATATAGTGTGACTATTAGGTTATACGTATTCTACATTATATTTTAAACATACGTAATTAATAAGAAATAACGTTCTAGCCGTGGGACCATTTTTTTTCGTGTTACTGTTTGTCAACATTTAACTTAATTTGTGATTATTTGGTAACAATACCATAAAGTTTGTGTTGAATTGTTGATACCATCGTCACGCGCGTATATGTATAGTGCTTTATAATCGAGGGTGGTATATTTCGTGCCAATTTTTACGCTATTTACACACGACGAAACGTTATTTACGTAATATTTTTTATTTAAATTTATTTTGTCTGACAAATTCAGTTTTCTATTTTTAGTCAAATCTATTATTTCAACAGAATGATAAGAACTTGTAATAACCGCTATACTATTTGATGTAATAACCTAATTGCCATTCTGTATGTATCATCATCAAACTTACTTGATAGTTTTTGTGGTACTAAATCAATTGTCATCGCTTGGACGCTCTTGATTAACGTATATTCATTCATATTAACGAAACAACACTAAATATTCTTGTCGTAAAACTTAGTCTAGTAAAGTCCAACGTCCTGAATTTTAGGGTTCTGTAGCAAATAAGGAAGCCTTTCATTTTCGTCCCGTCTAGGTCTGCCTGCCACAGCAATGATTCTATGTAACTTTGTCAATTCAACCTCATTGACAAATCTTTGGGTGCAGCTATAGATGAAAATATTTAGATTCATCTGTATTCAAACTCCTTGTTACCAAAATCGTTACTCTCTACATCTGGGATGTCTTACAGTCTAACATTCACAATGACTGCTGAACCCATCCCAATGTGTACCCCAACACACAGCTGACAGATTTTAATTATGATTGAAGCACCAACCACAATGATGTCGACATAACGATCAATTGCAATGACATTAGCTCAATCACTAGAACAACGCCCCTGTAAGACTATTGTTCAAGTTCAACAATTGTATTTAATAACCGATTCATCGGTTGAAATTATTTGTGACTAAGATCATCACTGAATTCAGATTTTATGTTTTCTGAATTGGATTGTTTATTATCTGTATTGATGACAGGGACAATTAGTGATTGTAGGTTTATTTCTTTACTACCGTTAGTCATTTTAACTCCTTTATTGTTTTATTTCGATGTTTTACTGGTAGCTTTGTGTATGTCATTACAGCACAGACACGTAATTATTATTTACCTAGCGATCCACCCCTACTTCATACGGGTGCAATCTACCGGTACGACGACATATCCAAGATTACTGTGCTATATCTAAGTTCAATATTTACGTTATACCTACACATAAAACTTCTGGAATAAATTCTCTAAATTATGGTGAAATGAAAACCCCATCAAAATCCATAGTGTAGTTTTGAAGAACAAAGGGGACAAATTTAGACACTAAAATAAATCTTAGTTTATGATATGGGTAGATATAGATAAACACGCTAAAGAATTATAACTATGTAGTGTAATTATCTTCATTATCATGTGTAAACACTTGAATTATCAAGTCCTCTTAAGTATTTTCGCTGAAATCAATTGATTCATGTGACATGTATCTATTTATTTACATTGCTCTCATAAATACTTTCTATATCATTGTCGGTAATACTTCACTTGTTTCTAAAACCAACGTTTTAAATTCCTTTCGTCTGCAATCATCGCTAAATTCAAGTTTAACTTTCTGTTTTCTGAAATTGTCAGGTAATTATGTGGCTATCATTATTTTCCCATTATTTTCATATTTGCCATGACCCAGGGCCATCTTTTCTACGGTGGTGAAATGGATACCGGATTCCGACTTTTTTGTTTGTTTGTCAATTTACATTTTTGTCTCCATCTCCTAGTTAAGTAATTAGCCTGACGTTGTTTTCTTGTGATGTGAGTAGTTTCTAGCAAAAACTGTGGTTTGCATATCTGCATGTGCTTGTAAGGGTCCAGCAAGATGGGAATGTCCGATTTCTTCTTCTTAACATACTAGCTCTTTAACTTTTAGAATCAGAATAATAACATTTGTATTGTAGGTACTACTACTAGTATTAAAACTCAGATTATGATTTTATTCTTTTGTGCTTTACCTTCAAATCATTTTCACCCTCAATTGCCGATAAAGAAACAATTCTAACTAGAAACTGCCCTAAAACTTAACCTACCATCTGAAACTAAGCTTTCTAATTGGATTTTCTTCAATAAAGCGTATAGATTATGGATTCATAAATCGTGACTGCCCATAGCCAGGGGTATTCGTTATTATTTATTAACGATGTTCGATTAACAACATATTTCCATAGCCATTGCTCAAACGGCCTTGCAGGTAGGGTTACCATTTTGAAAGAAAAATCCAGACAACAAAAAGCCAGACATTTACAAAAAAAAAACTCCAAATCCTCGTTTTTAATCACGCACATTTTAATCTTACTTCTTTCATTAAACATATCCAGTTTTTTTTTTTTAATCCCCTTCTGACAAAAGCGCCAGGGTAGCACGCAAAATTCAAACGAAATTCAATGTACGTTCTTTGTAATTTGTAGGTCAGTATCAGATTGTATCAATATGTTATCATATTTAGTATAAGTTAATTATTATATTTGTTCAGAGTTTATTCAAAATTAAATTGTTTAATGAACTATCCTAGTTGGTCGGAGGAAGGTGATGGCATTCGTTTTACAGGGTAATCCTAGTACTAGTGCCATAGCACTCCTTTGACACCTGAGTGCAGATTACATAAGAACTAATTTGTTTTTAAGGAAATTTACTGTACCCATTCTTCTCGTAATAAAGATTTTATTATTTTGATCATCAAACAACCTGACCAGCAAATCGCAAAAAAATGGAAGAAAATTTAAATTTCGCGGGCTACCTTAGCGCCCTTACCGGACAAAATGACAAGGCCTCACAAAGTCACAAAGGCACAAAGTCCGAACGGAGGTCCAGAAAGCCAGACATATCCGGAAAAATTCGGACGGATGCCGTTCCTATTTGCCGGTTGCTCTATTTGTATTTCAATGGCGGTGGTATAATTCGCAACAAGAGCAATGATGTAATCTGTTTTCTATGCGTGTCTTTAGCTATTTTTGTTTGATGTTTTTTTAAACATTTGTATTTTCTTTCTTTTTCAGATGTGTCAGCCAATTCATTGAGATTTAGAAGAGATTATTTAGCGGTCAGTGTAATTTTTTTCTTGTTACATTATAATATATGTATTTAGGTACTACTTTTTTCAGTTATTATTACAGGAATCGAGAGTTATAAAAAAACCGATTACTAGACATTTCTTTTATATTTTTTTACACCCACAAATTTAAAAAATATGGACCTTAAAAGTTCAATATTGATCATAGTAACCCCGGTTTACGGTATACCTGTTTCAAATATCCACGATGAAATGTAGCCTATGTCTGTCTGCAGATCCCAGGCTACTTACATACATACATAAACTTACGCCTTCTTCCCATGGGGGTAGGCAGAAACTACAGAACGCCACCTGCTACGATCCTTACTTACTCCTTCTGCCTCGTTTACGTTCATACATCAGGCTACTTATCCTATACATTTTCATAACAATCGGTTCATTGGTTTAGGTGTGAAAAGGTAACAAACAGACGGACAGAGCTACTTTCACATTAGTGTTAGTATGGATTTATAAATGACTAGCTACTGCCCGCAGCTTCGCCCGCGTGGATGTCGGAAATTATCCTTCGGAAACGTGCTACCGTGACAAAAAGTAGCCCATGTCCTTCCCCAAGATGCCATCTATCTCCTCGCCAAATTTTATCAAAATCCGTTCAGTGGTTTAGGCGTGAAAAGGTAACATACAGACAGAGTTACTTTCGAGTTTATATTATTAAAGTATGGATTAGTTAATTTACGGATAACATTGTTAAAAACTGCCTTACAACATGCCTCTATAGGTATATTTTCACTATAAGTAATTCAAACACATATAGACCTCATAAAACTCAATGCCAATTGTGTTACTTACCTACATACCTTTTATTATCACGGCCATCGTTCTAGACTTGCAAGTACCTATACAAGTTACATAAACGAGTATATACTTCATTAATTAATGAGTAATGAGTAAACAAGTAGATTATGAGTAATGTAGAGAAACGGGGTCGTTTTTATTAGTTTGTGCTAAGCACGGTGGGGGGTCTCCCCAATGACCTAGTTACGGTAGGTGGGGCAAAGGATAATGTTTATGTGGTAGGTCATCAACTCTTGTTTATGTTTATAATTCTTCCTTATTTCTACTTATACTAAAGTCTTATTAATCAGTATGACGACGCGACGACTTGAATTAGAATATGCTTACTTATTCGAGTTTGAATATACAGGATGTTAGGTTAAACGAATCAAAGTTCAAGTCAAATCATTTGTTTCAAATAGACACTTATAAGCCACTTTTGAACGTCAAAATTTACAAGAAAATAGAATTGATTCTAGTTGTCCCTTCCGAAAGGTAGTTTCGTATGGAAAAGAATGAGCAAGAAACTTTACCGTTACTCTTTTAAAATGTGTTATAATATTATGTGTACATTAATTATATGTGAAGACGATGCGAGTGAACGAAAATACTTAATAAAAGGAATATGAAAAAAAATCTGCTGTTGACTACATTTTGTGGAGTTATGGGAACATGAAAGGAGCTGCTGATATTTTTATCGCGTTTTCAGGGTTGGTCCTTCAGTTAAGGGGACTACATGACCTAAACGCAAATTTATAATGCCTAAAAATATATGATCCACTGCAGTAACCAAAATCAAAAAAATATATGATATTCTGCAGGATATATGCTAGTTAGATAGTGTGCTGAAAACATACCACAATTAACTTGATATGATAGAAAAAAATCACGAAGATACCTCTAAATATTTTTTTACGATTAAAAGTCATACATGCAAACATTTAGATTTTTTGTCAGATTATTCTACAAGCAACATACTAACGTAATAGTGTTTTAATTTTTTATCCCAGTGAATAGATTTTTTGTAAATCCATAATTGCTTCATATTTTGCAATAAATTACCAGCGTTGTGTCATCGCGCGTCTCTTTCTTTTGTATGCAATCCGACAGAGACCGCGCTTTAGCTCTTGTAAGCCCCTTAAAGTAGTTAATTTTCATAAGGACAGTATACTATTGTCTCTCGTTTAACCTAACACGCTGTATAGTAATCAAACAGCGTTCTAGAATACGGGGCTATCACAGCTAATAACATTTATGTTTAATTAATTACTAATTCGAATGTATTCGAAGCCAAAGGAGTATGTAAGGATCATAGCAGGTAACGTTCAGTAGTTTCTGCCTACCCCCATGGGAAGAAGGCGTAAGTTTATGTACATGTGTATGTGTAGTTCGAATATTATGTGTTAGATACCTACATAAGTTGAACACATGTGTACCTAATTTACAAAATTAAGTCACGGTAGGTAACTTACTGAATTAAACAGAAACTATAAATGTACTCGGCGCCAGATGAATCTGCGAACAATGTAAACAACATGATCTTTATAGTGCATGTCACTATTTACATTCATCCCGAGAGGCGCGGAATGTAAAGCTGATCCAAGCTATATTTAGTTTTACACTGAGACAAGATCGGAAACGATGTATAAACATACTAGCTTTTGCCGGTCGGAGGTTGGATTTTATCACACGGGAACGTACTACCGGGTTTAAAAAGATATCCTATGTCCTAACCCAGGTCATGGTCTATCTTTGTGCCAAATTTCATCCAAATTCGTTCAGCCGCTAGCCGTTAAAACTTGAAAAGGTAACAGACAGACAGAGTTACTTTCGCATTTATAATATTTAGTATGGATATATTATTACCAGAGATCGGATATTCGGATGCATATTTACCTAAACTTAATTTTTAGCTATGAAAGTATGGAAGCGGTTTCTTAAAATATTTTTTTGCCAAAAAAAATGCCCGGCATGCCAGGAACACCGGGAATGCATAACTAGTCGGGAGTATAGTACGGAAGTGAAATCAAAAAAAAAAAAAACTTGGATTCCATAACTAATCGGATGCACATTTATTTAAAATGAACCTTTAACCCCCGGTGCAAATACATATGTGTATGTAGGGTATACGAGGACGGGTGGTGTGTGTTAGTTAAAGTTAAGATTTTTTCGATACAAAAGCGCATCCCGTATTGGCCAACATCTCAACGTTAAGTGAATATCCACCCGAATATCCGATCTCTGATTATTACATACAGCACTAGCGTAAAAGTACTCATAAAGCAGTAAGAAGTGAAGAAAAAAAAGGGAAATCTGGAAGAGTCTTAGATTTGGGCTGCTCAAATTATAATAATAAAGCATTAATGCACATAGTGCAATAGGAGCAAACAGATGAAAAATTTAAGCAATTTTTGGTATTCTGTGATTCTATTCCTGTAAAATAATAACAATTATACCAATTACATTTGTAGATAGGAGATGAAAACCAAAAACCAATCCAGAACCAAACCGAACCAAAGCTACAGCAAACGTGATACAACATTTGAAAATCCATGAATATTTTTAAAACTATCTGAGATGTATACCCTAGTGGCAATTACTCCTAAGAATTCCCCTATATGAGTCAGCATGGCATTTGCACCTAAGATTTCCCCCATAAGAATCAGCAGTTACCGAGGGCACATTGACTGGCTGCCTAGCTTAAGTACCCCTTGGCTGGACATGTTGTAAAATCGGTAACATTCCGTCACAAACGTGACATGTCACGTACATAACGCATAACATCCTAGATTACTGTTTCTGCTAGTGTGGGGCAAGCTACTAAGATTTAGCGATTATGAATTTAAAAAAAATGTGTTTCTTGCTGGCATTGTCTTTTTCGTTTTTGATACTTGGTAGCGTTAATTAATTGTCTTTTGAAGTGTTATACACTTGCGTGCAATAAAATCGACGCACCCCGTTCTCTTCGATTTGAAACAAAATAATTCCACAAGGTTTACTAACAATAACCCAATTTGTATACTAAAACCTTCCTGAAAGTACGTAGATTACGTTAGTCAAAGAATTATCAAAACTGATTTATAAATTTATTAAAAAATCACGAACTTACAAACATAGCCCGGGTGTCGAATAAAGTATGTACCTACTTTTTTTGAAGTCCGTTAAATTTTCATTAAACGAACAGAAATAAACAAAATTAAACTTTTGTCAATTTCATTGGTAAAAAAAGTCACGCACTTTATGCGAGCGAAATTGAGTGATGAAGACATCTGAAGAATCGAGTCGACCTTGTCAAGAATATTGCTGTTATCCAACTATAGTGTATGTGCAAATAGACTGTACCTTACCTACCTACACACAATATAAATTAATAAAATATATTCTTTAAGATTTTTGAGATATCGTCCCTCAAATTGAAAGCACGGGGTGGGCCGATTTTTTTGCATGCAAGCTTTAGAGACATAGGTGGAGGGTAGGTAGTCTACCTGTCTCCTCTTACGCGCACTGGAGGTGAAGCTGTGGTCGAAGAGCGGAAGTGAAACTCCAATGTATATAAACTCTAAATAAATTGCTCCATCTAATTCGCTCTATTTATGAACGTTGTGTAATAAAATTAAACAGATCCTTTCTAAAGTCTTGTTCTAGAGTTTTAGCAGGGATGCGGCACAACTGAATAAACAAACAAATAATTAAGGATGAGACCTTATTCAATGATACGTTGTCTCTTCAGTCATTACTGATTTAAAATTATATAACACTAGCTTTTAATCGCGGCTACGCCCGCGTGGAGGTCGAAAAAAATCCTGTAAATCCTTCTCCATTTAAAATACATGTGAGCCAACTTTAATGGTGTTCGGTCAAACGGTGTTGGAGTTCACTCTAGACTTACAAAATGAACTAGTTATATTAAAAAAAAATACTCTTAATGCACTATTAAAGTTTCTAATTATTAATTATATAATTCAATCATGATTCGAAAGACTCGTAGCGCAATCTAACGTCTTAAAGCAATTGTGAGTGTCGAAAGTTATTGTTCTTTCCCTCGGGAACAATACTTTTTTTATGAAAGGTACCCTATGTCCTTTTCTGTTCCCCTGATAACTTATATGCAAAATTTCGTGATGACCGGTTCAGTGGTTTAGGCGTGAAAAGGTAACAAACAAACTTACTTTCGTATTTTTAAATAATATATAGTTACGATTTAAATTTTACTAACCTAAATGTACTGCATAAAATGTTTATGCTTATATATTTTTAAACGGCTATGTTAAACTAAAATTATCAGCTGCGGTTAATTTATTGATGTCTGCGCATGATTGGTCATATTTTTTCTATTACTTATCTTGTCTACCTTGACTTCTATGAAAAATTACCTTACCTACTCTATTAAGATAGGAATTTATATTCGATTTTATAATTTATTAGGACAAATTGTGCGCCTTTATATTAATAAGTTATTAGATGTTTATTTCCAATTAAGATTGCAAAATTACTGCTGCACGATTTTTTTAATCAATTAATTGAATTATATATTGCTACTGCTTTAAACAGGCATTTAAAACGTCAAATAATTATTATCATGCGGAGTTTTTATAGCCATTTATGTAGCCATCTATTTGGAGTTTAACAATCCTAAAGAATTAGTCATGTCCACGATCTGTTAACACAAAATTTGATTTTAAAACCATTTTCAATATATATAATTGATTATGTCACGTTTGACCACTATGTCATTTGGTGGTATAAGAGATTATGCGGTCGACGATGTTGCACGCTTGTCTAGAAGTTCTCTAATCAGAGGGAGATTTGAAGACTCCCAAGTTATACCTATCCAAAAACATAAACGCTGCCAGGGAATCCTTCGACGCACAATACAAGTGTGTCAACTTTACCATTACTGGCGTGTCAGTCAAAATCGCCACCGCTTATCCCTCACCCCGTCACCCAGTGTGGCATACTGTAGCGGGCGCGTGCGCCGACCTAAATACCCGCCTCTAACGGTGCGTGCGGTGCGCGTCGACCTTTATAGCGCGGATCTACAGCCAGCCGACTGTCATGCGAATATCTGACAGAAGCGTCACGGGCACGAGGGGGCATGAAAAAAACCGTCTACGAGTAGTTGCAAGGCAAGCCTTTGGAGAAAACATACAAAGCTGTACAGTAGGCAGAAAATCAGGGTAACTCTTTGACGTTGAGCTGACCTACCGTAGTGCGGAGTTCCATAGAAGTTGAAGCCAGGTTATATTGGTTTTTTACTTGGGCACGAAAAAAGTCGAACCAATCCATCTTCAAAACCATTCTATCACCGTGCCTCTGAACTAGGGTTTGGGTAGCAATACAGAAGGTAAAAACAATTAATATATGTGCCGTTAAAAGCCTTACCTCATTATGTCCTAATGGTTGCTCCATGAGCACATGGCTAGACATTTTTCCATAGCCTTAGCATTGGATTCTTCATTAAGGTAATGCGCAAGCCACTGAAGCGTTGAAAATTGCTAACAAGTAAACATTAATGAATGGCGAGCGCGTCGGATTGTCCATAGTTAATCAAATTAGCCTGAACTCGCTCACGTGGACTTGAATCTTGGTATGCCGTTTGACGTAGAATATTCACGTGACTTTAATGTTTAGTGGCTAATAATATACTCGTACATATAAAATATGGAGAATTATGATGAATGGAATGGATTGATGGTGTATTTTGTGATAGATGAGATCGTTAGGAAGGAAGTGAATACTGAGGGGATGCTTGATAGTAGTATGGAAGATACAAAGAAAAGAAAGAAAATAAGTTTATTTGCGGTAAACATGATGTAGAAAAAACACAAACTCAAAAAAGAACCAGTTGGGAGAAAATATGCGTCCCATCCACGCAAAACAGCAATCGCTCAGCATAATGCTACGACCAATCGCTCAGCATAATGCTACGACCAATCGCACAGCATAATGCTACGACCCTATGCGAGAAAGAGATCCAGCGCTGGATTTGGTTTTATGTACTACGCTGAATCCAAATAAATCGGGATAAGGGCAAGGAATGATAAAATATTCTGGCTTGGCTTAAAGAGACGATCGAATTAGCGATTGTGGTGAAAGGAATGGTCAGCTAGACACTGCCTTATCAATTTTAAATACTGCTTCCTAATTGAGTTTGCCTATCTTTTGTTTCATATATTTTCTTCTCCTTGCCTTTTCTAAAGAACTTTGTCGGCAGCTACCATTATAACCAGATGTGCCTTAATAATCATATTTTACAGGGAACAAGTACATTCTGCCACTTGACGACGTTCTTAAATTGTCTATTTCTAGACACTATGGTAATATATTTCTTGTGTTTCGATATCAAACGAAATCCTATCATTGTCTATACTATTCCAATTTTCAAAAGTGAAATACCTCTCGAGAAAGGAACATTCTTGAATACCATTAATAAAAAATGTGTATAGTTAATTCTAAAGCGTGACTAAGGTCGCTACGATTACTTGGGAGTAAATAATTTCAATAATTCTAAGTAAATGTCTAGAAATCGACCGAAATTATTTGAAGTTTAGCAATTCTATTAAAGTGAAAATGTATTGTTTTGGTCTATTTTGGAGTTATTGTGTCCTATTTGTGTGTTAGACAGCTTTGATTAAGAATATACCAATTCGCCGTGTGTTTAGTATTCATCATAATTATATAATATCATGGATATAATATGATTAATAATTTTTTCTCAAAAATGCTTGGAAATTCGAGCTTTATTTTGACAACCTTCTTCCAGGTAAATCGAAAAGCGGTACTGGTGAAATACATGCGAACAGCGGCCGAATAAATTACTATGAAAACTCATATCCGTCGTGTCATTTAAAAATGGAACCAACTTTTTACTTCTACCCATGGCAACCAAGGAGGTAGCTTATCAAAGAGTTTATTTAAATCTCGAACTGGCTTAGTTAATAGAACTGTTTAAAGTGAAAAAGAAATAAATGACAATATTAGCGCGAGAAAAGTTATCGTTGTTCGTCATTGATTCTGAAATTTATAATTAATTTACTTAATTTGATTTTTGGCGCATTATTTGAGAAAAGTACTATATAAGCCTTGGCCGCAACCAGGCATTGATGGACTCACGTATGTGGGCCTCGGCTTCGTCCATGAATGCCTCTGTTATCGGCTGCTGCAGTAATGTAGTAATCAACGATAGTAAAACTTTGGAACCATCTTTATCGTTCTTCTTTTTCTCCCTGAAGCTACTTCTAACTTTAGTCATGCATGTTTTTCTTTCGAGCCATTACATGTATTCTGTTCTATAACTTACCTGAGACCCAAATAAAACCTTAATATTTTTTTTTTGACATTTTTGATTAAAATATCAAAAAGTCATCGTAAATAATGTCTTAATCCTTGTAAATGTTTCTATAAACAACAAAAATAAGTTACTAGTTCAAAATCCAATACTCAAACCACCCAAGCATACACAATTGCTGGTCTAAACTGTGACAATGAACTTGCCTCACCGCGCCTCCATAACGGTCGGCGTTCGGCCAAGTGTAAGTAATTAGAGAGGCTACTCGATAATTTTGTGGAATTAGCTCAGTGGTAGGGACATTGTGGACCAGTTGTGATACCAGGATTGGTTAGTTGGGTGGTAGCGGTTAAGATATTGTTGTTGTTTAGCCGTGTCTAGTTAGGCTGGAAGCTGGAATCAGCAAAGAACTAATAAGGCACCTTGACTTAGCTAGGAACTCATCAAACTGCATCAGCATTGCTAGAGGTAACACAATTCATTTCAGTAGGTCGTAGTACCGATGATTTTATGGCATTTTTTATGTACAGTCACGGACTTTAATTGATGAGCCACTTGCCACTGTTCGTATTTTAGCCGTGTATAGAAATTCGGGTTTAGTCGGTTATAATCGTACATAGTACAGAGTGACTACTCAAAATTAACCAATTGAAGGTCTAGCAACCGTAACCTAGCGACAATTGTTTTAGCGTAGCGATAGAAACGTTAGCGTACGGAAAAATTATGATTGGTCAAATCGACATCGGAAAATCTCGGACCCACAATTTTATCCAAACGCGTAGCGTCCAAGATGACGTTCATGATAATTATGATCAATTATGTTGCACATAAACTTAAATAACACCTAACTGCCGCCTTCTTGAAAGAATTTATTATGAATTTTATTTACTATTTCTGTTTTAGCTATTATAAATGTCATAAAAAGTGGTAGTTTTATTACGTTTATAAATCAATCAGTCACTGTCTTCGGATAGGTTTTCAGAAATAACGAGTATTTAATGAGCTCTAATTCAATGAAGGTCAGTATCAAATAGATTGGATAAACGCATGCAACATTTTATTGATTTATCTTGGACAACTTATTAGTCAACCTTCAACCTCTATGGTTACGATTATTTCCGATTATTAGTAATTTGTCATCTTGTCAACGAGCATGCCGTTTGAGTTCGTATTTAATCGTGTAATCTCGTGTATGTATAAAACTGCAAAATTGAAAAGTTTGAAAGTGGCTCATCAATTAAAGTCCGTGACTGTACATCCTTACTAGAAAGAAAATTAGAACAGACGGTGTTTGTGCGAATGATCACTGTAACATTGTCAAGGTAACTATTGTCTATCTACAAATACAGTATTTAAACAAAGCATGACATAAAAAGAAGCCCCTGAAGCATTTCTTGAAGCCATACGTAGGAACGTTGGCTTATTATTGTATTATAAGTAGCTCTAACACCGCTCTAAGTTTTCTTTCATTCACCTTTTAATGTCCTTCAAATAGTCGAGACGCGCGACGCTAGTCGCTCGCGACACGCGGTGCCTTTGTGTCGCGTGTTGCGCCTGTTTGAATGTGTCTTTACAATTATTTCGTAATCCACTTTAGCTAAAATTCGTGTTGAAAGTCGCCTTCTTAAGAAACACCTTAACAAAAAATTCGTCAGGATGCCTATTTTTTATTAATCGTAAGCGATCCACGCTGGTCTATCATCATTCATCATTATTCGGCCCTTTTCCCAATTTGTTCGTCGCCGGCGCAGCATGTCTTTTACTTCCATACTTCTCTATTGGTCGTCATCTCGGTATATACATATATGTGTAGAGGATGTCCCAGAAATCGACCGACATACTGTAGGTATGATACCTTTGGTCAAGCTCTCCCAAAATAACAAAACGTGTTCCGCAAAATCTTATATTTTTTTAGATTAATAAAATTTATAAAAAAAATATATTTGAGAATAAAATCAAAATAATAGTGAGTTTAGTTGAATTTGTAAGTTTTTATGGAGGATCGAATGTAATTACGGATAGAGTAACTATTTAATAATATTTTGATGGAAAAAAATATTAATAAAAATATTTTATTTACTCATGAGAGTCCATAGAATGACGCGTGGAAAGAAAGAAAGAAAATACATTTGCTTAGCACAGACTACAAAGCACACAAAACAACTTATACAAGTAAAAAAGAAAAATAAATTAATAAAAAATGTAAAGTGCGTAGTGAGAAATTAGCAGGAAAGTGTCGCAGCTGCGCCAAGTAAGTTCAGTTCAGCATGGCACTTATTTTATTTTTATTTTAATCTATTGTAAAGGCTCGTACACACTGGCGCGACGCGACAGCCCGACACAAACGCGCCGCCCGCGCGCCCGTCGCGCGGCACGTGGTGCCTTTGTGTACGATGTCGCGTCCCGCCAGTGTGTACGAGACTTAACTCGAAAACTATAAGATTTTGCATAACATAATGTTGTGTTATTTCTGGAGGGCTTGACCAAAGCTATCTCTACAATTTCTGAGACACCCTGTAATATATCAAAATGATATTATATTGAACATAGATCCACGCCGATCCATGTTCAACTAATATGATAATATACTGATGACAAAAAAGGCAATTCCTAAATCGACCTTTAACTCGAAAGCAATTTTATTCTTATCAAACTCGTTTAAAGCGTTGAAAAAGCCATAAAAAGCAGCGGCCGGATGACAGCCATATCTGGACCATCGATTGGTCAAGCATTCACTGCTCACAAATACACTAAACGTATTTGCGATTCATTATTCTTTGCTATTTATCACGGTAATAATGTAGTGGAACGTAGTGGCCTATGTTAGAAGCGAAAGCGATTTTGTAAATGTTAACAGAAGAACGTAGGTACGATCTGAGATATTTACCACAATATCTGTCGAATTCTCCAGACAATTCCTACATGGAGGAACGGAACTTGAAATTGATGATGGCGTACGAGTGTCTGGTATACCTTTTGGGAGAAGCAAATAACTCGCTGGACGGATCTTTAAATAACATAGAAAGGTCAATCTATCACATTCCACTGCTCGACATATATAGTTCTCTCCTAAGTTCCGTCTGTCCCCAGCCACCTTTTTTAGGTCATCAGGCCATCTGGCTGGGGATACGTGATCTTCACTCCAGGGCTCGTCTGCTTCAATGGCTTTACGTACAAAGCAAACGATCGCATTATTAAGAACACAATATAAAAAAAACTAGAGGAATGCAGCAAACGTATAAAAGCATTCAGTAATCTTAAAGAAAAACATGTGACCTCTCATGCCTTGAACCACAGCAAAAAGTAAGGAACGCGTGACGGACGCACACTGCGACCTTGCGGGTGAAATATAACACATATATGCAACATTATAAGTACCGCTATACTTCGCTATGGTAGGTCAGCCATGGTGACAGCTGCATTCCGAGGGCTATGGCATTGTAAGTGGGTAATTATTTTCTGAAATGTTATACGTGGAATAAAACAGTAATTGGCTTGGGTAAAACCTTTTCTCATCTTGAGAAGAAACACGATAGATCATCACTCTTGCTCGCTCAGCCATTCTATAGTTCAAATTAACCATGATTGGTCAGAATTCATATAAAATATACTAATATAACTCAACATTTTAACACATTACATCAACTCGATTATAACTTAACTGTTAATAGCGCGTTGATCAACTCTCAGGCCATGGCATGCTAAGCCAGACCCCAGAGGTCTAATTGTGTGCTTTGTTTAAATGTAAGGACCTTGTAATTGATAAAATAAATAAAGAAATTAAACTAATAGTTTTCTAGGCTTTGGTAATCTTTCGGGAACATTCTTTATATATTCAACATCTAGCGTTTATGTTTTTAAAGATATATTTTTTTTATACCGTTCACGGTGGCTCTAGAAAAGGATGACTGGAAGGATTTTGGGGAGATCTTTGTTCAGCAGAAGAACAGCGTAGGCTAACTTAAAAGAAATATCTTTCATCTTCTGGTTTCTCATCTCCGCTTTTTTCCTTCTGATCGACCATTGTCAAAAATTGTTTTAGCTTAAAACCATTTCCATCTAATACAAGCTGCACTTCACTATCCAATACAACAAAGACCAATTTATAGAGCGTCATCTTCAAACAATGTCCCAGATGCGTCTATGTCCAGCAGGGCCACTTCCTCAATAACTGTCTCCAGTGGCCCTAATTGAGCCAGGAGTTATAGCCTTATGGCACGGCGCGAGAATTAATATCTCGTTGAGGATATATTGAAAAACACTTTTGTTGCCAGTACTAATGGTGTTAAAGTTATGTGGATATAGTTTTGTCATGTGGTCTGGATTCTGGTGCTACTTCTGTCTGATTGTCACTTCGTCAGTTTTGAAGGGTGCTGTGAAAAGTGAGATAGTTTTTTGTTTTGACTGCCAGGTAGGAGCGATAAATTTTATTCTACAACAAAGAGTTCATTATCTATTTAAAGGAAGAAGGCTTGAACCTGCTGACCAATAAAATGACTGTGATCCCAAAATAGCTGGTCCAGCATGTTTTATGTACCATAGCACGTGCATTTCTTGTAAATCAGCCACACATATTTTTCCATTCCTTAGTAACTTTTCTAACTCAATGACTACGTGCATTTGTTACAAGTCTAGCTTACCAGACGTTTCAATAGTAGAATGTTCGAACATCATTTACTCTGTAGGTGTTAACGAGGGCTCTAACATTTGTATTACCATGGAAATCTTTACTGCTCAGATTTGCACACGCATTGCACTGATACCATTCGGCGCCTTATCTTTATCTTAACGACCTTGGCTGAAGGTTTTCTTGTTTCTGATATCTTTTACATCTATTCTTGTTAGGTCCTCTGATATTGATGAAATAATGCACACGATTTGTACATTAGTATTTATATTTGCTTTTGCTTCTATCAATGCTTCTAAAGGGTTTTTCCTTTCATTATTATCACTTATAAAACTTGTGTTTTCATCAGCAACCATATCTTTGTATTTTTTTACTACGCTAGAGCTTTCTTCAGCACTAAAGCCGACTCAATTCCAAAATACTGCAAGATCACCTATTCAAGTTTGTTTATCTATATGCAATTGTACATTTTATTAACCTTAAGCGACAATTTATATTCATCAACTTCTTCCCCCTTTCCTATTCCACCATATACTTGCGCATGCTTCAAGACCTAATCAAATAACATGTATTCTAGAGCACGCACAGCGTACGCGACCTACGCCTCGTCTACCCCCGGGCTATCTAATGGCCGTCTTAAAACTATCCCGTCGGTTTTGTTGCTCATTCGTCTGCATAGATCCAATGATTTGTGTAATGCACCCGCGGTTACGCTTGGGGCTATGGAAACAGCGGATTTATTGGATGGCTGAGTTGATTTATGTATATTCTGTTCTATTAAGCGTGTTTTATGTTTAGTAGATTTGACATTTGGCTGAAAGAACGGGTCACTTTTGGTAAAACATTTGTTTGTTCGATGTTGAATTTCCGCTTTTAGTTTTCTAATTAGAGACCGGGGGAATAATTCGAAACAGTTTACTGGATTTGTCTTTACAAGTATATTTCAATCAACTTTGGATCATACAATTAAACTAAATATTAATAGTATGTACTACATCTAAATAAAAATAAATAAAATAAAAAGAAAGAATGAAAAGAATCATAGGGCATCAAAAAATTCGCCCGCATCGCTGTCGACAGGAAAAGTGCCCAAAAGGCTGGCAGCATTGCCACGTAGTATGGCGATGCTGATTCTTTGGCCAAAAAATAGGCCAGCCCTCTGGTCACGTGAAGAGTCGACTAATCGCTTGGCGATGTCTCCAAAAACCAAGTGGGCACTCGGACCCCACGGCTCTAGTGTTTCAACCCCAAACGGCTCGAACATATAACTCCCAATAAGATTCGAATATTTTCGCCGTTTGAGGTTTTCAGCACCTGCAGCAGCCGCCCCAGCACAGATGGCGCAAGGGTGTCGACACACGTTGCATCCCACACTAAAGGCCTGCCTAACTTCCAGGGCATTATGGTCATTCCATCTGGTCTCTTCCCATCGTCACGTGCCAAACCGTTGGGTTCTAAAACAGCTGGCACCCCGGCGGTGGCAAGAGCACGACGGATTATGTCATTCATGCAGGCGTGCCGTGCTATCTGGCCTGCGCTCTTACTGCAAGATAGGCCATGGTGTCCGAGGCAGTCGACAGCTTCACAGCACTGGCAGCGATGCGGAGCCCCGCAAGGAGCGCTCAGACGCAGACAAGTAGCGAGCCGGAAAGTAGTGTCACCCAACATAGTACCTATGTTGGGCGACGGTAGCGCCTGAAGTCACAGTCTCTTTTAAAGTCCAGACATAATCTTGGTCAGATCATGTGAAGACCATGTATGTAGATTTATGTCTGAAATGGTCTTTTGAGGAAAAACCAGACAGAATGAGTGGACCTGTCCAGTCAGTGCACGCATTTGTCACTAATCGTGGAGCTCAACTCAGAACTTAAGGAGCTCAACCACTCGACGAACAATACCAAAGAAAGGACATTTGGGTAGGCCGCATAAAGCACTCAAACTGCTAGATTATCATTGAAACTACCTGAGAAAGTGAAAAATTAAAATAAAAAATAAAAGTTACCTACATAGTCCTCACATTCACAATAAATAAATAATAATACTATACTTCACAAAGTAAATTGTCATGAAATTGTATATATAATAATTATCAAAATGTCAAAATTTATGTAAACTAAAAAACTAAAAAATTTAGCAAAAATATAAAATAATCAAAAAAAAAAAACAACATTCAGTATGCAAAAATTGGAGCAACTCAATCCCAAGCCTTTTTTCCTCAATATAATCCTTAACGGTATAAAAAGCTTTCTGGCACAACTTACGTTTAATTAATGATTTGAATTTATTAAGGGTTAGATCTTTAACGTGGCTTGGAAGTTTATTATAAAAGCGAATACATTGACACCTGAACGAGCCGCCTATTTTTTTGAGCCTTGTTGTAGGTACAACAAATTTGTGTTTATTCCTAGTATTAATATTATGGATATCACTGTATTTTTTAAACAATTTTATATTTGTATGTGCATATAAAAGATTTTCATAAATATGTTGAGAAGGCACAGTCATTACATTAATCTCCTTAAATTTCTCTCTGAGAGATTGTCTCGGACTTAATTTATAAATTGATCGAACAGCTCTTTTCTGAAAATAAAAATAGTCTGAATGTCGGCGGCATTTCCCCATAGCAGAATACCGTACGACATAACACTATGAAAATAGCTAAAGTACACTAAACGGGCTGTCTCTGTGTTGGTTAAATTACGAATTTTTCTAACAGCGTATGCTGCGGAGCTTAGCTTTTTTGACAATTTATCTATATGTGGGCCCCACTGAAGCTTAGCATCCAAAGTTAAGCCCAAGAATACTGTGCTATCTTCAGGATTCAATTCTTCGCCCTTCATTAATACATTTGTTTTCACCTGTCTAACGTGAGGTAGCGTAAACTTAATACATTTGGTTTTTTTTTCGTTAAGGAGTAAATTATTGACATTGAACCAGTAAACTACTTTTGAGATCGCGCTATTTACATCGTCAGTAACCAGCTGCTGACGTTTAAGTTTAAATAAAAGTGAAGTATCATCCGCAAACAACACTATATCATGATTATCCTTTATGAGGTACGGCAAGTCATTAATATAAATAAGAAACAAGAAAGGACCAAGAATTGAGCCCTGCGGGACTCCCATTGTCACTATAGATCCGGGAGATCTTTTTCCATTAACGTCAACGCTCTGAATCCTATTACTATTATAGTATTGATAAGTTTATACCGTACCAACCTGCAGAGCGGCTCATCCCATTGTCTCTGGGAAGATGGGTTCACGGGCCGATCTGTACCTGGGCAAACCGCTGTCCAGGCGTTCATCGCATCAGTCAAGCACGGCACTTCAGAGTCAACCAGGGAGGGGGCTAAAATTTTCCTAGTTAACTTTTCGGTGCTGTGAACAGAGGATAGGAACGCCGTAACGCCGTAACCGAACGTAAGCTAATACTGGTAATTTTGCGGAAACAGTTTACTTGCCTAAAATCAGGACAGAAAAACCAACATAGTTAATAGGATTGTGAAGAAGATATAATACGATCACAATGTGCTACATCAAAAGTGGTCCATAGGCTAACAATAATTCAGAATCAGAAACTGACCTTTAACCATGGTTCCGGTTATACTGATCCCTAGTCCCAACTCGCCCGCGCCTTGTAGCTATCCATATATACAGACCGGGCGAGTTGGGACTAGGGATCAGTATGAACGAAGCCTTAACCATAACAATATAGACTGCAAACAATAACCACCGGACATAATAAATCGTATTTGCTTAACCACAATCATTCCTCTCATTTCTTGGCCCCACGTCATTGATAAACGAGCTACTACAAGATTACAGTTTCCACAATCTGGGTTAAACTAGTCCTGATTAATGAAGATTTATTGGTGACTTTTATCATTAGCCCCACGGCACTGATTGTGCCTGTTCAAGTTCGTTATGCGACGTGATAATACCTTCACTTTGTGACTATATTCAATTTGTGAAGTATATGTATAATTTGCTTGAGGCTTGGTTGAATTTGAGGAAGTACGAGATTCGGTAGGATCCAGATCACTTTTAATGCTGTGTTTTGCTAATCATCATATCGAAATTCAAAATATTTTATTTCACATAATCCTACATGAGCACTTATGAAACGTCAGAAGCTAGATGCACGGTTTCAATTAGTCGTTTCCTATCTAGACGAGCTGGCAAGAAACTCCACGGGTACTATTTAAAAAATAATCCATTGTCTCTTGTCTCCATGTTTTGAAGCTAAAAACGAAAGGAAAATCAATCATATGAACTTATTTTAATTAATTCTGGCCAGATATCCTGTTAGGTCTTTATGAATGAGGAAATCTATTATAATACAATTAAAAAAAAATATGTCCTGGTCTTATCAAGCATATCGTTAAACATTTCACCAATTCTATAATTGTGTTTAGCTCTGCAATAGTTAGTTTTCCTCCACTTAGCCCAGATATGTTCTTTTGTCCGGACCATTCGTCCGTTCCGTATCCACGTTGCGCTCCAAGAACGCTACTTTGGACGCCGTTCGGAACGGTACGGCGTTACGGCACCTCGGAACGCATCGAGGGACGCCCCGATCCCTCGCGTCCAAACTAGCGTTCTTGGATCGCGACGCGGATATGGAACGGAGGAGCGGTACGGGCAAAAAAACATAGGACGCAGCATTTTCCCATTTCTAATCACCAACTATCCTTCAAACGCTCATTACCCTCAACCAGTTGTTACAAATGATTGATTCAGCAAAAAGACACCCCAAACATGAGACTTAACCTTTGGAATACATTAGCAGTGTTGCCAACTTAATCAATGGTTGAAGTGATTGATTGCACTAATGTTGTACAAGATTGATTTAGAGTTTAACTGTCTGTGCTAGGATTTAGATTTGGAATTAGTTTGTTAGGTCTTAATGTGAGTTTTACGATGTTTGTACGAGTGTGAGTAATGATTAGTAAAGACAGACAGCAGGTACAGTAAAAAGATTTGAATCTGACGACAAGCCAACTTATTGTAGACTTCCTAAATCGGTTTAAGATCTTACGTATTGTAATTTAAATCATTGATGAGGATAGACAAAAAGTAAATCCGAAAATAACAATAGGTACTAAATACATTTAGATAATAGCTTCCAGTATATCTTTGACGAGCTCATTCATGTGTATGATCTTTTCCTTAGAAGTGTTGCTTCATCTATTCATATTAATATTTATAATTTATCAACTCGAAATCTGACATTAATTGCATCTCTGTTTAATTCATGATTAATTGCAAGGTCTGTTTGTAGTTATAAGCTATATGATCATTTAGTAATCCCACCACGCTACTTATTACTTAAAGGGGTCAATTCGAAGAATTGCTCATTGTAGGCGATATACAATTAATTTGGCATTAGGTTAGATCTAATGGAATTGTCCGATTTAGCGCTTTAATGTTGCTTTAAAGTGCAGCCAGAAATAATAATTCTTCATCATTCTGGTTCCCGGCTCCATATACGTCACAGTGTCCTCCTCTTCCTCCATGTTTTTGTGGAGAGCATGATCAGCCGTCCTCCGACACGACAATGATTTGATCAAAATATTACCTACAACTTATATTAAAGTTAAAGTACCAATACATATTTTTTTTTTTACTTTTTAGAGTGTTTTATTTGTGTCGGGGGTTTTTAAATATTTAATTTAACTTTTATTTCCTGCTTTTTAAACTTAATCCTACTAATAATAGACACGCTACGATTGACATTTGCCTCGCTTAAATCTGCGCAGTTATACTTATTTTGCCCACAGTAAAGCTAGTTATTAATTTATCCTCATTTCTCTTTGCTACTACATCATCAGCCCCTGATCACCATCTATATATAACCTTTTCATTGAGTCCATTCTAATGAGCCCAAGTTGGTGAGGGAATTGGGTATTCTGCAAATTCCAGGTGATGCTGCAGCATCAGTTGAAGGGTACTATGTTCTTCTAATATCATTGAAGTAATAGAATACCAAGTTTCGAAAAAAAAAAAAAACGGTTTAACCGTTTGGGAGCTACGATGGCGCAGACAGACACAGATACACTCGTTAAACTTTTAACACCCCTCTTTTTTCGTCGGGGGTTAAAAAGGAAAAGCTCTTGTTCTTGTTACAAATATGTATAATTTCTCTCTAAGAACAAAAGGACTCCTTTCACTTTCCAAAATTGATCAGTACTGGACGTGTTTAAGTGATCTTGGAACAAACTGCCAACACCGAGTTCACTCACTCACTCACTTCCAGTTCTTATCAATGGTAAATACACCCTCATCAAGCTACTTACATATCTGTAATATGTGTAATTTCTCTCGAAGCTCAAAATGGCTGCTTTCACTCTCCATTATCGTTCAATACAGGACGTGTTTAAGTGATTTCGAGTTATTTTTTTCAGTTCTTATCAATGTTAATACAGTCTCATCAAGTTACTTACATAAAAAAGGCAGGACAGAGTGCTTACTTCTGCTGTCGCATCAGCGCAAGCTATATTATCTGGATAAATTTTTGCATAAAATCAAACCAATGTATTTTCAATTTCTTTATCGATAGCTTCTCCATTTTGCTAGACTTCTTATAAGTCATCATTATGAGTTTTAACTGTACTGCTGGCTTTTACAACATCTAGCCTTTCGATATTCATGCCTCGAAACTTTTGAACTGAATCCGAGCCATTTTGACACCCAAGACCATTTCCCACTAGGCTAATGAGTCGATATTGGTACTCTGCGCAAACACGGCAGTTAGCGTATAAAGAAACAAACCTCTGTGCTAGTAATAACGCAAGTGGGCGGTGTAAATGTTTAACGTTAAAGTTTCGTGAACTCCTTAACATTTTGTTGGTACACTTTTTCGTAAATTAAGGTGAATTGGGCAGTTTGAGCTTCCTGGGCGTTTTATCTAGATCAATGAAGTGATGATGAGTCATCGCTGTTTTGCATTAAAAAGGTTTTGTTTATTGATTCAAGGTGAGTCGAAAGTGGAAAAATACTTGCGTATAGTGCGTTGGTTGGTTTGAAGTTCGGTGTTATCTGTGTGTGTAAAAGTTGCTCTTTCTATTTTCATATTCTTTATTAATTGTTGTAGGTGATAAACAGCTGTTAAGTCCAATACCTATCTGTTTATTTTTAGCACTTGAATCATCTTTTAAAATAATATCATTGGACGAAGATCACTTCTATATTTGCAACACAATATTCAATCCTTTGCCGTCTGCATGTAGGTAGTCCTTAAACCTTGTATAGGCAGTTATTAATTAGATCAAGGTTAAGGGACATATATCCTTATCGGTATTTAGTTATAAGTCTATCAAATACATGTTTTTTATAAAACAATATAGAAGTGTAAAAAGGTACACTTATCGCTCTACATGTGACAAAGTAAGAGTAAGGGAAAAAACAGTAAAAAAACCTGTGATTAGTACACGCGATGTACAAGAATACATACATTTTACATGTATGCGCTGGCGCATGGCTGCAGCGTTTAGTTTCTCTGTCATTAAGCGATGTACCGACCTATTACCACTTCATACAATAGTATGATCCGACATGTGTTTAGAAGAAAAACCATATTTAAATCAGGGGGATATTTTTATTTCTAAGCTACAATGTTACCAATTGTAGGTACCGGTCATAATATTGGTCTTAACTGTTTCTGTAAGTAGTGTTATAGACACTATTATGTATATCACATAATGTGCGTTTTATTTGTGCAGAATAAACAAATTTTCTTTCTTTCTAATGCGGTCGTCACAATATATTCTTCTGCGTTTCCAATCTTATTCTTATCTTTTCTCCCATTCCTTACCCTAACATGCAACTTTCTCTGGGCGTTTTTGTGTGGCCTTCCTTTTCCAAATTTAATGGATTTTGACGGAGCTTTTGAGTAGCTTTAATACATCGAAAAGAGCATTATAGTATCCATATATCTTTTCACAGCACAAAACTTAAATCTTTCCAGCCACGAATACAGGTACCTCAATATTATTTCCGTTCTCAATATCTATAAACAGCTTCCCAGCTTCCAGTGTTGTTGTTATTACTCCAAGCCTACCGACTATCGGTAGAAGTAATTAAATATAGCTGTTGGTGCGTTGCCCTTGAGTTATTTCATCTGCTAAATGTACAGTACTGTACAGCTCGGTAAGCGATAAACTCGATACTTTAATGGCTGAGTATATTGTTTTGGTGAAGATATTTGTGGTGCAGACGGTTAATATTAGAGTTCTTGTTTCGGTTTGGATGTTTGTAAGAAAGGTATATTAAGAAGCAAGTAAAGAGAAGATGAAGTTGTACAAAGGTTTTATTGTGAAACTTCTGCATTAGAGTAATGCTGATTGGCGAATGAAAGAGAAGACATGGATGTTAGAAACAAAGAAATTATTAAAAAGAAAAGTTTTTCAGCCACGTATCTTGTTATTTTTTATTTTGAACTTAATTACTGTTACATTCGTGCTGTGTGGAAATCCGTTGACATGCTATATACATTATACATGTGATGCAAAGGTATGAGGAAAATGTCGTGAGGAAGTTTTGAGTATGAATGTGGATGGCTATAAGTCTAGGGTAAGACTAAAGAAACAATGGAAGGACTGTGTGAAAGATGAAATGGCTAGAAAGGGGGTGACTACCGAGATGACGACTAATAGAGAAGATAAATTTTATTTCTATTTTCTTGATGATGATACCTCCGATATTATTTAGTTGCCTTAACAACTTATATGGCTGTAGATAGGTCTCCTTCTTCTTTTTCTTCTTAGCGTGTCGATGGCAAAAATATCACCAATAATATATGGCGGGTGTAAAAAGACACTTAACGAAGCCGAGAGTCACTTGTACTCCCCGTCATTGTAATATTTTTTGGTCCTGGATCATACCTGTGAACCTTCCGGTTACGGAGATATTGATAAAAGTTCCAACTTTTACTCACGTTTTTTTTTAAGAAAACAAGTTTTTTATGTTATAACACAACTTCAAGCACTATGTTTTGCGTGTGTTACAATGCGCACTACCACAAACAGCAAATTTTCACACCAAAAATAAAATTCGTTTCCAAGCAATTATTTTTGTGCAATGTTAATTAGTTTGATATACAGAAAGCGTTGACGGCTATGTGATGGATCTTTTTACACCCTGCGTAAAGTTTTTTGAATTTGTTTGGCCCAAAATTCAGCAACACGAATACCGTTCGCTGACGCAGCCATTAGGTCCTCACGTGTGCAAGCGCCAGGGCATGCGATGCAAGATGGGAGTGAGCCATTGTAGATAGGTGAGATGTAGCTTCAGCATTGCAGATTTCATGGAAATACTCCTTATCGCACGGTATGGACTTGGCGGATGGGGGGGCTCGGCGAAAAAAAGTGTAAGAGCTTTGCGTCACGAGTTTCCGTCACGACCCTTTTTTAGTGTAGACGGATATATCCATAGCGCGTATGCTATTGGCTGTGCCCAGTCATACGAGAGTTAGCTTTTGTTTTAATGTGAATAATTTATTTTTAACCTAAAATTTAATTTATATTACGACTCTTTATTTTTATAGCCAATTAATTGACAAATTGACTAAAAAACTACGAAGGGAACATCGTTCCAACCGAGTGTTCAACGACACTCACGCATTTTTTTTGTTTGTATAGGCACTGCTTGTTGTTGACAATCGAAACCATAACCAACGTTCTCTTAAATATCGTTTAAACACTGAAAAAGACCATAATGTACCGTATAATCGACATTTTACAAAATACAATCCAAAATTATGACAAGTGCACCGACACTGATCGCAATTATTTTCACTTTCTCACTGAATAAAATTACTTTTTATTAAGCTTTCACAAATTAAATGTTGTTAATAAGGATGCTGTTTTATCATTTTCATCTTTTTTTAACGAGAGAATCATTACCATGCTTATATGTATGACATTACTTATACTACTACACACATTACTTATTCGGGCTACTGCTCAGTACGAGGTCCCGGGTTCGAGTTATTAGGTTTTTCCATTTCTCAGTAGCAGCCCGGAGTCTGGATTTGTGCCCAGTTGCCTGGACAATACGCTCGCGCCCAATTACATGGGCTCAAACATACCAGGCGAAATGTGGATGTACTATTAGTATACTTCTGCCTAACCCAATACAGGTGTGATATTATGTTGTTACTACATTGTTGCACGTATGGCAGATTCTTCTCTTACAAATAACTTGAAGCTTATTTATTTGTTTCTAAATCTTTAGAGTATTTTACTTCTCCAAGTTCTCCACGTCATAGTATAATTCCTTCCAAGGCATTCTCGCATCTGTCTTCTTCGGCTTGTTATTAGATGCGCCTGCGCAACCTGATTGCGTATTTTCTTTCTTTTCTTTCTTTCTTTCTTTTCTCTTTTCTTTAGATGCACCTTTCTTTAAATACTTACGTAAATAAACACACGCCTTCTTCCCAAGGGGATAGGCAGAAACTACAAAACGCCACCTGTTACGAGCGAGTACTACACGTCGACCTTTCTGAAGTACATCACCAATAAAGTCAATAAGTATATATCCCAGGATCTGGTTTCATCTGGCAAAAATATTTTTTGTGTAGTTTTTCGAATAGTTTCCACGTTCACGTTCGTTTTTAATTTAGTCACTGAAAGTTTAAAACAAACTTTAACAACTAAATTCTCAATTTTATTTCAATAAAATCAGTCTGCCTAGCCACAGTATTTTAAATGCAGCGACTGCTTATCTGACCTCCACAACCCAGTAACTGGGTAACACGATACCCCTTGGTAAGACTGGTTGCCAGAGTTTTGGGCTTCTGAATGCCCGTAACGACTGTCAAAGATCTACGAATGACAGCCGGGACCAAAAGCTTTATACGTGCTTTCCAAGGCACGAAGAATTTCCACATTCCACAATAATGTCTCCAATTAGTTGCCCCTTCAGTTTTGTACCTACACGTTTTATCACTGCTATTCAAATAGTCTGATGGCTGTTAAGATTATCCTCATTTCACCCACACCTGCATATATTCATGTAGGGAATAACTTACTGCCAAATATAAAGTAGGTAGTAGAGAAGTTTTGATGCCCACGCATGATTTCGAAATAAACCATGTTAATAGAGGAAGTAGTTCTGTGTGGAGCTTTGTACTGAAAGTGGTGTTTGTATTTTTTTGTTACTGGCATTTAACAACTCTTTAGCCCCTCACTTATAGAGGTCTTTAATTAAGGGGGAAGCGCTAGGTTGCCTGCGAAAATCAAATTTTCTTAAGTTTTTTGCAATTTGCAAATCAGTGTCAGATTGTCTGTTGAACAAAATACGATTCGCGACCGTAACAAGTAGGTATGTATTTTCAGAATTATAATTATTAAAAGCATCAACACAACCATCTAAGACTTAGAGGATTGTATTGATTGTTATATAATTAGGATTATGATATAATATGATACGACCTGTTCATATGATCCTATGAACTTAGATAGTTGTATTGATGATTTCAATGATCATAATTCTGTAAATACATACTTGTTACGGTCGCGAATCATATTTAGTTCAACAAACAACCAGACACTGACCTGCAAATTGCAAAAAACGTAAGAAAATTTGAATTTCGTCGGCAACCTGGCGCTTCTCACTTAAGTAGTTATGGTCAGTATATCTACGTTGTAACATTGGTCAATCAACCAATCAACTCAGCCTATCGCAGTCCACTGCTGGACATAGCTCTCCCAGGCTGCGCCACAAGACCCTGTCCTCAGCCTTTCACATCCTGTCTGTCACAGCCACATTTTCAAGGTCTACCGTCCATCTAGCCGGGGGCATCACACACTACACTTGCCGATACGCGGTCTCCTCCACCGGCCATCGGTCCTTCGATTCTCTCTTCACTTCAGCCTGCTTACTCTGCAAGCTATGTCGGAATCTCCGGTTCTTTTCCGGAAAATATCATTTCTGACATTGGTCACAGACGCCAATACTTGTCATAATTTCAAATTATTATTTTAAAAAAACCTCCCCTGTACAAAAAGTGATTGCTTTTCCCACGACGAAAAATTAAACCCCCCAACCGCTTCGTAAACTGCAAAAGATCTACGCAACAAACTCCCCAGCACACACGTTAGGAAATGTCATAAGATTTCCTTTTTTGACCACACGATGCGGTTTTCCGCTCTCCATCCACACCATGATAATTTCCAAACATCAACTGCCATTGCTACACATACATTAGTATACGCACAAACTCGTCCCAGTTTCCTTAAGCGTTTATAAGAGTTACTAAAGCGGATTTGGTTTACGTAAAAGCATTACATTACGGCCTTGGTTTGTCTGGCTTCTGGCTTCCAGAGCGTTGACAGGGTTGGCTGTAAAATAAGTTAGTTGTTTAATTTGTTGCTTGTTTCATGACAGAAACTATAAATCGTTATGAACTCTTACGAATGACGAATGAAGACTATGAAGGTGGGTAACCATAGTTATGAAAAAATATCAAAATTATTAATCAGCCAGGCCAGAGTCTCAAAGGGTTGTCCATCAAGCACGTGAGGTTTGAACAGGGGAGAAGGGTCAGAAAAAAAGCACGATATATTATGAAAATTATGATAGGGGGAGGGGGGGATAACGTAACAATGTCGTGTATTTTTCGTGCGACGAAAATAATTAATTTAGTGTGTGACGTACAACATATTTTTTACGTATTCGTATTCTCAATTTGATTAATATTTATGGTTTTTCAAAATTTAATTTTGCGTTTTTATTTTATTAAAACCGATTCTATAAATACCTAATTGGGCTTTTCAATTTAAAAAAAAAATACACAGGTTTCAACAAAGCGGGAGGGATTGGTATAAAGGTAAAATACTTAGAAAGCTTAAAACCTCTGGGGTTGGAATTTGCGATCCCGGAGTAGGACTATTACGTATATTATTACTTGAACAAATCTACAGTCAGCGTCTCGTTCATAAAATTAACCTAACTAAGTAAATACCGATTCATTTGAGGAAATGGCTTATGGTTAGAGTTGAGGCTTCCTGTTCATTCCTAGTCAACTTCAGCTTAAACTGTGTTTAACCGTGTTATGATGGTGCATTGTGTATTGTTTTCAGAAGACAATACTTGAGTTAAATAAATCAATACCGTTGGATATATACGTGGAAATACAGTTTTAATAAAGCTGGAAACGGCTCGTGGGCGGTAATAGGAATGGCACAACATGAAGAAAAAGAACATACAAGTACAAAAGAAATGGCGTTTCATTAAGATTCCACAGAAAACTGAATGGAACGCTTATCATCTTAAGGTGAATCCTCAGCTGTACCCGCCAAATTAAAATTTTCTTTGGTTTTTTGCAATTTGCAGCTCTGTTTTACGTCGTATGTTGATCAAAGTGGGATTAGCGACTGTAGGAATGATATATTTACTGAATAATAATCATCAATTTGAGCAGTGGTGGCCCAGTGGTTTCGGCCTCGACTTACGAGTTGTAGGTCGTGGGTTCGAACCCAGGCAGGCGCTTTAGTTTGTGTAAATAATTTCATCACCACTGCTCTCAAAACGGTGAAGGAAAACATCGTGAGGAAACCGTCATGTCCTAGAATCAAAAAATCGAAGACATGTGACATCTACCAACCCGCACTGGGCCTGCGTGGTGGATTACAGCCTATTCCCTCTCACAGAGAAGAGGCCTGAGTCCCAGCAGTGGGAACATTATAGGCTGATTATGTAATCATCAATTTCATATCAATCGTCAAACTTTGGAAACTTGTTCCACCTAAAAACCTCCACCCAAAACACTGGCAGCATTGCCACGTTGGATGGTATTGATAATTCTTGAGTATAAAACTTCATCTGTTACTTGTTAATAAAATAAATAATAAACATGCTAAATAATTGTGAAGAGATATCAAACCAAAATGCAACAATTTTTTTAAACAGACATTTTTTTTTAACTCATTGTGCATTCTTATTTCAAATATTTCTGCAGACAAACCCTTCAGGAAAATGAATAGGAGCCTACCCCAACAAACTTCAGCCAAGGGGGATGTTATCATCCTACCATTTAGAGAGGATTTCGGGGGGAAAATGTCACGGTGAATTGGCAAGATAAAAAATGAACGAAGGGACGTCTAGGGCCGCTATCGATCCGTGCCTGTCTGTCGTCTGTCTGGCGACAGCCATTGTGATGGGGGTTTTATCCCGTGGAACGAATAGGAGTGATACTTAAGAACTGAAATGTTTTATAAAGTCTATTTTTAGTGAAAAACTTCTTTGAAATGAGCCTTGATAAAAACAAAAAAGCTGTTACATTACGAGCGAGCGATTTTATATGCATAGTAACGTAGTTGGAAACTTCTTGGCTTTCTATGGGACATGCTTAATAGTATAAGCACGGTAAAAATGACGAAGTCACCGCGGCGTACGACTGGGTAACCACTTGATTCGACTAACCGACCCCTTGACAATTCAAAAGTGCCTGTAATTGGTTTATTTGAAATAAATGCTTTGGGTTTGCCATCAGGAGAGCGGTCGGCTTGTTTGCCATCGAATAACATAAACTAAAAACGTGTGGAGCCGGGGAACCCCGTCACGAACGATGATCTGAACAATTTGAAAGTTTTCGCAACCGCCATCTTGGATTTTCATTTTGACCTCACTATTGGCTTCTGAGCACCCTCGAAAACCATGAAAAGTATCTCTCTCTCGCACTGTCTCTTTCTAATATAATTATATAATAAAAAGGCGCATGGAGGGGGCATAACGCTTTTTCGTTACGTGACGATTTCTAAAAAAAAACTAATGGTTTACTCCTACCGCAAGCTGCGCTAAAGAACTTCGTTCCAAAAATACAGGCTAGATAAAAATATATGCATAATCACTCTATAATGTTCCCGCTGTTGGGACACAGGCCTGCCCTCTGTGACAGGAAGTGGCCTGTAAATCCGTTATACACGACACGGGCCCAGTGCGGGTTAGTGGATGTCCCACATCAACGAAATGTTGTCTCTAGAGCATGCCGGTTTCCTCATGATGTTTTCCTTCACCGTTTTGAGAACAGTGGTGATAAAATAAATAGCACAAAGTAAACTGCATGCCGTGGTTCGACGCTACGACCGGCCGCCACTGCTCTCCTCTTGCATAAATGAAAAAATACCCTTTAATTTTTGTGTAAAACTAAACACCATGAAGTAATTGCCGTGTGAATAGCATCGTTCACCATAAATCATGTAATTACCACAACTGTACTTGTTAACCGACAGTATAAAAGCCAAGTAATGATATTACTACACTTTATGACACGAAGTAAGCATAATGGCTGACTTTTAATGACTGAGATGTGATGTTACTCAAAATGACTGTTTTAAACGAATAAGTAATTTTTTCGTGGTAGAGGTAAATGGTGGTTTTCATACCGCTAACGCTGGTGTAAGTATTACAACGATGGTTCTGTCATACTTATCATACAAATGGGTCATCGTTTTAAATATAATTTCATTTATTCATAAAACAATTTACATTGTGTTGAATATATACACATCAACACATGCACGTTGTCGAATATATACAAATGCACGTTGTTGAATATTTATGTAAGAACGTATACATGCTTATATTTATCTAAATCTTTTAGTCATCTATAGAGATGACTAAAATATATTATCAGGGTGACACTATATTGCATCATTAATGTTGAAAACATGATCACCTATTTCATTTTATTTATTATTCATCATCAAGTAACAATAGACTCATTATTAGGCACACGATTACAATAACTCAAAACCCTATTTCTTTATCAGCCCTACAAATATTATGGCTGTTTATCACTAATTGACATTCTCACGATTTAATTAACTATTTAAGATAAACATATTCTATTGAAGGGTTTGTTTGTCGAAGACGTGCTAAGCGTTTGGTTCCTGAGATAAGTACTTTAGATTATGTGGGCTAAAATAAACTTAAACAATCAGAAATGTACATGTTTTCGCCCACTTACATAACCAACAACATTCACTCAACAAAAAAACAAAGAAAAGTAAAAACGCGTTGAGTACTCATATTGTCATATCGCTCGATTTAATCGCGGTATCATTTCTGTTTGTATCTGATATCGTGTGTCAACTTTCTATCTGGAACTTTCCATCTGGCGGTAGGGTTGCCCATGAAATATGATGCGGGGAAGTGGTTTAATTTTCACAAAATTGAGGAATGATATTGCCAATATTGTAAACGTGGTTTAGAAGTCGTGGTTATGATATGACTGCAATTAAACTTTTTATGAGATTTTATACTGAATTTACGAGTAACCTCGGCTCACGATGCAACAAAGAAAAACACCACTAGGTACATGCTTCCTCAATGCCCTTTATAAACTAGGAGAGTGATGGGATTTCTACTGGCTGTTTTAAAAGCATCTGATGAAAGCGTAAACAAATCCTCGTCAGGCTGTATTCTTAAGCAGTCACTCACTAAAAGGAATTAGTAGCACATTCACCTGTATTTAAGAGGGTTTCAGCTTTATATCCCCACACTTACCCAATTTTTTTTTTGTTGAATAATATCATTAAATTGTAACTGAAAATTCGACGAAATATTTCAAACGAAAATCATCTTTAATCTGATTAAATATTATAATTACTAGTTCAATTATTTAAATAATCAAATCATAGCATTTCATTTGTAAGATCAAATCATTCTTCTATCTTCAATCTTAATAAACCAGCTTCTGCCCTGCAAATTCCGTCCGCGTGGAAGGTAACTATACTATATCATAAAACATATACCGTACCTACTATGATTCTCGACAATAGTATAGCTTTCTAACAGTGACAGAATTTTTGTAATCAGATAATTTTTTCCAGTCATTAAGTACCTCATACAAACATACAATTCCACCTCTTTATAAAACTAATGAGTTACTAAACTATTAGATAGCCAAACTCAAAGCATTTATTTCAATTAAACCATTTACAGGCACTTTTGAATTGTCAAAGAGTCGGTCAGTTAGTCAGAAAGTTGAAGCTAGTTGCCCATTCCAAGACGTAGATCTCTATGGAGGAGAATGGACAAGAAACTCCAAGGACTCTCTTTTTAAATCAAGATATTACAAAATGCTGGGTACATTATTCTTGTTGCTTCTATTTGTGAGAACAATGTAAAAAAATATATTTATAAACAATTCAAAATATAAGATAAATAATAAAAATAAGCCGTGGCAGTTAAGAGATGACCAGTCTCAACCGACGGCGCCCGTTCACGAACATGACGCGTGGATCAGCACCATCCAGCTCAACCATTTTGTAGGGAACCGAATGATCCAACACACAAACAATAAATAAATTAATAAAAAACACGCGCCACCAACAGTGAGACATTTAAATGAGCATGACGAGTAGCATGATGAGTAGTTTATAGTAAACTAGCTTTTGCCCGCGGCTTCGCCGGCGTGGAGGTCGGAAAATATCCCACGGGAACGTACTACCGGGATAAAAAGTATCCTACATGTTAATCGGTTATAAACTATCTGTTTTCTAAAAGAAATTCCATCCCAATCCGTTGAGTAGTTGCGTGAAAGAGTAACAAACATCCCTCCATCCATCCATCCACCCATCAATCCTCACAAACTTTCACATTTATAATATTAGTAGGATAGGATAATCATGTGTATTCAGTATAGTTCCCAAGTTCCTTTTATTACATTCCCACATTTCTGTTGAATTAGGTATATTGACATGTGGTTAAACAAACATTAATAATTCTATTGTTCTTATTGTGTTATTAATAAACATAAGTGTTTGTTGGTGTTATTATGTGAGCTCAATAAACACTGCAATGTAACATAACGATGGTTAGGTAACGTTTACTCTTAGCAAGAATTTTTCATTTATTATTTTAGAATTTAAAGGACGAGGACGACGACGATGAGGGGATTTAAAGGAGGAGGTTTTAAGGAAGGATTGGGACGTGTAAACAAACCGTTTATAAAGTTAGAGAGTAATTGCTAAATTATTTTTGAAATTACTTTGTCACTTCTCAGATTCTCCTTTTGCTGTGTTGTATCTAAACTAATAGGGATAAAGAGAAAAGATTGGTTTTAATTGATTTGGCGAACAGTTGTAATTTTTCAAACTTAAAAATTTGAGACTTCATCGTCGCTTTTCACGAAAATAAGAGTGCCAAGTAACCTAATTAGGTGGGCGCTATCTAATGGCATCAATAATAGAGTGAAATAAGCGAATAATGTTATGTTCATTTTAAAATTTTCTGTCGTTTTTCACAAAAAGAGTTAAGCTGAATGTTAAAATCATAATCCTCCTTTAGCTTTGCCGTAGTCGGATAAAAAATGCTAGGCAGACGTTGACTTACATCGTTTCTTTAAACATAGACTTTAAAGAACCCAATAATTATAATCGTTAGTATTACTAGATCGTTGAGTTTTTTTTTGTATGGTCCTTTTTATTTTTAATGTGTATATTTCCTGTGCGTGTCCCAAATAAAATATTTTTCTTTCTTTCTTTCTATTTAAGTATATAACTAATCTCTAATCTTTATTTTCTGTTGTTGCAGGTACGTTGACTTCTACAATTGGGTTGAGATAACAACGTTTATCAAACAATATTTACAGTGCGTAAGAGAATACTCATTACTTCATGAGTCGACCCGTCATGCATGATAATTTATTAAGGAGCTTCCGACGTGATAAGTGGAGAGGTTATTAGAATTTGTTTTTCTGGGGTTTTTATACTTATATAGAAAAAAGACACACCCATATGTGAAACTAAAGAACATTCGAAGTCAAGAGCTGTAGAAATGTGGGTTTAAAATGCGTCTTTTCATATTTTTTGTTTTTTTTTTGTTTTGCCGTACTCCCGTACCTACGTCAAACGTTAAACAATACACATGCTTTCATTAAAAATGCTTGAAATAGCCTGAAATTAAACAAATTAACGCGTTGACATCGCCTTGTTCTAATACGAATCGAATTAATTTCGAAACAAAAGGTATTTACAAGACAGATGTGAGTGGAAACGCCGAGAGGGGACGCGCTAGGAAGACATATAGTGACCTTATTGGTGATGTTCTTCAGAAAGGTCAGGTGCGTAGTGCAACAGGTGCAACCGGCGTGCGTGTATGACCAGATGTATGAATGTTAACGGGGCAAAAGGAATATGTAAGGATCGTAGCAGGTGGCGTTCTGTAGTTTCTGCCTACCCCCATGGGAAGAAGGCGTGAGTTTATGTATGTATGTGATAATTTCGGAAAAAAAAAACAAAAATGTCAAAAGTACGTTAATCTAATACAAATAAGTTTCAATTTGGCAGCAATATCAATCTAATGCAATTTAACTCAAAACCAAAATATTTCCGGAATGAGCCTCAGAATCTTGACGCAAACCACGGGTACCATTGGTAAGTCCCTGACATTTTCTAGGTCTTTAGTTTTTAATTCACACTGAGAACATCTTGGGGACATAATTTTAATTTGTCTTAATAACCGAGATGTTACCTGGCCTGAATTGATGCTGAGGAATAACTTTGTCGCATTCTAATACTAGCGACCCGCCTGTACTTAACATAGATTTTACGACTTGACACAACATTGAGAGTTCTATGTAACTTTACTATCAATGTGTATAAAAACCTTCCGAAATAAAGTCTCTAAATCATGATGAGGACCACATCAAAATCTATTGCGTAGTTATAAAGACCAACGCGGTCGCACAGGCACACATGAAAAGTGACTTTAATTTATAATATGTATTAATACAGATGACTGCAATACTCGTAGATCCTATCTACCAAGGATGTGTCATAAAATTGAAAAGACTCGCTTGTGAGCTATTGAATCACACAACATAACGCCTGTAGGCCCCACAGGGTTAGGCAGAAGTATACCTATAGTACACGTACACCCGCATTTTGTCAGTTATATTGAAGTCCCATGTAATAGGGGGCGAGCCTATTGCCATCAACCGGACACAAATCCAGACTCCGGGCTGCTACTGAGAAATTCCAGATCGAAAAACTTCAATAACACTGCCCGTCCCTGCAATCGAACCCAGGACCTCATGCTATTGAATCATCGCTGGAAAATACTCAACTCTAAGACCGGAAACTTAATGAAATGGTAAGCACCTAGGCTACAATTAATTAAAACAGTTCTCCGCGTCTTATCTATGGATGAAAAATTACAGCAATTATAGGTTATTAACATAATTATTTAATTCATTGGTCTAGTGGTCGCAAGCGCTACTGCTGAGCATGAGATCCTGGGTTCGATTCCCGGGTCGGGCAAAGTGTTATTGGGTTTTGCCATCTGGAATTTCTCGGTAGCAGCCCGGAGTCAGGATTTGTGCCCGGTTGATGGCAATAGGTTCGCCCCCTATTACATGGGACTTAAACATAACTGGCGAAACGTGGGTGTGCTATAGGTACACCTCTGCCTAACCCTTCGGGGAATACAGGCGTGATGTGTTATGTTATGTAATTCCAATGTGCTGTCTGTGTGTGTTTATTCTATTTAAATAGAGTTTAATGATACAGATAATTACTGAGGAAATAACTTCAGACCTTTAAGTGCTGCTTACCGTTATAGGAAATTAATAATAATTATTAAGAATGTTGGTACATTAAATAGAATGATAAATCATGGAGCTGAATCAGAAACGACGCATTACGGCCACTTATGCCAGGCTTCCTTATTTAATAATAATAGTTTGAGCTATAACTCTAAGTGTTAAATGCTTTAAAGGAACATGTACTATAGATTTATGAAAGCTGGGTCCATTTAATGATCTATGGCAGTCAACTGATGGACGAGGATCTTTTTATTATACGAAACTGTCAATTTATCAATATCTTTTTTAGTTTAATTTCAAACGTCAGAATTATTCAAATGTAACACTGAAAAGTCACGTGTTTTAGTATTTCGTTAAGAGATTGACAGCTGTCATCTGTCACTTGACAAAATGGAGGGAAAAGTTAACAGTGTGCTCGTGGTCTTTATAACTGTTAAAATAGTAAAAACTGTATTGTAGTGTTCATGGCAGATGTCAATCAATGCAAGATGAAATAAACAATTATATTGGAAAATGAACTAACAGTTTACTGTCACAAAAGATTACCCCTACTATTTTCGTAGTTGGGTTTATGCGACAAATTAGACTGTTTTTTTTGCAACAAGAATCTGTCGAAACCTATCTAGGAAACCATGGCCCTTCTTCAAAAACAACACGTCTAAAATTCCAAAAGTTAACCCAAATACATCCAATACCGATTAATTAACAAATCGTGATAAACTAAAAACTTATCTTTATTTAGGATCCGATATCTATGGAAAAGGCCTGTTAAGTAAATAATAAATAACATGTCGTAGGTATGTAATCCAGTTCAAGAACTTTATTTTTATGATTTACACATACTTTGGTAAAAAAAAAACAGTTACGAAATTCCGCTTGAAAATTAGCATTTTGCGACGCAAATCCTATGTTCTAAGGCTTTATAATGTTATAGTAAGGTTTCCGGTAGTTTAATTACGTCTGTCACACGATCCCAATAGTTTTAGGTTACCAATTCCGCATATTATTTATGAAATAATTCTTACAAAATAATGTTAATTATGTAGGTATAGACTTCGTTAAATATGTTAATCGGTTTATATAGAAACAGAAGCTATTAACACTAAGCCATAAATATCATTATTAATGTGAAGATGTGAATACCCATATCAATAGAAATCTAATTTGCTTAAGTTTACATAATTCTCCAAATATTTAATTAGTTAATTAATTGAAGACAAGTCAAACAACTTAGTGTAAATAAACTATGATAAGTGAACGTTAAAAAAATGTTGCCACTACCTGGCCTCTTGACGTCATCAAGTCCTGTGATTGGGTGACGCGCGCGCAGCGCAGCGAAAGTATAAGCGGTCAGAGGTGCCCAACCATTGTCAATCGTCACGGTAGCCGCGCCAACTAGCAACTGTGTCGCGAATTTGATATGCTATTGTTACCAGTTCTGGAGGTCACCAGTTTTTGTCTCGTTTCTCATGTCGGGTGACAAAATATTATAATTAAAGTGTATCTAACTTTTTGTTGATAAATTTGGTTTTTTGGCAACGTAATCGCTGTATTTACTTTACATTGCAATTCTTATTTGCTTTTTCTGTTTCGTCATGCTCCTCTTGTGTATTTCGTAGATTTTTGTCCACAAATGTTTGTTTTACATGAGGTTTAACGTTAACATAGAACTCTTGACATTTATTCGGTTAACGCTAATAGCCAAGTGCACCATATGAAGCTTTATGTGAGAAAATAAACCTATTTAGCCGACTAGAGTGCTTGAGTTACTCAATGTAACGCTAATTATAACTGTATGCGGTACTTCAGGCATGTTAGTTTTATGTTAATAGACTTCGATGTCCTTCACTTAACAGATAGTTCCGATAACTCTTAATAAGGCAGTTTATTTGCATGATTTTATTAGTAGGTAATTAGAAGCTCATTTAGTTTGGTCCTTATTTAATTGGATTATGCTCATCAGTTGTAATCATTAAGATTAGAAAAGTTATAGTAGGTATAAAAATAAACGACGTACTTGGAAAAGAGGGAGTTGAAGATGTTTATTTGATAAGAAAGTCGAGTGCGTACATAAGGACCAACTGCAATCAAATTGATAATTAAATGTACTTAATAGTGATAATAACCGTGTTGGAGCATCTTAAATTATAATAATAAAACGTAGCAGTATTCAACGATCATCTATGCATTCTATGCTAACGAAGTCATAACTTTAAATCGAATATTTTTGCAAAAAAAGTAAGTGCTCCGAGGTGTAGGAACAAGTCTCATGCCTAAAATAAACTTTGTCCGTTTGTCCGGATGTATGTTCCGGATTGGCGCAAAAACGGCTGAACAGATTAGTATGAAATTTGGCACACAAATATTTTATAACTTCCAGGAACACATGTGATACTTTTAATCCCGGTAGTACGTTCCCGTGGGATATTTTCCGCCTTCTACACGGGCGAAGCCACGGGCAAAAGCTACTAGATAATAAAATAGACTTTACAAGTCTATGAAAAAACATTTAGAAATTGGAAAGTCAAAGTGATTTATTATAAACATTTATTTCAAATATTATTTACGTTGTTGAGCAGACAATTTTGTTCGAAGAAGCAATAGATTTGCAATATGATTCAGATTGTGATTGGTAGTGTGTTCCGCAATTAAGGCACGCGTTAAAAGTTGTAAATTAATTTCACTTGATGTCGCGATAAGATCAAACAAATATTAAGAGTCCAAGCAATATTAATCATTGGCAGGGCGTTACAAATTGTAATGTTGCAATCGTCGCCATTTTCCTCGCCCGCGGCTTTGTCTATGTTACCATAAACTAACATGACCTTTGTTACCTCTTGTAACCTGAAGGAAAGTTATAATAATAGTATACCTATTGTGTCTCTGGTTGTTGATCTGTAAATGGAAATCGTTCTAATGGGAAAATCTTCTAAGCCTATCAGGCTTTAATAAATGGGAACCGCATTTTATTACTAACTTATATTCAATGGTCTAGAAACACTATATTACATGTAAATTCAATCTAGTGTTCAGCTGCCTTGTTTTTTTGCGGAAGAGATAAAAAAAACTATGCCTTTTCAAAAGTCTTACCTAATGTGTTAGAGAATATCTGCCATGACAGTACATTACAGAACATCGTAAAGAGTTTAGAGACCAAGGTTCTATGTAATTATAATGTAATATGTACTTGTAAACGAAAGTACCATTCTTTCACAATAAGCCCGACCATCTTTGACCCTTTTTGAAACGTTATGTATCGTCAACTGATGACTCCAAAGTAAAATGTTTGAGAACTTCAATAAGTGAAATAGACTGCGAAATGTTCTGTAAAACTAGTTGCATTATAATATGTTTGTGAATACGTAAGAAACTACTAAGTCTCAAAAGGTCAACGTACACTAAAACTGTTGAATCACCTTGTCACTTATGCACTATGGTAACCTTTACTTATTAACAAAACACTCGGTACTAATATTACACTAACCGAAGCACTATGCACTACTAGTACCTAAATCCTACGTACTTAATTCAGCTTCAGTCATCTGCACTAATATTATAAAGAGTTAAAGTTTGTCAGTATGGATGTAGGAGGTAACCTCCGAAACTGCTCATCCGATTTCAAAAATTCTTTCATTGATATAAAGCTACACTATTGCAGAGTGTCATAAGGTATATTTTATGGTATAGTTGATTTCCACGCGAACGGAGTCGCCGGCAGAAGCTAGTCAAAAAGGCACCTTAATGATGCTGATGACTTGAAGATGGTTACCCTAGTGACAACAAAAGGATTTGAAAGGTTGACGGGATGCTTTGGCAAGTTGACTTGACTAAACTTCATGACTGTCGGCACAGCTAGCTGGTCAAGGCATGACTATTTGCTTCCGTATTACCAATTCCATTGGCTAAGAAGCTGTGTTAACTATTTTCGACTTAATTATAGATAACAGCTGCATAGAGCCGCCGTCTTTATTAACGCTAAACACCAGTTCACTAAAATAAACAAGCTCAAGCCGATAGCTCGTTAGACAGTGCCTTCTACTTATCCTGATAATGATCTGTGCCACCATTTCGTTAGCAAATCGGTGACATAACCGTAGAACAAAGAACTAACGAGGCAGGTTAGAAGAAAAGGATTTGGCTAACAAAAGGTGTTGAGCTCCAAAAGTCGCCATCATTCAAGTTACGCCACGGTAGCATTTCGGCGGGAAATATCGCAGGTCAGCGCCGCCATCTTGCGCAACGGTCACAAAACTAATGGACGGCCATCTTTGTTTATGAGTTAATTTTTTAAAGTTTTTACTTCTTTTTCACGGAATTGTTTGTTGATGGCCCATATTATTTATGTAATGGGTTCGTATAATGGTTTGTTTTGTGAGCGTTCTTGACTTGACTGTACATTGATAGATTGCTTGCTTGCTACTGTGACGGATGCTGTGTCAATATTTCAATATTTTCAGACCACTGGGTCAAGCATGATGAACTCTTCCGTTTTGATTGACATCAAGAAAGAAGCTTTTGTTGACAAACTTTGGGAAATTCGTATTGTCTCACGTGTGTCTTTCAGCAGAGCACATACAAACGAAATTTGGTCCTCATCCTTTTTAATAGACTCTTCTCATTTTTCTTTCATTCTTTTTAATAGATCCAATGTAGAATCTAAACCTGTACGTTTACAATGATAATACGGTTATTACAAAATACTAATAATTGACACTAAAGCTAGTTCAGACTTCAGACAGAGAAACAAGACAAATGTCTAAACAAATTGGCGCGAACTGAATAATTGCATCGTAATTCATTTCGTACATAGAACTATTATTTACTGCTGGCGTATTAAAATATGAGAATAATATTAACTATGTATGTATTTAATTAGTACAATAATTGTTTAACTATAGTTACTTAAGTGCCTAGCTAAGACTGCCTTGTCGCTCTAGTGGACACAAGCGCGACTTTTGAGCAAGAGGTTCTGGGTTCGAATCCGGGGTCGGACAAAGTGTTATTGGGTTTTTCTATCTGGAATTTCTTAGTAGCAATCCGGAGTCTAGATTTGTACCCGAGGGTTGATGGCAATAGGCTCGCCCCTGTTAACAACGTGGGACTAAAATATAATGACGAAATGTGGTTAATTAGGTACACCTCCACCTAACCTTTCGGGGAATACCGGCGTGATGTTATATAGAAGAAATAAAGAAAAGAAAGAAAAATTGTTTATTCTGCACAAACAAGACGCATTTTAGAAAAAACTAGACAAAATACATACACTCATAAAAAGTAGCCGTAGTAGTGTAGTAGGTTTCAATTATGTAATATAATTATCTTGGTTTGTTTCTAAAGGAAGGGAAGAAAGTTGGCTCAGCAGTCGGTAATGCGGTTGTGGTCAAGGTTTTAAGTTCGATTTCTAAGTGTTAGATTGAAAGAACAAACAATGACTTAATGGCTATTGATTTTATATTTTACTAGCTGTTGCACGCGACTTCGTCTGCGTTTATTTTGTATTTCTATTTTTTTTTTATACATTTATTAAGGATGAAAAGTAGCCTATGTCCTTCTTCTGGTCCCAGGGTACCTATATGTCAAATATAACGAAATGTCGAGGGGTTTAGGCATGAAAAGGTAACGGATACTTATTTTCGCATCTATTAATGCTCGGTTCCTATATACAAACACGAATCGGTTTGCTTACCAATGGTATCATTTTTTACTACCAAACTGGGCATATAAATAGATTCGTAAGCTAATTTTACCTGTGATAGCTACTTCCATATAGGAGGGTCTACTATGCAAAGCTAAGAGGTATTTTCTTCATTGTTGGTAAAGATATAAGAGTCTTAATTTTAACTAATAACGGTCCGTAAATTATAGGAATCGGCCATAAGTCAATAGGTATGGATTGTTAATTTTTTTCGGTTATCTAAATAAGTTTCTCTTCGATCGTGTCTGATAAATTGTGATAAGCGTCTCTATCTATCATAAATTCATAAGCATGATGAAGCTAACGTTGCACTGACGTTGGTCCCTGTCAATTGTTTTAAAGTTCCTGCTTACCCTTTGGTTATGAATGAAGCATGATTATTTTGACAGAGTTTTGGCCTAGCAAGAGCGCGCGACGTAAACATAACGTAAATTCTAACGGTTTTTTAATCGAAAAATCAACAATCCTTTAGCATTTTGACTTAAATTTTGGCGACTAGCTCAATAAGTATCACCCATAGATATGAATACATTCTTAAAACTTCCAATTTACTGTTTGTTTACTCCGCGCGTACGCACGACGACATATCAAGTATGTAAAGACTATATAATGTGAAGTCAGCTAAAACTGGAAATATATAGCTTGATATCTCGCCGTGTGTACTGCTAGGCCCACTATTTACTTAAACAGTAAGGAGTATGGTTTGCCAATTATTAGTCGAATCTACAACTAGTTTAATATTCCTAAATCTTCAAAGCTATAGCTACTCATAATTCGGGATTTGATAAGTAAACATATTGCATTCTAGAATGTAACTCTGAACAAAGGAAAATTATCACTAAGCTAATTAGGAACATCACAAGATCTAGATTAACTATATTTAATTAGACTGTTTGTTTTGTCTCTGTGTTTTAGATAAGAGATAATAATATAACCATAGGTATAATGAGTATATTCGTCATAATATGTAGGTCGGTCATTAGCGCCACTGGTTTCAACAGTCATGCTGCCAATTTAAAAGAGAAGATTGCCACATGCTATGTAATGTAAAAATCATTAATCATCTTTGTTAATATCGTTAATTGGACAGTGCAAGTCGCAACAGTAGAGAATATTGCATGAATTTGCCCTACTGATTGTCATAGTTAGTTTAACTACGTTCTGTAGTTTCTGCCTACCCCCATGGGATGAAGGCGTGTTTATGTAAGTATTATTGTCATAATTCGGCCATTAAGCTTGGAATATGAAAGAGGCCTTGACCTCATGTTTTTTTTCTAATATTTTCTTCTCATCTAGGTTTTTGTCTCTCCTCTCTTAATTCATCAAAAGGTTGTCTTGAAAAGATCACTTTTTGCGATAAGACCGCACATTGTGTCACCCTATGTAAAATTTCTACTTATAAATCTGTATTAAGTATTTTATAGTGTACAAAATAACCACTTAGAATAAAATATAATACTCTTTGTATTTTTAACCCCCGACGGAAAAAGAGGGGTGTTATAAGTTTAACATGTGTATCTGTGTCTGCGGCATCGTAGCTCCCAAACGACTGAACCGATTTTGATTTTCTTTTTGTTTTGTTTGAAATAAAATACTGAAAAAAAAATAAAGAAGAAAATCTGTTCAGCCGTTTTTAGAGGCTTTTGTTTGTGTAGGGGATTTTTTTATTATAAATTTTATATTCTATTCTAAGTGGTTAATTGACTTCAGAAAATTTACTGACTTTTTGTCTTTTTATGTTATGTTAATTTTAGCATAAAATCTCCTAACACCTTCTGTCATTATATCAGACAAGACGTTCATTTAATCGATACAATGGACAACCAATTGTTTAGTAAAAACAAACCAAATTAAGAACAATGTGCACTTACTGATATACCTTTGGAATGGGCAACTAGCTTCATCTTTCTGACTGACCGACCCTTTGACAATTCAAAAGTGCCAGTAATTGCTTTATTTGAAATAAATGCTTTGAGTTTGATACCTATTATGAAATCAAAATACCAACACTGATACTACTAACAACGTATACATACACCGTGATACTACTTACAACTACGTGTCTATTTCATACAAGGAGTTAACGTGGTAGAATCAATTGAGAGAAATGGGTCAGTCGGTACGGTATATAGGAGCATAATATATGTTGGCAATCTGTCAGTTTTAATAAACAGCTATGATTTAGATCAGAGACATGTTACTGTTGCGTGTCAATTTGAGTCCAGCTGCAACGATGTCGCAATCGGAAAAAATATAAGAAACTCCATATACAAATCCTGCGGGGTAGTTGCGTAACGCACTTACAATGGTAATGTCTTTAATTTTGACAGTTCAACAGCATTCATTGCGTTATTCACATTGTTGAGCAGACAAATTTTTCAAACATATGAATTAGTGATGTACCGACTAGTCGGCCTTATTTGTAGTCGGCGACTAGTCGGCCCATTTTTTACTCGTATTAATAATATGCTTAAAAATTTAAAAGAGTAAATGAAATGATGATTATTTGATTATTATGATGATTTTATTGAAATGAAATTGAAATCATTACTGTTATTATTTTTTATTATAGAATGAGTTTTACAGTTTACTTTCAGTGCAATTTAGAATAGGAAGGGTAAGAATAGGATAATTAATTGGACTTAGATCCAGAAATAAAATAAAATTAACTAATACTTCTAAAAAAAAAAGAAGAAACTATAGCAAATAATTGGCAATAAGTTGTCACGGACATTGCCGATGTCACCCGAACTCAACCGAAAGCAATGATTGGCTTGGCCGACTAGTCGGCCATTTTGCAGCCGACTAGTCGGCTAGTCGGCCAAAGTCATAGTTGGCCCATCATTAATATGAATCAATGGATTAGAAATTTCTTTCAAAAGCCATAGGATTGTGATTGAAGAAAGTGTTACACGATTGGGATTCTGATCATGCTTAGCTTTTAATGGGTTATTGTATGATGGTTACAACTGTATGTAATTTGACCATCAAAATTCATATGTAAGTTGGTCACAGGCACATTTATTCTATCACAGCTTTTTTAAATTTAAAATCTTAGAAAATTACAGTCAGCAAGTAAAAGGTGCCTGTGACCAATTTACATACATTTGGGTATGGAATTTAAAAGGCTGTGACCAAACTACAAAAACCTCATTTAAGTAATGATGGTAATACATTCTTTATTAAGCGTTTTATTAATTAATTTTACGTTGATTAATGATTACAGTTCCGGTTTATTAGAAGACCTTTGATCGACTTACAACTAATTTAACAATAGTTTATCGCCCCATTGTATGTTTACATTGCATCAAAATGTCAATTAATTATTTGATGTCTCTTCAATCGTAAGTAAACTTTCATGTTTACATTCGGTTAACTTCGGAACAACCGAATATCTCCGACATTACACTATCTGACAATCATTTGACAGATGATTGATTACGTCACACGAGACATGTCTGATAGTAATGCAGACTGATAAGAGATAACATTGTCGATTGCGACAAAAGATCGAAGTATTTTCAATATCAACAATCTTTTGTGTCCTACATAATATTTGATAATTGAGTTTATACATAAAAATGCGAACATTGATAAAAGATAGTGAAATAAATAATTGATAGGTGATATAATTATGACACTTTTATAATTGTAGGTAATTATTTCACATAATGTAATGCAATTGGACTTTTAGAACTTAATGTAATATATAAATGATAAGCAATCAAGACTGACTAACTTGATCTATTTTTTTTTTCTTTGTTGTTTATTTTATATAAAACTAGCATTTGCCGGAATGCCGGAATTTTTTTTTTGGTGGTCGGGAATTATCCCATGGGAACGTGAACGTGCTACCGGGATAAAAAGCAGCCTGTGTTTCTCCTTTTAACATCAGCTATCAAAATCGGTCTAGCCGTTTCGGGAGATTAGCTGGAACAAACAGACAGACAGACAAAAAAAAAAGATTCTTTGTTATTAGTACCGTTTATTACGTTACGTTATTTAGTAAAAAGCTGTTATTTTGACATTACAAACAGACACTTCAATTTTATTTATTTGTATAGACTATCTACTCACTGTACCTAGCCAGCTGTTTGTTAAGATTCTCGCCTTTTCCAATTTGTTAAGGTTCTCCTCTTTTCCAATTTAAGGCTCGTGAACACTGGCGCGACGCGACAGCGTACACAAAGGCACCGCGTGCAGCGCGACGGGCGGCGCCTTTGTGTCGGGCTGTCGCGTCGCGCCAGTGTGAACGAGCCTTTATTAAGATTTTCTCCTTTCCTATTTCTTGTTAATAAAAAACACCTCATAAGAATTCCGAATTAACTCATTGCAGTGCTATTTCAATTACACTTACGTATACCATTAACAAAAATCTCAAAAGCCCTACAATAACTGACCTCTGCTTAAAACTTAAGTACCAACTTATATCACCCGTCATTCACCTATTGATTTTGCTACCGACTCCATAACTACTCTGAACTATAACTCATACGTCCTCAGACAACCTTTACAAAATCGATTGCATAATAAATCGACATTTTCTGCATCGATCCCATCTATTTCTATTCTCTATATCTCAATTATTTCTTTCTATTCCATTTCGTCAAGTATATAATTGACACACGAACACTTAGACATTTGTGTACATAATGTGTGGTACATGTACTAAAGTTAACAAGTTTCGCTCACATATTAGTATTGCAATGGTTTGTGGTCTAAGTTGGAAGATAGAGCGTGCGAAAGCTAATTTATTTTGAAATGTTTTCTAGGAAAACGGTATTTCATTAATTACTAATATTAGTATCCAACTCGCACAAAAGTAATCCTCTTGTTTCCATAATTGATGTAAGAAACCGCTTTATCATTTTGGACCCTATTTCCTACATGAATCAATGGATTAGGAATTTCTTTCAAAAGCCATGGAATTATGATTGAAAGTAAGTAATATAAGAGCTAAAGAAAAAAATAATCGAAGACGTCGATATTAAAGCTGAAACAAACTGAGCCTTCGTCTTGAATGGCCCATCATTTCAGCATATTATCATGAAATATTCTGCTAGCACCAACACCTAGAACTTGTACAATAAGAATTAAATCTTGAAAAGCACCAAAATAACTTTAGTACCTACGAATAGCCTAATCATCGCCACCTTCCAATATACTACATTTATCTCACGTAATCAAAAACAAAACACGCCCTCTATTAGCTTCTCGGAATCCTTACAAAACATCTAATTAATTATCCTCTATTTGTAACGTTTCACACGTTTAATCCTTTACCAGTAGTAAGTATACACATAATCAAGCTATACGTACACTACCATTAAAAGATGACATCGCATTATATAAGCTTTACGTACTATGACAGGTCAGCTTATACTGGGGCTATGTACCTTGATGTTATGTCGACATGTGTACTCAAAGTCCCGCTATTCGCTAGTGCTCCGGGTCAAGCACCGAACTGACATTATGTCACACGGAGCAACGAGAGTGTTCTTATAAAACGCACGATACTTACGTCATATTGTCGAAACTGTGGTAGTCGTTGTAGTGAACGAAGAGTGAACTGAGTGAATGATTGTAGTGAACACGAGTGTACAGTACGAACACCTTACGAAAACTTATAATAAATTAATAAAATAAATTCATTTATTTCAGGTAAATAATACCCTTTGCCAAATATAAATTAATCTAAATAATTCACAAAAAAAAACATGATCATGTAAAAAATAAATCAAATAATAAAACTTAATACTTTGTCACACTAAAATCGTTCCTTGGTGAAGTGGTGGCGCGTCACAATTTTGACGTTGCCATTTGCATTGTTTATAATGACATATTATGTAGTTCTAATCTAAACACGGTTAAGGTTTTTGTACATAGACAAAATTAAGGACTTAATCTTGCTAACATGTTGGCGACATTTGTTAGTCAGAAGAGAAAAAAACAGTAAGTTACCTAATGTAGGTAAAAGTATATACATGTATGTGTAGATACTTTTTATCAACAGTATCTGCAAGAGTAAGACCTTTTTAGTGAAACAAAACACTATAAAAAGGTATTCTGTAGAAATCTTCATTCTTGATAAAAAGGTAATGTTCTTTTTTAAATAATTCGTTCGGGGAAGACCTAACTATAAAACAATATATAGTTATAAAAGAGCCTCTATGAGAGACGATACTTGAGTATAAGTATGTCTGGCACGGACAGCCCCCATGTAAAGTAGCACATCCTAGGTAGCTATTACTACCCACATATATAATATTATTTCCTAAACACAACTCCAGTAAATAAAATAAATTATAAACACAATAAAATCTGTTGAAGTGTAATGAAAAGATTCATGCAGTTTTGCAGTCATAATAGGTAGCCACTCCAAGCATAGTCTGACAAGATCATCTTCCATTCATCCGTAAACAAAACAAAATTTAGTTTACATAATACATGCTCTTATGCAGATACAAAATCACCTGTTACATCCACAAACCCATCTTCATACATCACACGCCATAGACCATGCAAACCACAAAACGCGAAACATATTACCTACATTTCTTACAAAACATTAGTAAATTCGTAACAAAAACAAAATAAACTCCACATACGCAACACCATCAAATCCAAGCAAATTGGGATTATCCATTCGGATGCGGATATAAGTTGTATTGAAAATTAGCAATGGAACCGGTCATTAAATATGCATTTACTTGTCACACTGCAAATTGATAATTCTACAAATGTCACGTTACGACATTTGCTTGATGTGAGGGACGGTGTCTTGAGTCGTGACAAATACAGTATGATGCGAAACTCTTGGGAGATAACGAGATCGAAAGACTAGGAATACACCTACACTGAAAGAAATAAAAGTTGGTTTATTTGTCACAGAAACACGTGTTCAGAAAAGATAATTAACTCCAATAAAAATAGATCTCAGTACACGTACACACATACACACACACACCCTCACACAACTACTACACACTGAAAGTATTTCATAGATCAAGTAGGTAACATTATTATACTAATATGCACGGCACAAAAGGGAGGCCTATGCTCACCAGTGGCACACGTGGTGGAACAAGGCTGCCAATAATGATGATGACTCTACGAGTACAGTATAGTCTTTAGAATTGAGCTGGTCCATATCCCTAGTTAAGTAAACCACAGAACTGATAATAGTACATACTACGACTGTATCTAATTCATATTTCAACGTAAAACTTTCGTTCCCATTATTATGTCTGTGACCAGGATGGCCATGATGGCGACTGCCGAAATGACGACTAATAGAGAAGTATAGAAGATGAAGAATAGTTGCGCTGATCCTAAAAAAATTGGTATAAGGGCAGGAGAATTATGTGATGAAACATGATGATGGTCATCATTGGCTCATGAATGATGATGATGAACCATGATGGTCAACATTGGCTCATGATGTGATGAATGATGATGATGAACCATGATGGTCAACATTGGCTCATGATGTGATGAATGATGATGATAAACCATGATAGTCATCATTGGCTCATGAATGGTGATAATGAACCATGATGGTCAACATTGGCTCATGATGTGATGAATGATGATGATAAACTATGATAGTCATCATTGGCTCATGAATGATGATAATGAACCACGATGGTTAACATTGGCTCATGGTGTGATGAATGATGATGATGAACCATGATAGTCATCATTGGCTCATGAATGATGATGATGAACCATGATGGTCAACATTGACTCATGATGTGATGAATGATGATGATGAACCATGATGGCCAACATTGGCTCATGATGTGATGATAATGATGATGAACCATGATGGTCAACATTGGCTCATGATGTGATGAATGATGATGATGAACCATGATAGTCATCATTGGCTCATGGATGATGATGATGAACCATGATGGTCAACATTGGCTCATGAATGATGATGATGAACCATGATGGTCATCATTGGCTCATGATAAGCTCATCTATAGGAATACCAGTATTCCATATTTTGAGCAATTCGCCATCTTTCTTGTAGCCATTGTAACTCTAATCCAAAATACGAATACCTTAAGTGACTCCTATAAAAACTGTTCCAATAACTTTACTTCTATTTCGCTACATTTCATATTTATATCGACAGTTCGACATTATTTATCTATAGTTCTAGAGAATCAAGTTACGCAAAACCTTATCAAAACGTTCATACAGTTTCAAAACTCAGTCTTTCTCAATACCTTTTCCCCGATATAAAGAAAAAGATAAACACCAAAGAGCATTGACCTCTTACATAAACAAGGACGCGGGGAAAAAGTAAATCGCAAAGCATTATTTTAATATATTTTACATGACAACATGCATGTAGCTGTCAGTGAATCGAAATGTCATAATTTATTAAAGAAATTGACATTAGAGTGCATAAAAATGTCATCGATATTCTAATATAATGCATAATGAATCCATAAATTATGTTCAAATTTTATTATAATAATGGCTAAGATTATGCTTATGGGATCGGTTAAATAGCTGAAGCCTGATATATGGTTGTTTCTTTGAATGTTGATTTCTTTGATTTGATTATAGTCTGTATCAATTCTGTAGGTGTAATTAGCATCGATTGACTGCTGATCATTATCATATGATATTAGATTTTAATTACCAACATGTAGTAAACAATCGTGTCGTTTTATGGTCGTAAAGAGGCATTTTACTTGTGGTATATAAGCTCTTTAACATCTCCTTTTGAACGTAGTATCACTTCTTTAATTATGACAATGATTAAGATTGACGTAATATGTATTTGAACTTGCTATTAGGCCTTCCTATAAGGCAGGAACAGATGAAGGAAAATTAGAAAGAGTATTTATTTGTGTTCTTTTCTTTGCTAATAATCACAAGGCCCCATATCTGTTTTAATAAACTGCAATCCATTAAAATACTAATGAAACACTACCAAAATATGCTCATTAATAAGTTAAAGTTACACCAGACAAAAGGATGTTGCGCATTTATGAATAAACTTAATTAATCGCGCGACCGTGTCGCAATTGTTGGCGACAGTTGCGCAAACGCCACATAATCTAATGGAGGTTGAAGACGTTACTTTGTGAAATTGATTGTGTAAGGATTAAAGTTAAAATGTATGTTATTAAGACATTGCATACTAAAGTTCGCAGATTATAAGTATGAGCTGAAGAAGATTTCTTATTTAAGGTTGGGTTTAATGACCCAAAATTCCTTTTACGTTATTCTTAGGATTAAATAAGCTGTTCATTCGAATTAATACGAAATACCTCTAAGAGATTCCGAATAAAATAATCTGAATCAATTCTCAGAATCCATCGAATGCTAATACCATCCTAAATTCCTTCAAACGTCTATAATTTTAATAAGAATTTCCTAAAAAACAAAGCAATGGCGCCTAATCGAATCACTTAATATAATCTAATATATACAACCTTTAATCCTGAGCTCACGTTAATAGAACCATAAAAGTAGAAAAGTTTCTCAATCACTTAAGATATGCAGGAACTTGTGTGTCGTAATACATGTCTGCAACATGTAGTTTTACGCTAGCATTAGGCTAATATGTCGAGGCACTAGGTTTTAGAGACAAGCTGAATGACATTTTCTCTAAACATCGTTTTTCTAAATTTTCCATGTATTATTTCATTATTATAATAATATTTTTCTCAAATCATAATTACGTCACCCATTTTCCATTGTTCGCCTTTGACAACTCTGACTACACTCAAGGTCGTTTTGAACTTTTCCAAAAGGACCACGACGACGAAACGACGGTTTTTTTTTAAATTTCTTATCCAGCAGATGAAGCTCTTTAGTTTCATCTGCTGGATGAGAAATTTCATGGACTTTTGTACTGTCCTTAACGAGCCACCGTTTCTACTGACATTTGCTAAACGCAAATAAATAATGATAGATGCTATTTTCTCCATCAACTTTAAGCATCTTCAATTCTATCTTCTAAGTCATTCTCATCATCATCCTCCTGCCCATTAGGCTATTAATTAATTATTAAACCAAAACCAATACGTATTTCGCAAATGGCATTTAGTTAGTGAATCAAAGCCATTATCACCACATTCCTAGAATTATATATCCCCTCGTTATTTATATTTATAAGGTCGTTCCCAGATTTATAGGTTTCCTATTTGATTCGCTATAAACACAATTATTGCAGTCTTATAATCTTGTTGTTACAATTCGGTGACGTATCGATTGTGATAATTTTTTATGATATTTCGACTTAATTTAAATGAAAGTGGATGGTTACAAATGTAGATGCAGATAAATGAAACGATGGATGGATTGTGTGAAAGATAATGTCTAGAAAGGAGGTGACTACTAAAACGATGGTTATAAGAGTTATGTGGTAAAAGACTTGCTTCGCCGACCCCAAACGAATTGGGATAATGGTCGGGCGATGATGATATTCGACTACCTTTTTTTTTCATGCTGATGTAGACGCATAATAATATTTTGTGTTTCAAGGACTTGTTAGTTGTGTGCATTTAAATGAATCATTGATAACCACGAAGCAATGTGGAATATGTAGAAACTTTATCAAAGTACAAGTGTTTTCATTGGAAAATAGAAATTATCATATCCTCATTTACCTTATCGCTATAAATTGACACGGTCCTATTGGCTTCTGTTATGATTGTAAAGTGGTAATTCAAGGATAGGAATCTATTATTAGAAAGTAATCTTACTGGTTTCCGTACTGGATTTGATTTTGTCTCCAATACAATTTATATTGTCTTGTCTTCTGAAATTAGTTTAATGCTAAACAATTATGGATCTTAAAAACTGTTTACCCTTAAAGTCTTTTAAACATTGTCTTATACAAGATAAGGATATTTTATCAATATTATCTATTAGAACGTTTATATTCTTATGAGGTGAAGGCGCATGAACCTGTTTATACGCCGACCTCGATATTACGCGGTAATATTATTGTTTTACTTAATATCGCTTTTGCATTAATACTCACTGCTTATGTAAATGCGTTTATTGAATTCTTTGAAATTCCAGCATTTATTTCTGTATTCTTGATATCGTTTTTTTTTTTTACTTTTGTTTGTTTATTTGGGACAGGAAACTTCTGCAATATTCCTCATCTGGGCTGTGGCGTTACCATCTATTATGCAATTGTTAATAGTTGCATCATCAATTGTGTTATGTATGATGCACTTTTGACCGGAATATTTAACATCTGTTTCTTTCAAATTAAGCCATATTTTGTCTCTTGTACTCTCTCACCCTTCATCCTCTTTAGTAACTTCAAAGTAAACCAACTCAAGAAACCAAATATTAATAACTAGAAAGACACTTCCGTATATTTTTAGCAGTCATATAAAGTAGTTTACGATTATTTATCTCACACTTATCTCCATATTAGATAATTTTCCTTCCTACGCCGTCGCGTTATCTTTGTTTTTGTATCCGAATAACGGCCCGGTGTAATGTTGCAGATTGGCAAGTGTGTGACTCAGATCTTGTGTGGAAGGATAGGTTAAGATAAAACTAGTATATTATAGCTTTCTTAAATCAACTATTTTAGGAAACCTACTCGTAAAGTCTAAATCTGATATTCTGTAGCGTCTTAGATTGGAAGTTCACTTTAATGAAGTTGAGATTGTTAGAATGCTGCTCATGTGTTTCGAAATGATAGAATTCATATCGATAGCTTTTCCAGTGTTAATATACCACTCTACCATAAAGCTCCAAACGAAATTCAATTGTATATTATAATGAGGATTGCTATTGTACTTTTTGACAAACTTTAAGGTAAATAGTACACATTGTATTCTGCCTCTACCAAGGACTATGATCTGACTTTCCCGATATTGATAATACCTACAATTACTAATAGTAATTTGCAACACGTTACTGTTGAACCTATCGTTAATTATAACGATGACGAAATAGCCTCAACAATTAAAACCCCTAATTGCTCAAACATCAACACAAACCAAACAAAAACACCTTACAATTGACCTATGAAACACCTAAAGCGATATTTCATACCAACCCGTGGGTGTTTGTATTAGCTCCGTGTACAGACAGATAAGCAAATGCAACGCCCACTGCCTTTCATAATACATCCTCGGTAATAAGCCTTAGTGCATGGCGAGTAATGGAACGCACTTATGATTTCGTTGCCGATTAATTATGATGCGAGCGGTTCGCAATGTGTTTGGCAGATTTTATCTGTTAAGCCTTAAGGTGTTGGTTTTGATTTGTATCTGTTTGCATCATGAGCAAGATTATGACTACTTAGCTTGAATATTGTATAGTGTCTTGTGGAATGCGGTTGTTGATAAAAATATGTGCTCAAGGAGGTTTTCTCAAAACTTCAGCATTGTTGTATTTTTAATTCTACATTATCATTACTCTGGCTTTTTTATTACAACACTGCCAAGTTATTCTCGTCTATACATATTCTGTTTCTACGACATTAACAATAATCTATCCCAGAATTATCTCTACCTTTAGTTCCTAGCACAATATAAAGTATCTTTAATAAATTCCACAAAATGTTGGGAACCACCGTTCTCTTCCTTCACAATATGTCATACAGCCTTTACTTCATCATACATGCAGGATTATAATATATGAAGCCATTACCGTCTGTTGTATGAATGCGACCTTTGGATTTTGTTCTTTGCATGTAAATTATATATTATGCTATGTTTACGATTCGCAAATAAATACATAACATATAAAATCTAAATATTTAAGTGTTACAACGTAAATCACATGTTTAGAATGGTGCTTTAGAAGTTTAGAGCTTGCCTCCTTTTGAAATATTTTGTGAAATCACTCATAATTAATTATGGATAGATGTAATGATATTTCAAAGTTAATGTAATTCGGTTTAATAGAATCCATCCCATGCATCTTATAATGTTGCTAGCAATCGCTTGGATGTTGTGTAGCGATCTCGAATCTAATACGAATATGGCTACATTTCTACATAATTGCACTATCTTAGATCTACCTGATAGTATGCAAATTGAGGACTAGAAAGGATATACACAAGCACATGTTCCGTGACTTGTAACAAAAAATACCATGGAGGCAAGTGCTTGCAGTATCCACACTAAATCTATGCTAATTAGAGGCCTTACTTTAAACGTCAATTCTGATAGTTGAATAACTAAAACTAGCAATAAAGTTTCTTTAATCTATAAAGTAGAATTCTATGTCTCAAAACACAAAGACTACTGCAATTGAAGTCAAGATTAAAGGCTTGGTCTTGGAATGTACAGATCGTGGCATGAACATTTCTATTAAAGCTGATATACGGACAATAGGACCAATAAAGCATTACCTACTCCCTTCACATCTCTATTGGTAAGCTCAAATTAATATTCATGGAAATAACATAGTAATAGCATAAAAGAGACGTGGACCGTAGCGCAATGACGTCTTAAATTTGATTTATAGTTGCCAGTACAGACGGTGACCTAGTGAAATCATTTGATATGGTAATTGGTAATGCTTCTAATCCCGTATAACTTGGAATAGACGGAGGTATTATTGTGGAGATAGTAAGCGGTGAGCGAACCTTTGACTTTTATCATGATCTACATTCTAGCTTAATCGAGATTTTATTGACAAGATGAGTCTTACTTAATATATTGTCGGATCTCATCCTTTAAAATAAGTTTCACTAGGATCGTGGGTTGATTTCTGGATTAGAAATAGACTCCACAACATATCTCTTCTTCAGAATCTATAAACTGTTTAGATCGTGTGCCTAATCTCGTGATCGTGTTCCTAATCGATGCTAAATATAGCGTGCGGTCATGTTAACGCAATTATTGTTGGCACAGCTTCTCGCGTCGTAAAGGACAACGAACGAGCTTTAGATGAAAACTTGTTGATCTTAGCAGATTTAAATCACCAACACACCTACCATGGCAAAGTTTCAGGCTTAGTAGATGAAGATTAAAAAGAAAGAAGTAAGAATAGAAATGAAAACATTGTGAAGTACGGTCGACTCACAAACCTTCACTAAACTTTGAACCTTGTCATATTATACGATGCAAATAGCGCCGTCAAAATAATATCAATTGACAAGAAACGAGTTTAGAGTGACTTAGTCCAAAAGTGATCAACGTTTTCGTATGGTGATTAGATCTTATCAATGATGTGAAAGGCAATTAAAGATCTCCATTGTTTGTAATGAAAATATTTGATTAAAGTAGGATGTTATTGATATCGCCAGGTGAGAAATGAAAAACTCATTCAAGAGTTTCTTTTAGTTGAGTCATGGGTTGGTTGTTTTTTTTTTAAACGCATCTACCTTTTATTTTAAATCGGTCTTTAAAAAAAAAACAAAGCACAGCAGCTAAACAAAACTTCGTTCTAAAAATATCATACAATTTGCATACAAATACGATATTATGACCTTAAGATATATAAAGAAAACATTAAAACTGTATCCAAAAAAAGCCTGAAACGATCTGACGTTCCTCGAACATGGTCGCTTATTTAACTTCAAACATTATTACAAAACTGTCCATCAAAGCTGCATAAAAATTCAATTGGTTAATGATAAAATTCGCCCGAAGCGTTCTTCAAGGTTCCAACTTCAGACCGGTTCTTATCACACGCTACAGTTACAATTCCAGAGAAATTGCTTTGACATTATCTTCCCGGGTTATCTGGAGGTCAAATGTCAGAATTCTAGTTTATAATCACCTTGATCATTTATGTTTTAAATACGTTGTTAATTAATATTGACTTAGGATTTTTTTAGATTAAAAAAATGATAGATAAATGCTAAAAGACGATCAAGAAATTACAATCAAAGCTATCGATTAAAATTGAGAGATAAAATCAACTCAATTATTCTATTTCATCAAGGTACTTTTTTATTGACACTGCGATTAGATTGATTGAGTTTAACACCTCAATATAATTATGTATATCTGTTTTACTAATTCTCATAACTACAGCATTTCTCAATTCTAATATTGACTCTTGTGTATCTCAGTATCTGGTTGTCGATCAACCAGATTGAAATCTAATGATTGCAATTCCCCGATACGATCTTATTTCAAAACGTGTTATTTCTTATGAAGTTCTTGTAAATAATGTAAAAAAAGAGAAATATATTGCGGTTACAACTCTAGTTTGTTGCTTTACTACAAATGTAGTTCACAATAAATATTGCAATGCTATGGTGTGTGGCTTGAAATATGTTGTAAGTAACAATCACTTCGACTTTATCATTATAATTTGCACTAATTTGCAGACTTGATAATTATGAGAACGTTATTATTATTTTTAACCTTGCTCTATTGTTTGTATTTTCAGTAAACTGTGTCGAATCAGTAGAGGTTTTTTTTATAGTACCTCGAAGTTTTTTAACACAGTATAATGCAGTGTTAATGGGCAAAGATCTTGACCGTTAGCTGCCGTTACTTTCCAGTCATAAAAGTCGACCGGCACATTACATAAGGTAAAAGTATGAAGACTGGTAGAAGGAATACGTCAAACCAATTTCAAATACGAAAAACAAAATCAGTGAATGCAAAATAAAAACTCGGTGATGCGTCACAAAACTGACTAACAAGCAAATAGGAGGCTTTTGTAATTTATGGTCATGCTCTGTTAACCGACAACACTACTCCATAGTCTATGGTCAAATATGGCGGACGAAGGGCAACGAACTCGTACAACCGTACACGGCGAAAATTAACATTCACTATAGATATTTTAACGTCATTAGCGTAGCTCAAATATGAGTTTCAAATTACTGAGCATTTCTTTATTGAAAGATACGTTTGAACTTTTTAAACTCCGTTGTATAGCGTTCAGTCAATTATCTCCTACTATGTTCTTTATCCCATCTACACTTCTGTTGTCTATAGTATTCATTTGTCTGCCACCATCTCTGATAGATTCGTATTGTCAAATATTCGGTCCATTGAATTCATTTCATTTGATGTGTTGTACATCGATTGCATTTACGTAAGCCAGTTGCATTCTAATACATTATATCATTTGAAACCAATGACTTATGGCGGTTGTAACTTTTCATCAGCTTCTGTGCAACACAGAGTAATATTTCGTGGAACCAGTTCTTGGTTATCTGGCATAATTTAGTGGCTGACATGCCATAATCACGATGCATTGTACGGACAATTCTAATCTGACAAAAAACTGGCGGACCGTTACAAAATGCTACCGTAATGGCTGAACTGTGCCAGTTGCTATTCCATGGCTATGTTAGACGATATGATTATTTCACACCATCATTCCCTTTCGCTGTCTAGCCTTCATTTGTTATTTCATACTTAATTGTTTATTGCAATCTTGAATGATTCCTTTTCTATGATTACTTTTATTATTGTTGGATATGAATTTTGATTATAAATAATCTCTTTTACGTCAGCTTGTGATGTTGTCTTTAAAACAACAAATAATAAAAATGGTGTCAGTACACGGATGATAAAAAACACACATACCTACTTAAATGTTTTATTCCGTCTGATACACCTAATTTGTATTTTATTGCCCCGATAACCTTATGCCTATCACGGATTCAATTAAATAAAATAGTTAATTATTCAATCTATATTTGATTGCCATTTAGCACAGCTTGAAGCAATATTTGTTTTTACGAATCAACTATAATTGCCACTAGAATTGAGCACTGGGAAACTTGAATAATTCGACTATAGATGTAATTACATGGAAATGTTTTGAACCAATTATTTTTGCTCAGCTGAATGATCTCAATAATGTTGCATAAGAGGCTCTCGCATCACTTACAAAAGCTCTGTATGAAATATTCAACAATGGCGGAGGCTTCACTTAGTATTCAGGCTACGTTTCTGTATCAACTGACGTAACACGAGATACCAGGGGACAAGTAGTTACAAAATTGTTTTAAACCCTTTGTATCACGATGATTTTATCTGAGTCATGAAATAGAAACTTGAATTTTTTGAAATCGTCATGTTTTGTCTATTTAAAATGTAACGAGACATGCTGCAAAGGAGGTTGTGTGTCAGCTGCAGTCAATTATTTAGCATTCTGAACATGTTTCTGGATTGAAGGAAATGTATTATTCTGATGTCTGTCCACGATAACCTAGCATGTTATCGTCTTTGTGCTTTTGCAATCTTTAGACTCCTTACATTGATGTTTTATGTGTTGTTGTTGTAAGTTTCCGATTTTGGAACAGATTAAACTTCTATGTCTATCCGTACAATTGGAGAAATGAGTTTGTCATCCAACTAACTATATATTAATTTTCCATTCAAAATACATTTTGGTATCTGGACCTCTTAAAATAGTCCCATCTTTGTCATTATTAGTTTTGTCTTTATACTAAACACTATTTTAGAGTGTGTTGCTTTCAATTTCCTGCTTAAATTTAATTTGCATAAATGCGTCACTGCCTTATGTGTCGTTACTTGCTCTAAAAGGTATTAATCGTGAATAATTGACACCTACGTTTTATCATCTCTATTTGTTTTAGCAGACATATGACGATAATGTATTCTTAAGATTTTTCTCGGTTTATAAGAAAGTTGATTTCTATGTTACCCTGAAATTGAATCTGTAGTTGACTTATTTATCATTTCGTTGCTTCAATCGCTAGATATGTTTAGTTTCTAATGGAAAGTACTTCCTTTTTTGCCATTTTAGCGGCTGCTGTGTCTGTACTGTAATAGAATATTCCATCCAATATTTTTCCTCAGCCAATTGAAAATTCAACCGTATCAAATAACCCATTGTAAGCTATAGGGAATATAATCGTAAATTCTAACAAATTTTTCTTTTTTGCCTTCAGTACATTTTCACAGTCTGGGCTACTTTCTTAAACGATTTATACAAACCATAAGGTTTCGCTCAAAGCATCAATGCGGCTAATGTGGCATGTTTAAGACATTTCGCTTCATTAAAGTGCATTGTTTATTGGTATTTACTGCCTTTATTGTGTGAGATACTGCTACCAGCTGGGGCTAAATTGGGGCCTGGGTTGCATAAAACAAAAGAACAGAACTCCCAGTTCCAATATCACATAGACACTCAACCATTTACTCATGATCATCTATTGTTACAGTATATTCCTCTGGGGATTTCGATTACATTGATACGTCTATGCCATTGACAGACAGTTTATTAAAAGGCATCCGCTTTAGACATTATTTTGTTTCTATCAGAATCGTTGTCACTTCTAAAACTTCTGAATCTTTCATAACAGTGTCCTTTTATAGTGTTAAAGGTCTTGCTTGCCATGTCCATCGGTTCTACGTTTGCAGTAAAAATGATTGTGTGCTGTATAGTGTAGGTTTCTAGGATTTCTATTAATATTTCAAAAGGGCAACTATGAAGTGTTAGTTGTTTCCAGTTGGGATCGACTTTCTGATCGGAAAGATTGTCAACTTTGGACCTTGTTAAATGTTTTAATGAAACTACTTATATTATATAGGTTTATGGAAGATTGTTCTGCTATATCACTGATACTACTAATATGTATACACTGATTTACTGAGATTTAGTGGTATTTTCAGTATGAAATACTGGCAAGGTGCTCCTTATTTAAGACATTCAAAACATTCATTTCTATGGTGATAGAAATGTCCCAAGTTTCCGAGTGGTTGTAAAAACTAAACACATGTTAACACTTGTTATTTCTTTATCACTTGAACTACTTCATGCTGACGGCAAATGTCCGCCCTTTTCATGTTACGATATACTACAGTGTTTTAAAGTTTTTTATAATACTCAGGTAGTTTTCTAGGCTTGTAAAAATGCATGTATCTAGTAGTAGGTAATGCTAATGATTGGATAGATATTATAGTGTTGGAAATGGCACAGCATCCAAGCGAACGTGATCAGTCTTGCTAGCTACTAACGCACTGGTGCTTAATAGTAAGATGTGGCCGTAAATTTAAGTAGGTTTTCTAAAACAATATTAATAAACCTTCAAGTAGGTAGTATAATAATTAATATAAAACTGCTAAATGCAACGCGGAGTCATTAACTTCGGACAGCTTATCATACGTAGCTATAATATTACATTTTCCTTCTACAAAAGTAATGATTATCAAAATTACAAATCAGTAACATGCAAACACCGGTAACGTTTACGCTCTAATTGTGTAATTATACAATTGGGTGAACGTGGCGATTCACGGTTATGATACTGACCCGACAAGATATAACTGTAGTTTTGTTGATGGTGATTTAGACAAGAATGAAGACGTAATATTGAAAAGTTATGAAATTGATGATGAGGTAGAAGAGATGGTCATCTCTAAACATCGAGAAGTGAATACAGAACAGCAACAGATAAGAATACAATTTCTGACTGAACTTCGGACTGATAATATTATCATTTAAGGAGACACCATAGACAGACACCACACACAAAAGTATCCAAATTTCCTATAAAGCTTCGAGAAACAGAAGATATCGGTACGAATATCGGTGGATAATGGAAAACTAAAGCAGCAGATAAAAATGCTAGTTCAAATTAATCCAATTCAAGATATCCCAAAATAGATGCCTAATATTTTTTTGTAGTCGTAGTTGAGGCTGGATATAGATAATGCGACGTGAAATGTCAATGTGCATTTGTTAGACCTTCATGAAATAATAGTATAAATGCACGATGCATCTCGTTCGTGTTGAACTTGACTCCTAGTGCATCTGTTACTTTATTCCATTCCCTGTTTAATATGGCCTTTACTATCGCTGTTTTGTCATGGTGGACAGCTCTAGAAGCTAATTTGGTTTGGTTCATCTTTCTCTCTTTTGTTTTTATTTAGGTACTCTCTGACTCTCAACTTAGAAATGGATCATAAATCTTTCGCTACGGATGTTAAAACAGCTGAATTTTTCCAGTTGGCCAACAGAGACATCACCTCAAGGTCGTTCTTTTTATTTATGGAAAGGGCAATATCGACAAAATATAGTAAAAACAAACCATTAACATTAGACACTGATCATAATTCAAAGCAACAAATTTCACCGCCCACCTTCCCGGAACTTTCTATCCGCATTTGCATCGAAACATAAGAAAAAATCACCAAAGAAAGTAAAAGTTAATAATTACATAGATGCGCCGGAGTGGACAAACGAGGCGTGGTACAGGGCAGAGAACTAAGTGTGCCGACTCGAATACTGGCGGAAAACGAAAGTTTTGAATAAAAAAATATTATCAAATTAATTTATTCAATGATGATGTTGATGAAACAAAAGAATTACTTAGACGATGTTGCCATAGAACTAATACTTGAAGAATAAAAAGAAGACACCGCTTCATCTTTTGCAAAGCTCCACAAAAAGATGAGAAACATATAAATGAGGCACCGTAGAAATACTGACACTATGGCCTATGGAGGACAAGCTTTAGGGTTAAACGCGGATCTAACTTAATAGCCTTTTAATTAACAGGTAATTTTCACAGACATTAAATATCTTCTGGCTATAAGACACAATTTGAAAGAAAGTAGAAGCATGTAGTTTAATGCTTCATCTCTAAGGGGGTAAGTAGACCTCCAAACGGTACAACCATGAGTTGTACTAACGTAAATTGTACAACGGTTTGAATATACACCGTAAGTTAAATCGAGCTTCGAAGCAATATGAATATGGTGTTACTTGCAATTATTAGTGTACCGAATTACCAGTGAACAGTTTTTTGGAGTCTTCTAACTTATCATTAAATGGATTAATGATTTCAAAAATAAACCTACAAAACAAGTATAATCCTTAAAAGCTTTTCAATGTAAAGCAAATAAAGCCATAAAATCTAACAAAACATGCAAAAGAAATACCACATTCGCTATAGACGATCCCTATCCCAAACACAAACTGAATACCACTTCAAACCGAGAACCCAAAAAAGCCATCGATCAAACTCGACCCAAAAGTGGTTCTACAAAAACGCAACCGGCTCTGAACCCGTCGGAGCAACAGCCGATACGCGGCCTACAGTAACCCAAGGTCGTTAGGGTACCGCTTCACAATCCTCTTCCTCTTTTTGTACTACCTTTCTTCCTTACTAAACCATAACATCTTAAGATTCATCATCTTCTACTGTAAATTCAACTTTAGCCATGTTAATTTAAGGTGCATTTCCATTTGATGGGTCGTCTTTAATGGAATTTCAAAGGTCGTCCAGGCCATGTGTTGTGTTCGTTTTTGCAAAAGTTTTTTCGTTTGGACCTCTAAATGATAGGTTGTGATGTCTGTACCCAACAACTCGGCTGTATTTGATTCTGTTTCGATAGCTATCTCTGATCGTATCTGTATTAGTTTTTAATACACCGTGCTGTTATTTTTCTTTTAATTCTTGTCTGACTGCAATGCTTTCATAATGATTAGAAATCTCTTTGTGAAGTCTTTGAAAACTTTGGTTAATGTCCGTTAGTTTCATCAGTGAGACGAATCGTGTAATTTCTTTCGTTGAATCTTTCTTAATTTCCAGACTGGAATCAATTATACAAATACCTACATGCAAAACTTTAGATACTTCAAAGAAATTAGCTTCTATAGACTTTGTACATGATGGCCTAGTATCGGCAGCGGTTTCTATGGTTTGAGGTTACCCAAGTGATTTTACTGCGTTCTTAGCGGCCTACCAAACTCGTAAAGTCACCGTCATGCCCATGATCTTGGATTTGAACGACGAACGCCTCGCCTTCCTGTTACCTACTTGCTTACTTGTTGCCGGACTTTTTAATACATAAACCAGAAGAAATCTTTTAGCTACTTGTATTCTTTTTTATGCATAATTCCAAATTAAACTGAGCTATTGCACTATTCCAAATGTTGACTTAGACCAACAATATATTTAGCTACGCTTTGAGGCCACATTTAGCCAGCTATCTTACGCCAAAGAACCTTCTTGCACATACCGACACACTTCATTTATCATTGTTCGGGAATCCCGCCCTGGAAGTAAACAAGCAACTATCACAAAGGAAACTCTACACCGAAGAGTCCACAATCTTTCCTCATTCCTCCACGCTCGACTTGTTCGCATAAAGTTACAGTTTTACAATCTCACCGGCTTGTTATACAACCGGCCATCTGTCGAGGCTCTAGTTTCGACAGACATGTGTCTTGTAGAGCCTGCAGATTCGCTCCATTTTGTAAATCAAGTATTACTAAAGTTAGTCAAGTTAATGAGCTGAAATCTCACGAGAAATGCCTTAAATTGAAGCGGACAACGACAGATTTAGCCACACACGAAAGGTAATGTTAAGACTTGTCTAAAGAGGGCTCTAAAGAAGCAACAGCCACTGGCCACAATTGCAATTTAAACTTACATAAAAACTTTTTTACAAAAAAACAACCGACTTCCAACAAAAACACTAAAAGACGTGAAAAATAACTTTAATTTCGGAATTCGGTGTCTTTGGTTTTGTATTTTCGTTTTTGGCCACCGACTTCCGAAATTAAAGTTATTTTTCACGTCTTTTAGTGTTTTTGTTGGAAGTCGGTTGTTTTTTTGTAAAAAAGTTTTTATTTTTCACTTTTTAGTTGCGATACCTACCCCACACAAATTCGTATACCACTACTTGGTGTGTAAATAACAGTGACAGGAAATTATTAGCACATCATCCATATAAACTAAGTGGCAAAAATATGCAGTATTAAGGATAACTCAAAAACTACTGGTCAGACCTTGATCAAATTTAAATGGGACCACATGTGAACCACCAGCTACCAAATGCAAAAAGAATCATCCAAATCGGTTCAACCAGAAAAAACTTATGAGCTAACACATACAAAAAAAAAAAAAAAAACATACAGACGAATTGAGAACCTCCTCCTTTTTGTGAAGTCGGTTAAAAACTGAGGCAGTTTGCGCCGTCAAAGTTAGACATTCGTGAGTTTACGCCGTAGATCCCTCACTAGAAACGCCTCTGATTTAAGACTCCTTACAAATACCAAAGTAAAACATACGAAAAACTCACAATCAAACACTAATTACGCGACAATAACCAAAATACTTAAACTAAATCGAGCAATTGTGCAAGCACCGCTGCACCGGTCGAGAGGACATGTGCTAACGCCATTTAAGGTACATAAATGCAACTTGTTTGTTTTGCAAGCCCCCCGGAATGTGGGCACGGCTAGTGTTTTTAGATGCAGAGGTAATGAGATGGATGCTTGCAGTATGTTGCTAGCTTTGTGTAATTAAAGTTATTTAATTTCATTGAGGCAGTTTTGAAGTCAATCTGCAATATTCTATTAGCTAGGCGGCCAGGCCTTTAGTCCAACTGCCGAAGGACAAGAGCATCAGCGTTAAAAGAGATAGGAATGCAGCTGTCATTATCCCTGATTTCAGGCATGATGCCAATTTGTTACATGTCAAACGCCGAATGAAGATCACTGTCTTTCTTCATCGTCTTTCGTTTTCGTCTTTCGTTTTTCTTTTTTGTCGTCACTTTATGCTGAGACCTTCAATCTTCAGACCTCTTTTGCCTAGTTGAACATCAAAAAGTTACGCGAAAAAAGAATCCAAGCAACTTTGTGTTGTGTTGAAATTTATGCAATAACATCTAACCATTTCAAAAATGGTTTCAAAAGATTTGCAAAGCAGCTTCGCGTTTGACACATACAGGCTGGAAAAGCCTGTATTTGTTTTCATGACAATGAAGTAACTAGGACGAAACTTGTCTCTTCAACTAGTCAACCCGTCCCTGCTCTGTATGTTTGAGTAAAGACTCGCGAAAACCCGTGACCATAGGCTACGGAAGAAGTAAAATTGGACGGATTTTTCAGTGAACTAATTTCTGTAAATGCGTCTGTACTGTGTGTTGGCAGGCTGTTTTTCGTAGCTGTAAGTTCCACAGTTACATCTTGGATGCTGCGTAATTTTTCGATGGTTTATTCTGTTACTAAGATATGCTGGTCAAGTACAAGTTTTGTATCTTCTTGGCAAGCTACGTAATTTCGGTTTGTAAAAGTGACTGTTATGTTAATATGCTAGTTAGTACATAAATGTTGTAGCATCTTCCTGGAAAGATGAATATCCACGAAAGTTATGAGAACAGGTAAAACCCCCATAACATGATAGATTATATTTATTTCTGTAAATTGATTCAACAAAACATTTTTAAACGTCAAAAATGGCAAGTTATCAAGGGTCGAAGCTATTCATAATTTCAAAATATTACATGTAAAAGTGCCACAAATACTAATATAAATGATTGAGGCAAGTGTAGAAACAGCCCATCAAGATAATTTCTAAAACAGACTAGCTGACGCTCCATATCAGATAGTGATCTACAAAAAGAGACCGCACTATCCGTACACTAACTCCATCTCTTTCACACTACCTACTAACAATGCAATCTCCAAACCATAGTAAAAAGCAAGTAGTAAGTAATATAATCTTTACTAGCCACATAAAAACTTACCTAAGAAATTAAGTTAACTCCAAGTTATCGTGTTATGGGCTTATTAATTCTGTATATTAGTTAGTATTTCAATAGAAAATCGCTGCGTGGGCTAAGTTAACGAGAGATCTGTCATTAAATGGGATATTCTAATTAGCTGACAGATAATTATATGTTGTTGCTGCTGCTTACTGCTGGAGAGTTTGTCACGCTACTTCTTATACCCAGCTAAAGCACTAGGAAGCGTTGAAGGGCGGACGTTTTCGGGGACTGTCCTTCTTAATTTTGACGTTCAAAAAGTGCGGATTCTCTGCTTAATTGACTTAAATGACTTTTGATGTTGTTCACGTAAAATGTGGTGTAAAGTTCTTGTATTTTTAACCGACTTCAAAAAAAGGAGGAGGTTCTCTATTCGTCTGTATGTTTTTTTTTTATTTGATAGCTGGTGGTTCACATATGGTCCCATTTAAATTGATCAAGGTCTGACCAGTAGTTTTTGAGTTATGCTTAATACTGCATATTTTTTCCACTTAGTTTATATTGATGATGTGTTAATAATTTCCTGTCACTGTAATTTACATACCAAGTAGTGCTATACGAATTTTTGTAGTGTAGGTACCGCAACTAAAAAGTGAAAAGTAAAAACTTTTTTACAAAAAAACAACCGACTTCCAAAAAAAAACCACTAAAAGACGTGAAAAATAACTTTAATTTCGGAAGTCGGTGTCTTTGTTTTGTATTTTCGTTTTTGGCCACCGACTTCCGAAATTAAAGTTATTTTTGTGTTGGAAAGCAATGACACTGAAGTAGCCAGAAAATCTGACTGAAAAGTGGTCAGATTATATATTATATTGTAATAATATCCTTAGTCTTGCCTTGTGTCTTTCAATGATGCGCAGTGGAGGCAGGCGGCACATGGGGTGGCTGACCTCGTCACTGTAATTCTAGATTCCAATGGTGGCGGGGCAAACATTCCATTTATGTTGGATGCAGGGTCAGCTTGGTCTGTCCTCAGCTCGGGGGCAGCTAGCCCTGACGCAGCACATATTCAGCGGGCTTGGGACGACGTCACGTCCAGGCTGATCCAGGAACAGATGTTGGTGGGTTCCTCGGGGACTGATTTAGCCAGACTCAAGGCTGTATCGCAGCCGGAATCGGGGGCATGGCTGCACGCGCTTCCTTCACCTCACCTGGGCACGTTGCTTGATGACGACTCTTTGCGTGTGGCGGTGGCCCTCCGCCTGGGCTGCAAGGTGTGTGAACCCCACAGATGCACCTGCGGTTCCATGGTGGAGGCCGATGGCCACCACGCTTTGAGTTGTCGTCGTTGCTCGGGGAGGTTCCCGCGTCACCATGCGCTCAATGATATTGTTCGGAGGGCTTTTGTGTCGGCTGATGTCCCCTGCCTGTTGGAGCCTCCGGGTCTGTGCAGGACTGACGGCAAGAGGCCGGACGGGCTGACCCTGGTGCCTTGGAGGAACGGCAAGTGCCTAATTTGGGACGCAACTTGCGACAGCACTGTTGCTGCCAGCCACCTTGGTCGCACCGTCCACTCATCGTCAGCAGCAGCGGAGGACGCCGCTGAGAGGAAGAGGACGAAGTACGCACCGTTGGTGGACCGTTACCATTTTGTACCCATTGCCGTGGAGACCATGGGTGCTTGGGGCACTGAGGCTAGGAAGCTCATTGGTGAGATAGGGCACAAGCTCCGTGACAAAACGGGTGACTCCCGCTCCGGCTCGTTCTTGGTGCAAAGGTTAGCCATTGCCATCCAACGTGGCAATGCAGCAAGCGTTTTGGGCACCTTTGCACCGGGAACAGTTAGGGGTGGGTTATTTGACTAGGCATTTAATGAATAGTAGTGTACAAAAAAAAAAAACAAAACAAATAAACTAAAGATTCCACTTACCTAGTGCTGATATCCTTAGTATATCGATATTACCCAGTAATTGGGTGGAAAAGGTCACATGACAGTAGCTCCATTTAATAATATTCAGCTGTATTTGGTCAGACTGGAAGGCGACCCAAACCTAGTTGGGAAAATGCTGACAGATGATTGACACTGCAGACCATTAAATCTAGAGTACGATGGAAAAAAAGACAAAAAAAGGTAGATCTTCTATAAGATAAAATACAGACTATAATATCATGCCTGTATTCCCCAAAGGGGTAAGCAGAGTCAGATTACGCCAGTTACGATTCTGTTCCCCGTAATAGGGCTTATCATCTGCACGCCAAATATGCGTTTGGACATGGAGTTGTAGACACCAGCCAGTCATACTACGTACTACTTTGGCTAATCACCGGGTGCAAAATCCAGACCCTGGGCTGTTACTGAGGGAACTCTGAATTGAATTCTGAGGGCCTACCAGTGGCGAAGGTTCCGTACAACTCGATTCCTACCGGCTTCCCTTTGAAAAATGGCTCAGTCAGTATTCTATAAACAAATAATATAGGTGATCACATTAAAGATATGTACTACAGCTTACCTCTTACAAAATTTGACCCGTCGCTACTGGGGCCTAGACAACTGGCGATCGCTTTCAAAGCGTTTCGTATTTCTACAACGACTTTTGACAGGATTGACATAAGTTTTTCGGTAGCCCAATTAATGTCAATCAAATTCGTTTTTAGGCCCACCAAGTTGTAGGTCGTAGGTTCGAAACCCGACGGGCGCTTTACTTTGTGTAAAATATTTCATCACCACTGCTCTCAAAAAAGATGAAAAAGAAAGAAAGAAAATACGTTTATTTGCGGCAAACATGATATAAGGAAAAACACACAAATATAAAAAAGCTGCCTCGTTGGTCTAGTGGTCGCAACCGCTACTGCTGAGCATGAGGTCCTGGGTTTGATTCCCGGGTCGGGCAAAGTGTTATTGGGTTTTTCCATCTGGAATTTCTCGGTAGCAGCCCGGAGTCTGGATTTGTGCCCGGTTGATGGCAATAGGCTCGCCCCCTATTACATGGGACTTAAACATAACTGGCGAAATGTGGGTGTGCTATAGGTACACCTCTGCCTAACCCTTCGGGGAATACAGGCGTGATGTTATGTTAGGTATGTTATAAAAAAGAACGAGTTAAAAACGAAAACGGTGAACGAAAACATCGTGAGGAAACTGGCATAGAATAGAATAGAATAGAATACTCTTTATTATGTACACCATAAAAATCACAGATATAAATGTAGAAATTTTACATAGGATGACACAATAGGCGGATGGGCTGGCATGTCCTAGAACCAGAAATTCGAAGACATGACTGTGACATCTACCTACCCGCACCGGGCCCGCGTGGTGGATTACAGCCCGCTGCCTCTCACAGAGAGGAGGCCTGTGTCCCAGCAGTGGGAACATTATAGGCTGATTATGGAATACATTTTACACTTTTCCATCATCGTTATCGGTGATAGACTGCCACTTTGTCTAGGCCCCAGTACTTGAGCAGCTGCGCTTGCGACTACTAGAGCTACAGATAAGGCAGTCAAAAACATAACAGTGATGAAAATTCATTCCGCAGTTTTATTCCGAAATTGTGCCTGAAAAACTTAGGAAAGTAAAATATAAAGAAAAAAGAAAGAAAAATAGGTTTATTAGTCACAGAAACACGTGCATTCAAAAAAGATAGCTCTGGTAACAATGTAAAATAAAAACAAACAAAATAGATCTATAATCACGAGGACAATACAGAAATAGTTGACAGCTGCACGTCATGGTGACTAGAAGGGGTTCCACTCAGCATGATGCTGTGCTATGGGGGATCCACAGCATAGCGCTGATTTTCAGTGGTTACCCAAAAAGGACGTACGGAAACCAAGTCAGGTTTAATGATTGGTACTACATCTACGTAACAAAATAAAATAAAACAAACAGTAAGCACTAAGAATACAAAGCAACCCCATAAACATTTATTAATTTATAGGCACTGCCGTGCGATCTTAAACAACGTACCTACCCGACCGTATCAAAAATCAAAATATTTTATTTCTCCTAAACCTACATGGCACATAAGAAACGTCAGAAGCTAGGTGCACGATTCCAATTGGTCGTTTCCTATGGAGAAAAACTACAATGTTAATAGGTATGGGAGGACATTGTCGGCCTATCAACAAGTACCAGGTACAAAAATAACAATAAAAAAAATCTCTAAAAATCTACTGTCTACTAGGCCTATAATGTTCTAATTTCTTAGGTCCTCTTTTATAGGCAAAACTGACTTCCTCAAGAAATTAATTTACAACACTTTATCGACAAAGAATGTCGATTCTTACCGTTTGTAACAACACCACAAAGACAGCAATCACATTTAGGTTAAGTGTGTGTCATAATCTTAGATTGGTAATCTATTGCATAGCAACATTGTAAGATTTTATCTCATTTCCTAAAGAATTTGTCTTATAGCTTACGTTAGACGAGTAGCTGTTGATGCATTGATTTGTAATATTGCAGTGTTTATGCATTCAGTCAGAACTTCCGTCATCACGAATTCCGTTGCAAAAAAGGAATAACGCCATTAATTAAAATAACTTTAATTTCAGAAGTAGTGTCTTTGGATCTGTATTTTAGTGTTTTGCCACAGACTTCCGAAATTAAAGTTATTTTTCACTTTGTAGTGTTTTTTTTTTTGTGAAAAAGTTTTTTAATTTTCACTTTTTAGTTATGGTGCCTATCCCAAACCAATTCGTATGTTTTCTATTCAAACAACAGTGACAGGAAGTATTATAAATCGTCAAGGAACCTACACAAAGTGGATTAAATACGTATTATCGAAGCTAATCAAAAACTACCCAAGCAAAGTTAATAAACTTTATACGGGACCACCGCGCAAGCTTCCTTTACCAAATGCTAAAAGAATTTTCAAAATTGGTCCGCAATTGACGAAATTATCGATGAACATACATTAAAAAAAAATACATACATACGAACATTATAACCTCCTCCTTTTTTGAAATCGGTTAAAAAGGCGTAACGCCATTCGTCCTGTGTCCTCCTTGGGTGGAAGAAATAATGGCTCACACGTTATCTTGCGGCCTTTGTTATTTTTTGGACGCCTTTTACCAATCTGGAGATTCGGCGGTGGCGGCCATATTGTTTAAAGTCTTTCAAAATTATTTATAAACGTTGGTCAGGCCCCACGTGGCCCGCTAGAGGGCCATAACAATAGAAAATCAATTGTGTCTCATTAGCGATGCTTAATGACTAATGAATGAGTTAAAGTTACGAGAAATATAAACGTCAAAAATTTATGGTAAAATATACGCTATCAATTACTTAACTTTCAAAGCAACATTTTAACACATAACATCACGCCTGTATTCCCCGAAGGGTTAGGCAGAGGTGTACCTCTTTTGTACCACACCCACAATTCGCCAGTTATGTTTAAGCAACATTTTAGAAGGAGCTAAAACAGGGACTGGTTTTGCATCCTGTATTATAACTTTTTTTTTTTAAGTTTAATCAACAGCACCAGTGGCGCCAATGTTACTGTTGATTAAACTTCAAAAAACGCTGTGTCTCTAAATAAACTACAACAAAAAAAAAACACATTAAATGAATGTACTACAAATATAGACTAAAAATAAACTACCAAACGTACAGTACATGATAAAGAAGAATAACTTACACAATCAGGCAGCGAATGAGTACCTTGCGTATCACTCTCACCGTATTATTTAACCATTAATTAATAAAATTACCCACTTACCCACATGTTACGTGCACGAATTAGCAAACGAAATCGCACATACGTGAATACCTAGAATACCAGAGTCGTAACTGAAACACTGACTTACTACCAAAAGAAATGTTTTCGACGCCATCTTTTATTTGTTGGATTTAATTTAGCGTTAGCAAGGTCGTAATTTTTTTTAATTCTGCGATAGGTATACTTAAGGCGAATTCCACCAAACTTATATACCTAGAATAAGTCTTATACTGAGAATAAATCTTGAATTTTGGTCAGTTTTTCCATACTAGAACTGACAAACATCAATTTTATTCCACGGATAAAAGATATCTGACTTTGTTAAAATCAGCCCTTAGTTAAGAAGAATTCAAATTACTAATATAAAAAATAAGTATATATTTTTGTTTTTCATATTTGAATTTTCTATAACCGTTTTACTGCATGGCAATTATAGTTTGCTGAACTTTATAATAGTGAATCATGGTTCGGTAATTAATCTACCATTTATTTCAACTTCTCTTACTGATCGTTGTGGAAATCAGTCTAGAAGCAACTGCAGTTTTCGGCTAAAATGATGACGACCCTTCTTCTCTAATTACATCTGACCGTTGCTAGACTCCACATCTAAAACAAAAATTGACAAACGATGAACCAAAGCAAGGTCTCTTCAACTGGTCCCAAAACATTTGTTTTTTCTTCTGCACAGAATAAAGATGTCTTATTTTGAGTTACGTCTCTCTTCACCTATGTAAGCAAAACAAGACGTATTTTAAACTTGCACAATATGGCGTTGTACGCATGATAAACTTTAAAACGTATGCAGCCACGCATTTTAATACTGCCCCGAAAACCTTTTGGATATTAACATATTATTACGATCGCATAAATTGGGGAAACGTTTCCGTATGTTACTGAAGTTTGTTAAACATACTCATATTTTTAACCGACTTCACAAAAAGGAGGAGGTTCTCAATTCGTCTGTATGTTTTTTTTTTTATGTGTGTTAGCTCATAACTTTTTCTGGATGAACCGATTTGGATGATTCTTTTTTTATTTGATAGGTGGTGGTTCACATATGGTCCCATTTAAATTTGATCAAGGTTTGAGCAGAAGTTTTTGAGTTATCCTTAATACTGCATATTTTTTCCACTTATTTTATATGGATGATGTGTTAATAATTTCCTGTCACTGTTATTTACACACCAAGTAGTGGTATACGAATTTGTGTGGGGTAGGTACCGTAACTAAAAAGTGAAAAATAAAAACTTTTTTACTAATAACAACCGACTTCCAAAAAAAACACTAAACGACGTGAAAAATAACTTTAATTTCGGAAGTCGGTGTCTTTGGTTTTGTATTTTCGTTTTTGACCACCGACTTCCGAAATTAAAGTTATTTTTCACGTCGTTTAGTGTTTTTCTTGGAAGTCGGTTGTTTTTTGTAAAAAAGTTTTTTATCTGACAAATAAATAACTACTTCATAAAACCCTCATTTTTTTAAACAGAACAATCGTGTCGCCATCTTTGTACAACTTCGGCTTACCGAACATTTCCGATCCAACGACTCGTGGCTGTTGAGATTTGAAATTTTCCGATGACTTTGGAGGCACCTGACTTCATTAGGAAATAGCTGTGTTACAAACAGGGGACATAAGACCCTTCAACTCTGGATAATTGGCGCAATGCAATTCTTCTTCGTGTCGCTGGCACGACAATATTTCAAATCTTGTTGGCCTAAATCTTCGCCACTTCCATGGCGTCGTCTGTGGCAGCGCATAGGTCACTTTGACTGCAAGTTTTGGGACACAGCGGGCCGGATAGGAGGTAATGCAACGATACGTAAGCAAGTTCTTAACGTCATGACCTTAGGGGGTATTGCAGTTGTAATTAGTACAGGTTACAACTTAACATCAGTTCGGTCATCAGCAAGTTCCATCATGTACAGAATAGATGTAAAATTAACCGGTAATCGCCATTACTTATGTTAATTCTTTTAATTAAAAACTTCATTTTAATATCATCTTCATTAGATGTTATTAAATTAATTACATTTTCTCCTGATTTCCCTCTCTGTAAAGGAAAAGTAGGTATTTATTTTCTGTGATTATCGTTAGTTGCTAATTAGCTAAACAACTTTGCAGTCACGGTTTAAGGCATGTTTCACTTTTAGTAGAATTTCTTGTACTAAAGCAGGTAAGGATAGTAAGTTTTCCTTTCTAAAAGGCAGAAATAGGACCCTTATTTGTCTAGATAGTATTTCGCTACTGTTTGTGTCAGCATTGACTGATAAATTTGGATCACAGAGAGAAAACAAGTAGGTTATATTGCTGAAAATCAAAGCATTCTTTCAATAAGTTAGTTTTTTTACTATATGCTTATCAATTTCGAGTTTGATAGAAACATGACGAAGACGAACACTTCACTATTTTCAAATTCATCAAAAAGGTATACTTATTTCTTTTTCATTCCGAATCTAAAACTGACCAAGTGACTATCAATCGCCGAACATTATGTGAAGTTAGAGCGAGACGGTGACATAGCTGTACGTGTGATCGTAAAAACGGTAGTAACGGTGCGCCTGCGCATCCGACCGACTGATTGTGAATGTTCACTGTGGTCAGTGTCACTATGTAGGCCTTCACGTTTTTTACTTCCAGTTTTAGGAATCTGCAGCTTTTTCGGGTTAGTGGAAAAGGCCAATCACCATATTTTTATTATTAGTTAATAAGTAATAAGATCACATAACTTTACGATACGACTACCTGCAACTCATGATACCCTTGTCATTAAAGAATGACTACTTGATTGATTTATTTCAGAACGATTTTTTAACAATGACTACTAAGTTCAGACAGTCTAAAATCTTGAAGATGAAAATGATGTTTACATTTCGGCAGCTCTTTCAGAGATTCTACTCTGAATTTTAATAATAAATGATCTTGATTCAATCCATTCAGTTTATACTAGAAATTAACATACTTACTCAACAGCTTTTTAGCCTATCCATACTTTAGCACCTCTAACATAATTTGCATACCTACAGTATGCATTGCTCCATTCGTAACCATTTAACATATTCAAGCAATGCCTCTCGAATCATCTATGAATATCGCAAACCTTCACTTCAGGATCTGCTTACCCATTTAGGGAGCTAGCGTAAATTTCAAGTTCCGTATCTTTGTGTAAAGGATAGTTTATGAAAGTTACTGGTCGACCTCAGGCCTTCCTGCAACGTCGAGATTCTTTTAAATGCCAACAATTATTAATTGATCTGCTACGCACTGTAATGACTGCGTGTAGGGCTGCCAAAGTTTATGTAGAAATTGATTGTGTTTTGTTCTCTTCTGTTCATCATCATTCTCCTGCCTTTATGAGTCATTTAATTATTACGTAAGCAGAATTTAAGAAAATTTTAACTCCCCCCCCCCCCCCCCCCTTCCCCCTCGTCAGCCAAAGTAAGCAAAGCTCTTACCCGCCCATCCTATGCTAAAGTATACATTGTTTTTTTTTATTATCTGTTCAGGTTTCTTTATTGTTATTCATGAGTCTAGAAATGAGGAATATATAGACAATAAAGGATTAATGCCCATTTAAGTAATTTCCCTACTTGAGTTCATTCTAACTTAACTATAAAACACCGCTTGAGAGCGATTAATCAATATCAATACTTTTGGAGAATCCCTGAACATGCTTTTCGCTTTCGAGCATAGAAAAGTAGGGTTGCCATATTTTTTCAAATGAGAATTACTAAATTCTGCAGAAAAATCAGAAAAAGTAAATAAATATCTGCTGACATAATCACCATCCAGACCCCCCATCCCCCATGTCATTAAAAACAAGCAAAGACCCCCACTTTGGTGCTTGCGTAATACTTGAATGGTCCTAATTTATTTGTGATCGGCAATTAGTCGTCATCTCGGTAGTCACCCCCTTTCTAGCAATATCATCTTTCACACAGTCCGTCCATCCTTTGCTTGGTCTTCCCCTACTCTTAGAGCCATCCACATTCAAAAATTTTCCTCGCGACATTTACCTCACTCCTCCGCATTATTGTTGTCTCTTCGGTTGAATAAAACAATTGCATGTTTCTTCTTGTTGGTTAAGTTTTTTATATCTTTAACGTCATCAACGTCATCCTTCTGCCCATATTCCAAATTAATTTGGGCACTGGGCAGTAGGTCAACCCTCATAGCAGTGTCCACTTACTTCCATACCATATTATATCCAACGCAAGATTCAAGATTCATGCAAAAATTAAATTAAAATTCGGGTTTTATCTCGAGGCTTAGGTACTGGTTGCCCAACGAAACTGATATGCCCATTACTGGCCATTTATACATAACATCACGCCTGTATTACCCGAAAGGTAAGGTAGAGGTGTACCATGGTCTAAAAAAACAAGGTCTGAAATTCCGGGAGTGACACATGCTTACGTCATTATCCAGTTGCCACTTGATTGCAACAAAACACGAATTATGGAAACATTTTCAGTCACCATTCTGTTAAAAAACATTTAAATTGTCGTCCGTTTTTCTAATCAAACGAAACAATTCAATTTAAACATATACCAACGTAATTGTTAGTTAAAACCTCATTGTTTTATCGGATTCGGACAGGTAATAAAGGTGGCTGAGGAGTTATTATTACACACTACTGGTAACACAGCTGTGATGACGTAGGCTTGTATCTCCCACCACATGACCACTGTGTCTCGGAATGCTATACCTGGCGAAGTATATTATTATACCATGAGGTGTACCTATAGTACACCCACATTTCGCCAGTTATCTTTAAGTCCCATGTAACAGAGGGTGGCCTGTTGCCATCAACCGCGCACAACTCCAGACTCGGGGCTGCTACTAAGAAATTCCAGATAGAAAAACTCTATACCACTTTTCCCAACCAGGGAATCGAACCCAAGAACTCATGCGCAGCAGTAGTGCTTATCGATCGTTAAAAAATAAGTTTGTAATTGGTCAGTTTTCCATAGAGCTGACAGCCCTATCTATATCTGTGACGTACAATAAACAAATGCACTGCACTGTGTTAATTTATGTCGTATTGCAACATTACATCAAGTATTGTATTTATTGTTAATTCCCACCAGAATTATGTACGACGTTGTTGATATGTTTATACGCACTTCAGAGGACAGTGCCGACAAACGTAATGTGGAACGAGTAAACATGAAACAGTAGCGAGATCGACTAACTGACGTGTAGTTTGTTATCTTAATATTAATTGCGTCATACGTATTTCATATAGGACCTTCTCTTGATATGGTTAATCGCTGGTCAGTTTATGCTTCTATCAATTAATATCTACTGGACGAAGAATGTCAATACATTCTTCGTCCAGATTTATTCATTTAGAAAATAGAGCTGATGCAGCATTACACTGTTGCTAAAGAGTATCAGCAGAGGGGGAGGCTATCCGCAAGGTTTCGATCATCCAAAGAAAATAGTAGTTAAGCACCTAATGGTAACACTGAAGAGTTTCAGAGAGGCTAAAGAATCCTTCAAAAAGACGCGACACGCGACGCGACTCTAAGGCACCGCCTGTCGCGCGACGAGCGGTGCCTTTGTGTCGCGTGCAATTGGCGTCGAGTGTCGCGCCTCTTGAAGGAGCTTTTAACTTAGAGCGCTGCAGATAATTTAGAAACTATGTACCTATTCTCTTAGCAAAAGTTTATTTGTAAGATTTATGCTGTTGGTTCGGAAAGGAAGTTCAATAGCTTTTGAGATTTTAGCTGAGTTAAGTAACTGGTCACTTACTCTCAAAAATACAATGTAACACAATAGATTCTTCTAGACTTCATCTCTCGCGTATCATTGATTTGTTGATAGGATAGAACAACAGACAATATCAGCTGTTTATCGCACCTTTCATTCTTATCAACAAAGTTTAGATCAGACGCTATCATCCCGCAAGCATCGATAAGAGACGAAATGATAACACTGCTCTGCATAGATGGATAACAAAATATTATGTTGAAAATAATGGAGCCTATTGCAGTAAGAATACCAGGAAAGCCAATACATTAGACAGGCGCAGGCGTGGTGGATTTAGTAAATAATCACCTCTATTGACAACTGTAGCCTGCAGCTTCTAAGTTGAGTTCACTCAACTGAAAGCATTAATTTCAATTAAACCAATTCTGGTACTTTTGAATTGTCAAGGAGTCTGTCAGTCAGAAAGATGAAGCTAGTTGCCCATTCCAAAGCATAGTAAGTTCCTATAGAGAAAAACAGGCAATAAATTCCACGGACACTTTAAAATATTCGTACAAAATAATGGTTACATACTTATTTGACATTTATAGGTAAACATGACCAATGAAAGTTGTAGACGAAGAGAGCAAGCGCAAGCGCAACAAATCAACGACTTAAATGTGCAAATAATTTCACACGACACATTGATTAAGTATTAATTATAACCAAAATATCACCATCGCCAGGGGACCTATAAACAGGTTAGATTCAGGGCTGACCAAGAAACGCCAGTAGAATATTTCATAAGACAACCCGGTCCCATAACTCCCTGCTAATACACTCTATTACATAAATCTACGAATAAGGCCAGAACCGGCCGATTTCTCTTGTTAGCCCTTTGTCTATGCTTACTATGACCCAAAGTGCCCTTTGGTAGCGAACTTGAACCTTAAGCGTGTTGGAATAAGGGTGTGTCCGTGTATTGTATTCAGCGAGACAATTTCGCCGTTATCTCCGCACGGTGTGTAAGTGTAGAAAGTGTCCCATTGGTAGGGTGACCATGCGTTCTGCATGGATTAGGAATTGATTGATTTTTGACATGAATAAAAGGTTTATTCTGTTAGTTCCATAGACAACATTTGTCCTTTTGCAAGTTTAGTGAAAAAAGAAAATAAAAAACTTATCTTGCCATTTTAAATATCCATAACTGTTTGATTTTTTATTTATTTTACAAATCTTAAATACAATATACAAGCTTATACCAAAATATGTATATGTGTTATGTACAAGTATATAAAAAAAGGATTTGCAATGAATGGTCAAATGACAAAATATTGTAGCTGTCACGTGACAAAGCTTCTTAACTTTTACTACTTTTTTACGACGAAATGTACAATTTCTTCATGAAATGTGTGTGATTATTGTTATTATTAAAGTCATGCATCAAACATTAAATCTCCTCACATGTCTATTCATTTCTTATAATCAACAAAAAAAATTCAGAGAAAAGTCAGTTTCACTAAAATAAATTTCTCAACACTTACGACCTCAGCCTCAAATGTTCTCAAATTGCACAAAATCAATACAAACTGACCAATCAAGACTTGTCAATAATACTAGTTCCGTCAAATAACATCACTATAGTTAGTATCATCATAACATCTAAAGGTCAAGGTCACCAATTACGACCTCAGCCTCAAATGTTCTCAAATTGCACAAAATCAATACAAACTGACCAATCAAGACTTGTCAATAATACTAGTTCCGTCAAATAACATCACTATAGTTAGTATCATCATAACATCTAAAGGTCAAGGTCACCAATTAAACTATCTACACAACTACTTATACCAACAGTGAATCACAACTCCGCCAGAGACGCCACTAAAATGACGCAACGCTGCAAAAATGTCCTTTTTATAATAAACCGGTTCGTCAGCTAGCGCCATTTTAGGAGACTGAAGATAATTGTTTTTAGCGAACTTAAGAATGAAAAAAACGTTGTGGTAAAAATATTTGCATTTTATTCATAAAAATGGCTTGAGCACATTATTAGCTGTTCTTCTTTGTAACTTGTGGGTTTTGAAAAGTCTTATATTTAATTAAATGATAATTAAATGAATCCATTAAGTGTAATTATAATTACTTACCGGAGCTAGATCATTCCACATGAGACCTCAAACATTATTGTTAATGATGTAAAAATGCACACAATGCTAAATCACGTACTGTCTTACTATTATTCAATAATGTTATTAATTAACTTCTTATAGCTTCTTCAAGGCACTGCCCAAACGCAAGACACCGTAAAACGCTCAGTTAGGCGTATTGATAAATATTAAAAGCCAGAAAAAAATTGAGTGTATTGTCAATTTTTTAAAGAAAATCTTTGATAAAAAGTATTTTATAAAAATGAAATAGTAACATGATAAAAAAAAACGTAAATCGTCGCATAGCATAATTTTCAAAATGTTAAGCGTAAACTATCATATTTTATGTAATGATAATAAAGGGAATTCAATCAACTAAAGAAATACTTAAATACCTCAAAATAATATTCACTGAGCCGTGCATTTATTTTACTGCTATACTACTACTACTATAAAACTGCAAAATTTGGTGGTCATTTGATACAACTAATAACAAACGCATCGCTGTTTTGAACCTTATTTGTTGCCGCGATGCGCTATTGTCAATTACCTAAAAATTTGCTTCTTACCGCGCCTTAATAAGTTAAAACTAGTTTTTATAGACTGCAGGAAGCATATTTACGACTAATTCACTAATCACTGGGTAATTAGCGCAAAAAAAATACAATAGTCTGTCTGGCAGGATAACCTCGTAAATTCCTGGACAGTTTTTGATGCGGTTTTCCTCATTTGATAATAAACGGAGATAAAGGCCTTTGATTCTGCCCTGTGTATTATTATATGCATCTCAGAGCTCCGCTTTTTTAGGGTTCCGTACCCAAACGGTGCCATCGGACGGACACCGGCTAAAGGCTAACGGGCGTACTAAGGCTCCGCTGTCCGTCCATCTGTCACAGGGCTTTATCTTTTAAACCGTAATAGATAAACTATGACCTATACTATGGCCGCTATAACAACAAATTATATAAATGAAAGAGGACCCCCCGTGAAGGAAACGTGTTATTTAACTAAAGTATTTAAAAATAAAATGTATTAAGTATTATACGGTGGTACAGAACCCTTGCGTATGCGAGTCCGACGAGCACTTGGCCTCTTTTTTCTTCGCATATTAATCGATAATCTTTTATTTTCTAAGATCGTCGAAGTTTTTGAACTAAATGCCTTGGCATTTAGACAATAAAATGTATCCTCAACATTTGAAATGTCGAGTGATAAAATATGTAACTTTGCAACACTAAATGCTTGTCCGAATTATTATTCAATTATTCGGTTTCGTATCATATTTATTAATTATTCAAATGGCGTAAAATCTGCATTCCAATTATTATTTCTAAATGGAAGCAAGATAGTAAGACTAGAAGTCTTTGAAGCTGTCCTAAGCATACGTGGGAAGTCTAGATTAATTCAGATGTTTATCTTGAATTTACAAAATGTTAACACTGCTCAGTCTATGCAGATAATGATAATTAGCTGATCGGTTCGTAAAATCCAAATGAAATACTGTAAAAAAATCAAATATCTACAGCTTTTAAAAATATGTGCTCCAAATGAACCCAAAAGACCCTTACCGAAAAAAAAACAAAGAAAAGTCTGTCTCTGCTAAATCCCGAAACCATGGCGTCCCACAAAGTACAATGCCTCCCATTTCGCTGCGCCCGCGCTGGCCTGCGATAGATCGCGTCATGTGTGCACCGTGTCATTTGAATGGGTAATTGATCGCGTGTCAACAAATACGTACCGATCAGATATATGAGGTATTCAGGCCATATTGTACGGGCATATTTAAATGTAGTTCAAGTTTCTTCGGCATTTCGTGTCAAATTATTTTTTTTGTACTGAGAAAGTATCGTGTGACAGGCGTTTATAAAAGTTTAAACGGTATTGTAATTCACTGATAGATTTAAGAATTGAAAAGGGAAAACAATATAATTGTTTTCTCTTAAATCATACGTGAAAAAAAATGCAATAAAATTCTGAGCGTAACATCAAAACCCGAATTCAGAAACAAGCAAAATATTGGTCAATGACAATAACGATTTAGTAATACCCGCATTGTTATATAAAGAATACAACAGTACAATGGACACTATTACATATTTTAATTGCACTAATGCATTCACGCATTAAAACTAATAATCCTAAACATAAAAGAACGTTGTGCAAAATAAAATAGTTTTATAATAATAACTGGTTATAGGTTAAGAAATAATATAATTTATCTGTGTTGCTGTTGTCGTGTAACTGGGCTCACTTCGCCAGTACACCGCCGCGCGCGCGACCGAACGGACGTCTGTTTCCAATAACGGTTATTTCCGGAATAACCGAGCGATTGTGAACTTACTACTGTTAATGTTATACGAATTTTTGTAATATACTTCCAGTTATTGTGTGAGTTTTTCTCATGTAATTTTAAGGGTTTGTGATTATTTTAATGTGTGTTATCTACAGAAAGATCTAACACATGTTTTTTGTTATCGCTTCTACGATTTTCTATTCTATCTAGCATATTCTACAACAGATAGTGAATTACAAAACATTGTTGTATCATAAAAATCTCAACAATTATTTCTTTCTTCCGCAGGTAAACGGGACAAGTAAAATGGACCGCGGAACACCGATAGTGATGTGCTAGTGTTGTGAATAACGGTTAATAACGAGTTAATAGTGTTTGATAGCTATGATGTGAGACAGTTGTGGTTGTCAAGATGCCGTCAGACAGTGGTTCGGCGTGGTCGCCGCCTGCGTCCAACAGTGAAAGAAGGTTGAGCAACTCTTCAGATGGAAGTGCCGGGAGCGGATATTCTAAAGCTGTAAGTTTTTTTTTAATAAATGTTTGGATAGCCTCACGTGCTCTTTTGTAATGGCTTTCAAAAGTCTCGTTTGTGCAATACTTTTGTATTACATGCAAGATTTTAATAGTCTACACTAGTACTCGTAATCTCGAATGTGTTATAAAACGCGAGGTCGCTTTGCGTCTGGTCAAAATGTTAATACATAATCCGTGAAACTGTTCAATTTTTAGATCCGAACGATTACATGTCACGATATTTTTGCCTGTTTGCTTAATTAACTTGGCAACTCCAAATTAAGAAAGGCTTTATTTAGGCAAAATTTAAGTTTTAGCATCATTTTCACGGGAACAGCTTTTGGAGATAGGTGTAATGCAAACACACACTTATTGATTTTCTCGCTTTGACTTCCTACGTCTGATGAAACTTTATTTAAATATAAAGGGTAATTTCAAACCACTCGTAAATGAAATTGCAACACCTAAGCAAAAGAAATTGTTTAAAAATTTAAAAAGTATGTTAGTTACCTACTGTGTATCTTAATTTTATGTATTTAGCACCTGTGTTACCTACTGTGTTATCCAGAAGTCGTTTTGTCTGATAAGAGCGCATGTAATTACTGATAAAACTCGTAAACACCGTGTAATCAAACATTCGATGACATTTTTAATAGAAAAACTAAAAATACCTATGATGCTTGTGGCCTTTGCTCACGGGTAAAGCCACATTAATAGATAGAGATTAAGTAATAATTGTGTTGATTCATAGATTTCCCTTGAATTAATTAACCACATATTTATTATCACCTGTACGTGCATCATCATCATCAAATCAAGCTGGGTCTAACTCTAGTTCTAACTCAAACGATCGTAAAAAAAATATTATTGGAAGGTATACCATAATCTTTACTCTATTCAAGCATGTTGAAATAACTGCTGTAAGGAATATTTTTTTTTTTTCCTAATGGGCAACTCGTAGTTTTGACCACAGGTCTTGGCTACTTAACCGGGCAAGCCTGTGGGTGCCTTAAGCTACTAACTTAAAGCCTCCAGCCAGGGGTGTAAGGAATAAACTGTACAAGTCCTATATATACCTATCTTTCCGATATTTTTTATGCAATGACACCATGTCGAAAGTATTTTAAATTAATTTACGTCAGAAAATTAGTAAAACTAAAAAACGAGTGCCTAAGAAACCGGTTTCACTTAATTAATGCCAAAAGTAAACACTGCATATACTTTTAGATACAAACCAAGAAAAAATCGCGGCAAAAAAGTTATTTTCCACAAATTCATACCATCACACTCTTAGTTAAACAGCGCCTCACGCCAACTAGTTTTTTGCCAATCGACAAATTGATTAGCAACGGTAGACCAAGTAAGCCAATATTTAATTTTAAAATAACGTTTAGCTGAAGGTAAATAGCAGGCAGCGATGCGTTACGAATAACTTTCACTGTCGTTATTCGCCGTGGATAACTAGTTATTTTTTTTTCAATTTTATTTTATTTAAAATAATCCGTTATCCGCTCTCTTGTTACGCACTATTCGGTAGAATAATACAATAGTATTTTACTGTGCAGATTTTTATTATTATTTTTTATTCGAGGTGAATAACCGTTTACTTTTAACCGGTTATTATTCGTTTTCTGGAAATGTAAAATCGGATTAGGATTTTGTTTGCGAAAAAATTAGAGTAGTGGTTTTTAATGCGACAATAACTGTAGTCCTAGATCGAATTACTGTCATGAATGTGAAATTACGACACCTTGTTCGAATGGTCGTCAGGTATCAATGAAATATTTTGCAATACACTATTTTGCAATGTCTCGCTTTATGAAAAATCATGACCATCCTTTTTATTATTTGATTTTTTGTCATAAATGTTTTTCCCTCTTGATGCTTTTATTCTCAATAATTTCGATCTTGGAGATTTTGTTTATGGAAAGAGATGTGTGTTAAATAAAAAGCCAATGACTTGCATTTTAATTACGTAACACGCATACATAATGTTTTTGACAGTTCATTGCACCGACCATTTTAAAATCTGCCATCTCTAAAACATTGCACCTCATCTTTAGCTGTCAAAATGACAGCGAATAGAGATGGAACCCGCACTGGGTCCGCGTGGTGCATTATGGATCACACCACCTTACAGAGAGGCCGAGCAGTGAGAACATTTACTGATTAGTTAGGAAAATATAATTGTATTTGTATTCTAAATTGTCCAAACTGAAAGTCTTGTAAACAAAAATACTTTTCCCTTACCTACTATTAATTAATTATTTATTATGGCTGATATCTACTGTCCATTATGTCGACTTTGCGGCTAGGAAAACACGGAAAACGTTATCAGAATGTGTGAATGGTATTTACTTGTAAATAATTTCGGTGTTTATTTTTGAATTGTGTTTATAATTATTATGTGACTATGCCGTAAGTAACCTAGGTACCTAATTGTATTCTGTTCATTGTTTGAGTTTTGTTTGCTTTTTTGTCGAATAAAAAAAAAACATGTTAACGTTATCGCATTTTTATCTTGTTCTACCTATGGAACTTCGTTTTACTTGTCTTTACTCATAAAATCAGGCCTGTATTACCCGACCAGGAAACCTAACCCAGGACCCTACGCTCAGCAGTCGCATTTGTAACCACTAGACCAATGAGACAGGCAAATAAGTATTTTTCAACTAGCTTTTAGATATAACACACTGCTTAGTAAAAGGTTTTTTGGTATCATAGTGACAGCAGAACACTGACTCCTAAGTCACAGGATCTCCTAGTTTGGGAGTCAGGGTTTACTCTATCTGTATTACCTTTATTCACTGTAATTCATGCATCCTAGTTTTTAATCATTGTTGAAGGTTTTTGTATAAATAAAGATTTTTTATTATTATTATTATTATTTTGCCCGCGGCATCGCCCGCGTGGAGGTCGGAAATTATCCCACGGGAACGTACTACCGGGATAAAAAGTATCCTACGTGTTAATCCAGGTTATAAACTATGTGTGTTCCAAATTTCATCTAAATCCGTTCAGTAGTTTTTGCGTGAAAGAGTAACAAACATCCATCCATCCTCACAAACTTTCACATTTATAATATTAGTAGGGTAGTAGGATTCATAATAAACGGACAAGCTTCATAATTCTTGCTAATCTATCACAATTTTCACATTAGATCATGCCAATTACTATTAGTAGCTAAATAGGTACATAGCAGCTACCTAGGGCCCTCCACTTAGAATTCAGCTCACCCGGTAAGGCAAGACGTCATAGCAACGTCGCTCATTAGGCGTGTTCTAACAACCATATTTTACGCAAATGTAATGGATAGCCTAATGAATCTAATGATACTTGAATAACTGCTTATGAAGTGTAACGCTGCTTGCACTCTATTAGGTGACGATTCCCCGGTTTCTGAAAGACTACACATAAAATAACATCACGCCTGTAATCCCTAAAGGGTCAGGCAGAGGTGTACCTATAGTACACCCACATTTTGCCTGTTAAAATTATAAATGTTTTATTACTGTAAATAGGTTTGTACAGACACTTTTACATGTCAATCATATTTTGAAAACTAGATGAGGTCGGCGTTTCCTATCTGACTACTCTGAGAAGAAAGGCCGAAACAAACTCAAAGGTCACAGTCTCTTTTAAAGTCCAGACATAATCTTGGTCAGATCATGTGAAGACCATGTAGATTTGTGTCTGAAATGGTCTTTTGAGGAAAAACCACACAGATTGAGTGGACCTGTCCACTCAGTGCACGCATTTGTCAGTAATCGTGCAGCTCAACTCAGAACTTAAGGATCTCATACGATTCGACGAACAATACCAAAGAAACGACATTTGGGTAGGCCACTTAGGTTATGTTTAAGTCCCATGTAATAGGGGACGAGCTTATTGCCATCAATCGGGCACAAATCCAGTCAGTAGCAACTGAGAAATACTAAAAACCCTTTCATTTTAAACTGTTGTCATATCTAAATGTGTGAATTGTTGATGGATTTTTGTTGTTTCGATCAGACGCTACTCAAGATTTGAAGGTAGATTCATTGATCAGGACAATTGATTGTCATCATTTGCTGCACTTTTGTCGTGCGTTGTAAGTTGTAAAAAATTCCAGCTACTCACTCCCTTTTAATGCCGGTTTTAGTAAAATTAGCGAGCACCTATAGATAGCCATGCTGATACAGGTTTTCCTATAAAATTATACATGCGACAAACCCGGTAAAATCGCGCCAGTGTGTCGCTGAGCATGAAACCAGCCTTAATTTGCTTGCAAAAATACCACTCTAGTTCTCGATACAGGAATCGAATGACATCGATAATCGTTCTTAATCGTAGTATCATCGCATCGAATTATATCGAGTATCGAAGGATGTTCTCGATCAATCACAATTAGTCTTTCCAGTCTCCCCCTATATTTCCCACGGTGTGTAGATGTAAATTATAATTAATCTTATGTCTTTGCGTATAAGGTTTAAATTTGAATGGCAAGTGTTATAGATAAGTAGTTGGTATTTGTATTTGTGTATGAATGTTATATAATTTATATTGCTGATATATCAGGATTTTTCCTTATAGAGAAGTAATTAATGCATTGTTGTCTGCATGTTTTAATATAAGTTTATCGTAATTGTATACAAATTAGGTAGGTACGTATAAAGTTATTATTACATTGGAAAGGAAATGAGCTTGTAGAAATTGATTATGCAAAATGTATTAATTAATATAATACCCGGTAAAAATATTAATTTATTGAGCGTTGAATGAAATGTGTTACGTGCATTTAGAGATCATTAACTTCGATAAATATATTCAGCATAAAAAACGGCTTGAAAGACCTCTTCCTAAATTCGCTGATCAAAATTGTAACCCGGGCCCCCAATTGCAAAAGTAATAGGCTGCAGTTTAATTAATTCCTATGAAAGTTATCAACTTCACTCAGCCCATCGCAGTACACTGCTGGACATAGGCCTCTCCCAGGGTGCGCCACAACACCCCATCTTCCGCCTTCCAAGTCCAGTCTATCCCAGCCACCTTTTAAGGCCGTCGGTCCAACTAGCTGTGGGGCGTCCCACACTACACTTGCCGATACACCGTCTCCCCTACAGGACTCTTCTGCTCCACCGGCCATCAGACCTTTGACAAACATGGCCAGCCCACTGCCACATCAGCTTAATTACTCTGCAAGCTATGTCGATAACTCCGGTTATTTTCCGATTAAAGTAAGTTTTGTATATAATCTGTGCTTATAAAGTCAGAAAACGCGAACACGAATCGCTAAGAAACAAAACGAATTTGAGCCCCCCGCTTATTCCATCTTACTTAGCATAATCAGCCTATAATGTACCCATTGCTGGGATACAGGCCTCATCTCATCGAAAGGGGGTGGGCTGTAATTCACCACGCGGGCCTAGTGCTGGTTGGTTATTCTTCCATTTTACTTGGATGAACTAAATTAAAAACTACTGCAAAGTATGAATCAGAATATAATTCTTGTATCCATTTTGTTTTGCAACTTACGTCGGTAATCCTAGTAGCAGTTCCAACTGCAATAACAGATGAATAATACCTAAATAGGACAAAATCTTAGGAAGAGGTCACCGCGACTCAATGCTCTCCTTTCTCTATGCGCAAGGGCATTTACCGGTCCTATTATCACTGATTACACTGATACTGTATCAAGGCGATATTATATAAACAAGGGCGATGGTAGTTTCCATGTCTAGATTAAGGTAAGGTTACTTAATTGGTTTAAAACAGCGTCTGTGGAATTTCTTGCACGTTTCCATTTCAAAGCGCACTTGGGAATTCTCCATAGGGGAACCTACTATGCTTTAGAATGGGCAACTAGTTTCATCTTTCTGACTTACCTATTCCTTGACAATTCAAAAGTGCCTGTTATTGGTTTAATTGAAATACATGCTTTGATTTTCATATGTACGTTTTAAGGTTAACCCCCATAACCATTGGAATCTTACCGTCGTACCTTTAACCTGATGAAGTTTTTTCCATTTCCATTTGAAGGCTTAATATTACCACGAAAGAGGCTACTTAAGCAAGTGTATTTTTAAGAATCAAATTGTTGTTCCATCATCGGTGTAAATTTGGTGACATTTATACAAAATCCGAAGGTTAATCACTATACCGCCCAGTCGTAAAGTCGTGACGGATTTCTATTCGATCGATCGCTGAACAACATTTAAGACCCACACCTGTTTGATACTGACTCCGTGAGAAAATGATAGACCAATCAATTAGCATGGAAAGCTTGGTTTCAATTCAATTATAATTGGGAATTCGTTCTGGAAATGCACGTGTAGAACACACCTTTTTAATCTTACAGCATGTGCTGAGATCGGCATTGTTTCAAAAAGTCGGTCCTTTTGTCCGGAACTTTCAATGCTCTCTTGATTTAGAGTCTGGTCGTAGTTTATTGATCAAGATAGGGCTTCTTTCAAATACGCACTAGTTTTAATTGGGAATAACTTATATCCTGTAGCATTTATCGCGAAAAAAACAAATTTCCACCAACACAATCACAAGCCACCATGTGCCTAATTCCTCTTAAAACACAACAGGACTGCCTTCCCAATAAGGCCAAAAATATTCTCCCTGCAAAATTTTAGTGCAACCTGTTGCATTTTTCCTTGTCGTGGCATCCCAATCCCATTCATGGCAGGAAGCAGGTAGATCCCTTGCTATAGCATAACTACTGCGCCGGGCCCTCACGGCCAATCTCGGCCCGTAGCACAATGTGCAAGCGCATCTGTTATTTTTGTGCACCTGTCGCCCGGAATGGAATAGGGCTGTCAATGTCAAAAAGAGAATTTTCGTATTTTGTATACCTACTATAAAGTGCTCTCAATTGGTGGCGATACTTAAAATGATATGGCTAGAAAGGGGGTAACTACCGAAATGATGACTTTTAGACAAGTATGGAAGAAGAAATGTTGCGCCGATCCCAAATAGATCGGGTTAAGAGCCAGATAATGACGATGATGACTTAAATGTAGGTCTTTGACACCCTGGGCAGTAAGCCTCCCTTCCACCTTGCTGACTGGCTAATATTTTTACGAGGGGTGCCGCAGCATGGCATGAGCTATTCATCTATATCTGTCTATACCAATAATAAAGCTGAAGAGTTTGTTTGTTTTTTTGAACGCGCTTACCTCTGGAACTGCCGGTCAGAATTGAATAAAAACTTTTTGCATTCGATAGACCAATTCTTGAGGAAGGCTATAGGCTATTTAATATCACGCTACGACCCTTAGGAGCCGAACAAAAAGAAAAAAAAGACAGAAAGAACACCAGGCGAAAACGAAATAGTAGCGCGGGCAGGCGATGCGATGCGATGGGGTCGGTCGGGGGAACAATAAATTTCACGCGGATAGAAGCTAGTATGGTATATTCGTGCTAGGATAGACATCATCTAAAACTTAGTGTGATAATTGAGTGTTATTAGTGACTAAGGTATAAGTTATGTGACAAGGAATGTTCCATCGTGACTATTAATTTCAAACGTAGTTAATTGCTACACAGTACTTTAATTAATTCATAATATTGACATTTTCATAGAATGACGTATTAGATTTATGTTTATTAATTAATTTCTGTAATCTCTGACCTGAGAGAGAACATTCGTGATAAGGATATTATTGTGAAGGTGTTTTAATTAGTCATAAAGTCACGCTAAGAAACTAATTAATGAATTATAATAACTGGGGTTGAGAATTGTAGGTGGCTATATCAGAAGTTCCCCAATCCATGTAATGGAATCTGATTTGAGTATTCCGCCTTTATTTTTAAGAAGAGAGTATTTAGCTCATAAATATTGATTAACATTAATGTCAAGGTCAAATAATATGACTGTTAACTTGATTGCAGATCTAAGTACCCTTTGTAGTACCAAATATTGGGAAAACAAAAAATTACCCTTACTAGTTAAAATTTTTAATGATGTAAAACACATAGAAATTCTTTCAACAGATATTCATAAAATGTATACTTTAGAAACTTGGACAACAGCTATTGAGACTAAAAATGTAATTAATGTTGATCAAAAATGTGTAAAGGTACCCAAATCGAATTATTACCCAAATTTATTAATGTTCGATGTTTTAGCTGAATTAAATTCTATGTATTGTAGTTGGCACAAAATTCACAGACGGTTCAAAGGGTACTCCCGGCCTAGGTGCTGGGGTTTTTGATCAAAGCTTAGGAACTACTCTCGGATTTAAAGTAGACTGTAATGTATCAATAATGACACTGAAACTTATTGCAATTTATCAAGCGATCTTTTATAGTCGAAATCAGAATTTAAAAAGAGTCGTTATTCTTTCAGACAGTAAAAGCGCACTACAGCATATTGCTCGATGGGCCTCTGGCTTCAGAGGTGCATCGATAGCATATGATATTCTTGAAAACATTATTATGTTGCTTAAGAATAATATAGAAATTAAGTTGCAATGGGTTCCAGCTCACATTGGACTACGTGGTAATGGGGAGGCTGACCGATTATCCAAACTAGCAGCAGTAGAGGGTACAACAATTGACTACTTACCTGATTATTGCGAATACATGTGTAAAAGAGTATGCTAAGATGGTTTGGTCATGTTGAGAGGATGAATGAAGGGCGATTAACAAAAGGTATTTACAAGGCAGATGTGAGTGGAAACGCCGGGAGGGGACGCCCTAGGAAGACATATAGTGACCTTATTGGTGATGTTCTTCAGAAAGGTCAGGTGCGTAGTACTCACAACCGGCGTGCGTGTATGACCAGATGTATGAACGTAAACGAGGCAAAAGGAGTATGTATGGATCGTAGCCGGTGGCGTTCTGTAGTTTCTGCCTACCCCCATGGGAAGAAGGCGTGAGTTTATGTATGTATGAGTGTGTAAATTTAAAGTAATCTGTTATAACTTCTGGAAATAACACTTTGTTAATATCTGTCAACAAAAAGGTATATGGTATAGGACCATACAAGACGAGCCTTCTCTTGTGCATTGCTTCGATGTTGATAAATTTGGTAGGAATTACGTTAAATTAATATTAAGACTTCGCTCTGGGCATTATCCATCAGCGAAGTTTACATTCTTTATGAAAAAAGCTGATTCGCCGAATTGCAGAGTATGTAATCAGATTGAGGACGTGCAACATTTGCTGATGGATTGTGTGCGACACAAGCGCGAGAGGGAGTCATTTTTGAGGGAATTCGACTTAAACAAAGTTAATATTGGGTTAATTCAAACAATTTTATCTCACCCAACGTCAGAAGTTGCCAAAAAGTTATGTTGTTTAATAACAGTCCTTCATCTGTGACTTTAATGTGTGTGAATAAGTGTTTTATACAATATGTTGGGTGTTTATATTATGTCATGTTAAAAAAGCACGATGGGGTTGGCGTATCTTTTTAGATAAAAACCCCTAAACAAATAAAGAGAAAAAAAAAAGAACGGGTTAAAGTGGAAAGTGTTTGCCTTATTAAATGAATTAATTTATTACTTACTTATCAATCTTGCATGTAAAAATTACATTTATTATTTGGTCTGCCATGATAATTTCTGTTTCTGCAAACCTCAATAATAATGATATGCATAGTAAATTAACATTCAATAATCATCATAATCTCACGTACCTCGATGGGTCAGCCCTATCTCACTGACATTTAGCGGCGCCCGCGCACCGGTCGGCCTTCGAAACGTATCGTTCGTTCGATTCGTTCTGAAATGCTAAGGGTCATGACTTGGGAACCATCTGGTATGCCTTCGAGGCATAATGGTACCAAAAGTATGAAATGCCTCTAATGCTGCTATCACGAGTTTGATCTAATGGGATAGGCAGACACGTAACGACCTTCCTTCCTACATTCCTGGGGCAAAAAGTGACAGGTATAGTTGGATGTGTAAAAACAGTAATTATCTGCGTTTAGCGACATGATGCTAGCTTTGATACATGTATAATTAACTCCTACAAGTTCCCTACAGGGGTAAGAAGTCATTACCGCATTGTTAATTTATCACTGCATGGCATCACAGACTTGAGAAATAGTTTCGTCCTAGAGTTGTTTTTCTTATAAATAACACTGTTAAAGAAGACCTTCACTAACTGTAGTCGAGATCCTGTTAATAAACTAAACTAAAAACTCAGATTTATGGTTTTAAAATTCATGGTGATAAGGCAAAAGCTAATCTTCAAAACCCCCATACCTTTAATTTACTGAAGAACAGCGATAATTTTTTGGTCCTTTTACAGACAAACATTTTCGGTCCTTCTGTCCTTGGTCTTTTCATTTCTTCTGCAAACCAATCTAATTCCAGTGCATGATGTAAAAAGTTACAGACTAAGCGATAATACGCGTGTCATGCAACCATATCACAATTAATAAAAACTAAAATCCATTAAAAACAAAGGTAAGTACTTACATACCACCTTCTGTGACAGTAAAATTAATATTGGAAATCATCCTCATTGGTTCTAATTATATGTCGTTCCAAATAATCGCGTATCACCCACACGCAAGACTTTGTTACAAAGTATTTTATTGTAAGACTGGTTACAAACAACTTGGTGACTAATTTACTGTCATCAACATCCCCTTGGTGCAATCAAATGTGACTTTAATCTCGGCAAAATCTAGTCGTGTTGTGCTCAGAGTAACAACTTCTGAATTCGGAACTTCGGCAGTCATCAACCTTTGAACTTTAAGCAAAGATTAAAGTTCCTCCAGGCGTCGGGGCCCTCAATGACCTTAATCTTAAATACCTGACTTGGGTTCCGTACGTCATTTTTGGGTGACAACAATACATCAGCACTGTGCTATGGGTGTCCCATAGCAAGCACAGCATCATGCTGTGTGGAATTGCATATAGCATTTGCTCAAAAATCGAGTTAAATATTATCTTTTTTTATTGCACATATTTCTGTGACAATATAACAATTTTTCTTTCTCTCCTTATTTCTTATCATATCTAAGTCCTAGTCTTTGTTACGAACACTGCTAAAGAAAAGCCTCCTAATTACCGCAAAACAGAACGGTTGCAAAGAAATTGTCATGACCACCTTGGTTATCAGACTTTTTGTTATTGTAAGACTGCGCGTCTTACCCACTTTGGAGGACGAATTTTCAAAAATCCTTCCTTAAAACTTACCTTCAATATATAAGAAACTCTTTTGCATAATTTCATGGTTTTAGAATGTGCTTTGTCTGGCAGTGAATTAATTTGAGATTTTTATTAAGGAGATGTGTTTCGGGGACATAACGTAATGCCCTTGAAGAGACTTTCAAAGTCATATAACTACGATAATATTATATTATGCATCTAATATAACAAGTTCTACCAACTTGACAAAAAGAAAGTTGTCTTTTGTCAGATCATGTCAGAGGCGTGTGTGAATACTACCTATTTTTGTTTATATTTTATTTTATAGACATTTGCAATGCTAATTTAAATTTGAGAGTGAGAAGAATCAGCTGTTTAATGAATGTTATGCCTATTTAGTTAGCAAGATTTATCATAATCGTGAGAACTTGTAATCCAACCGGACATTTGATGTGATAATAAAATATCTAACAAAAATATTAAAGATCTTTGCCGCGTAAAACATGCTTGGAAGAAGGGTTTTCAGAAACAGAACGATTGCTTGCTTAGGGGCAAAAGGAGCAACTAAAAAGTTCTTCCTTAGGTCCAGACAGTAAAGCCAGGTTCCCAACAGTTCTCTTGAAATACAATACACATTCGAAACTTATGTGAACCTGACTTTACTGACTTCTGACATTTAGTTAAGTACAAATATTATTTAAATAAAGTTAAAAGAATAGATGAGAAGCAAAGGAAAACATCCAACATCATAAAAAATGCCAAAATAGAAAAAATCATAGAAAAACTATTGAGTGGAAAATTAGATGCATTAAAGTGTTTAAAAGAGTTGTGTTGGGTATGAATTCAATTCTATCTATGTAAATAAATATGAATTGAATAAATGAGTTGACAAAACAAATATGAGGTATGTTAATTTTTACAGTTGATTGTACTTAAATTACTTGACCAATAGCGTATTTGGCAAATTTCATATTTGGACAAACAGACGATTTGACGAAATACAGCTTTGACCAATATCAAATTTGACGAATATCCGACTTCACCAATGTCGTTCAACACCTAATTATCAATTAATTTTATACGTGACCTAAAAATTCTCAGTTCGAAACCTAGCTAACCTATTATTTTTTTTCTAATATCAGATCGTATCTAATAAGATATTCGACCTCGTCCGGTGCAACCTTTTGAAGTTATTACCTGTCAGTGTTAGGCGAAACAAATCATTGCATATTAGGCTTCAGTAAATTATTGCTAATACTAAACGATTTATTTATTGAGAAATATTGTGGTATGAACATTAAGATGATACTGTGATACGTGGATGCTTATTGCAGAATTAAATGTTCAATTAGCTGTAGGTATATAGAAGTACACCCTCTCACTCACGCGAGGGTCTGTTTCGTATGAGTGTGAACATTATAGGCTAAAAATGCTTATACATATAAAAAGAAACAGGCCAAGTGCGAGTCGGACTCGCGTACGAAGGGTTCCGTACCATTATCTATAAAAACGGCAAAAAAATCACGTTTGTTGTATGGGAGCCCCCTTAAATATTTATTTTATTCTGTATTTTAGTATTTGTTATTATAGTGGCAACAGAAATACATCATCTGTGGAAATTTCAACCGTCTAACTATCACGGTTCATGAGATACAGCCTGGTGACAGACGAACAAACAGACGGACGGACAGCGGAGTCTTAGTAATAGGGTCCCGTTTTACCCTTTGGGTACGGAACCCTAAAAAGCAGCGAATTTCTGAAATTAATTGGCATAATAATGTCTAAATTAAAATCCTTTCAGCAACATTAAATAACAGGAACCATCCTTTTGTCTAAGTAAAAACTCTATTTGCTTCGGATATCACGACCTAAATAAGACCTAAATTATAACACTTAATTTTAATAAAACTATCTTAAACTTGAAGCGGCATTTTAATTACACATTGTGAAAGCCTTACAAGCTAAATAGATAACAAACAACAATCATTTCCGTGCCACTCTCTGAGATACCGAAACCAGGTGACCGGTACCGATACCGAATCGATCAGGAAGTCACAATGAAATGTCGCACTTGACCTTAAAATGGACCGGTATTGGTACCACTTTAGCGAAACGAAAATGGTCCTTAGTGCACCTCTATTATTATCCAATATAGATTTGCATTCATAAAACGCTTATTGTGTGTTGAGTTATGCAAATTGGAACCTTATACTTAAAGTGACACGTTTTAAAATGTATTGAACTGAATTTTATAATTGTATTTGTGTTGTGATTGAAATACAATATTCGTATGAAGCATACCGTTACAGTTATCAAAAGTACCCTATTACTTAAGGAATGCACATTGAGAACCCTACCTAATAATTATTACGATCTTATTAAGACTTAAATTAACCTTAGGCGAAATTAAGTAGTTACTTGTATGTATGGGTTACAATATTATGAATCAAGTGAACGAAGTAATGAGGCCGTCATGAATCCACGAATACAATATTGGACTGTAACAACTACAAAAAAATATTTGCGAACAATTCGTGTCTTTTCAATTTGACTGTTTTCTTTCACGCCGTGCTATTTGCAACTTCCACTTTCCTTTTTTTACTCTTGTCCGTGAAAGATTCAATATCGTCCTACCGTTTAAAATACTTTCTTTAACCAGTTCCAAATAAAATACTTAGTTAAATGGTGAGAAAAGATATTGAACTGTTGATAAAACATAGATTATACATACCTACAGGTTTTTTTTCTACAATTTGATATTTCAGGAAAACTTAATTTTTAAATTATGTCAGTCGTTATGAAGTTCTGGGTTCGATTCCCAGGTCGGGCAAAGTGTTATTGCGTTTTTCTATCTGGATTTTCTCAGTAGCAGCCCGGAATCTAAATTTGTGCCCGGTTGGTGGCAATAGGCTCGCCCCTATTACATGGGACTTAACGCCAAACACAAAACTGGCGAAGTGCGAGTGTACTATTACAGGTACACATCTGCCTAACCCTTCGGGGATACAAGGCGTGATGTTATGAAACAATCACTCAATAACCTACTACAAGCAATTTAATTCTTAGTAGGTACCTCTCACATCTTTCCATATCGATCAATACGTAATCGCAATCAGTCTGCATGATTCAACATTTGCGACCAAATTGACCGACATGGAACAATTCAAACTGTTAGATGTGTAGACGTTATCGATCGATGTGTAGACAGCGTCGTTCAGCTCTATCGTGCGATACTAGGAACTGTCCATCGATTGTCGATAAATGTTTAAAATTAGCGGATGTGGTCCTTCGAGCCGGGTACTTTAATCGGTCGGAAATTAGGTACCTCATACATGATTAATTTCTGATAGAGGAAGTAGGGACAACCTTTGCGCAGTCTTCCTTAGAAATACTCTACATTGCATTCCAAAGGGCATTTTCCACAAAAAAGAAATGTGGCAAACTTTAGCTACGCTGAAAATTACATATTATTACATAATTATCTCTGAATGTCTTGTAGCAGATACTTTTTATTTCTCTTAAATTATTGTTCACTTATCTAGTACTTAATAGTTTTCGAAACCATGTTTCTATGTTATAGCGGTCTCTCAATATGTTATTTTTCTCAACTTATTCTGACGCAAGAATGCGAAGACATACCGTTCAGAATGTTATTGTACACGAAAAGTAATAAAATAAACATGTACTGGTTTGAATAAAAAGGCGTTAAAGTAGAAAGAGTACATAGCTTTTATAGTGGTCTGACACGCGCCCCATATTAACATGTGGTAGGCAGGGATCATCAACATTTTTCAAGGATTTTTCCAGACCTCAACCAAAACAAAAACAGTTTTCACGCATTTTAATTCGTTATTATAAAATAAAATATTTTTATTTTAGACTATTCAAAATCCATAGAATCTTAGAACAGTAAATCAAATCAAATAAAAAAAAATTGTTGGTTTTTTTTTTTTTTTCGTGTAATTTATTTGTAAAACTTATGAATCTAGTGTTTGTAGCTAACAAAAACATTATAATTAATTATTTCTTAATATGGGTATTAACTTTGTGAATCCTCCGTATAATCTTAGAATATAGAATTTGTCAGATCTAAACAATATGAAATTGACCTAGATAGCATGTAAGGTTTTTAAGACCTGTGGATCCATGTTAAAAGTTCACTAAACTTGTTTTTATCTAAACATTATAAACAGTTCATAAGCCGCGCCATGTGTGTTGTGATTAGAGGTGGTTTCCTCTCGGACAGCAGGAGAATTGTAACGAGGAAGTTGCTTGTGGCTATAATTTTCAGATTATATCCATAGATAAGTAGATAACTATAACACAAACATAAAATCATAATCGTTCTACAATGTACATCATGACTTCATAAGACCAAAAATAACCGCAAGTTTATTTGAAATCACACCCTGAGGTATTTTGTATATTTCGTTTTTAATATTTTGTAAAGCATGTTTACCAGAAACATTCAAATTAATCTTAGCTAGAAAAGAGACCAAAGTTATCTACCCCTGCTAGTCTTTCATAGTTTCAAACTAGCCTTATTCTTAGTTATAGCTGACCTCATCTAACACCGGTTGGCTATGACTTGGGGCGTGCCCTACTTGCGCCTTTGTACGGCCGCGCTAAATACCGGCCACTGTACCCTGTGTGAGGCTTCTGTTTGTAGAATGTGAGTAATGCCGCGTTTTATGACTAGCGAAGTAGCGAGGCTACTTTGAACATTTAATCACTGTGTGGGTACTGGCAAGAATGTTAGCAGAAAGGTGTTTAGGTGTGCATGTAGATGGCCATAAAAAGGCTGGGCTAAGGAATGAGAGAAAGATTATATGAAAAATTTCTTTACAAAAAAAAAAATACGACTTCAAAAAAAAAGCACTACAAAGTGAAAAATAACTTTAATTTCGCAAGTCGGTGTCTTTGGATCAGTATTTCAGTTTATTGCCACCGACTTCCGAAATTAAAGTTATTTTTCACTTTGTAGTGTTTTTTTTAGAAGTCGGTTGTTTTTTTTTCAGTCTCTTTATCTGTTACAATAGTTACAATAGCCTAAAATTATCAACTGCTCATCACCTTTTACAAAATATTCCTTTTCTCGATGCAGGGACGTTAATTGTTGAGGAGCTATCCTGGTAAGAACCAAAAGAACTGCACCATATACATTGTGAAGAGCATAAATTGCTTAGCAACCATAATAAAGTAATCGTATCGCAACCCGTGAAATACTTATTATTGAGTAGTTCCGGTGGCCACCTCTGGTCTTCATCATCAGTTCCACTTCGCCGAATGGTGCTGTCCGGGAGCAAATGCACGAGTTACTATAAAAATACCCAAATCGCTATAGGTGAGCCTATAAAATTTGAGGATTTCCCTCGATTTCCATGAGATCCCTTCATCAGATTCTGACTTGGTGACAATGGGACCACCTCGAGAGTATACCCTTTCAAACAAAAAAGGAATTTTGCAAATCCGTCTATATAGGTATATGACAGAGATAAGCCCGAACATACAATAAAAAAAAATACAAGCATCCGAATTGATAACTGCTGATGGAAACAAGAACGTTTCTCGAAATATTACATTTTGTGGTAACTCAAAATAAATCAGGATCGGACGATGACGGTCATATAGCTTATCGCAGGCACACGACCACTAAATTCTGTTGTACCTTTAAAATTTTGCAAGTAATGATCCAAAATTGCCTTCAAATAATCAGATCCTCTTTATATCCCACTCAAAGAACAACGAACCCAACAAATCTCGCTTAACAGTGAGACCTAAACGCCCCAGATATCATTGATAACCGCAAAATGAAATTGAAATCTGAACCTCTACCAATCAGAGTCACGCACTTTACTTTTTTCTTTAATAACGTGACCTTGCCGAAGATTATCTTTGTATTCTAACCATTGTGGTCAATTTCAACCATTTTAGTTTTTATTTTTACCTTGTGGTTGAGTAAAGGATAGACGGCCGATTCTTTCGAGGCTGTTTTAAGTAGATAGGCTGTAGCTACCTGAGTCACTTTCTTTTTCTTTTTGTCTGGTGTATTTTTGTGATCTTGATTTAGTTGCTTTTGCTTCTATTCTCTTATAGCTTTATTTTAAATCTAAATCATTAGTACTTTGTTCTGTTCTCCATCTTTCTACATCATCTACATTTATATAGGAACTTCTCATTAGGAACTTGCCTACTTTTGCAATTAGCTTCATCTTTCTGACTGACCGACTCCTTGACAATTCAAAAGTGTCTATAAATAGTTTAATTGAAATAAATGCTTTGTGTTTTAAAGGTTGAATTTATAAAGATTATTTGATAGATTTCTTAGCGATGACGTAGTTTTTGTCTTAGGTCCTGCTTCCCACACTAAGCCAAATATTAGTTTGATCTTTACGTCTGCACTTTAACCGTGGATGTTTGTGCATGTTGATTTTGTTTATAATAACATCCTTGACGTATTCTGGCATGAACGTATTGATTTATTTGCTTATGCTGTTATGATCGAGCAATGCATTTCCAATGTGTGTTTCTTTAAAGTATCCTCTATGACCGGTCGTAATAGAGGTCGCATCCCTATTTATCTCCCAATGTCCTTGCTTGTTATGCGTGTCTCTTCTAGACTTCAATAAATATATTTTCTCTCTTTCTCTCCTTGCAATGAAGGTTTACAGCTGATATTTATCATTTCAAACTAGTTTAATTCTAACACTTAATAATCTGTATCCCGCAAGTTCACTGTTATATTTACAGCCGTAACGAGTTCTCTTTAATCATGGTAATTTCCTTACAAGCATTGGAAGTAAACATGCCGTTTCCTTTAAAACTAGTGTGAAATAATAATTTACAGCCAACTCCTAACACGCTATGATTTTCTTTCACGTCTACTGCTTAAGAAATTGTCAAACCATCAGGTTGTTAAATGTATAAGTACTAGAGACTTTACATGGTCTAATACACTTGGTCATTAGCCCGCATTCAGAGGGATAATTCCCGTATTTTTAAGAACGTTCGATATTCAAATTTCAGACTCTATCTGTCAAAAATAGCTAATATTTAAAAAAAAAATTGTCTTATTGGTGATGTTCTTCAAAAAAGGCAGGTGCGTAGTACTCGCAACCGGCGTGAATGTATGACCAGATGTATGAACGTAAACGTGGCGAAAGGGATAGTAAGGATCGTAGCAGGTGGCGTTCTGTAGTTTCTGCCTACCCCGATGGGAAGAAGGCGTGAGTTTATGTTATGAATTGACCTTCAGGTTCAAGCTTCACTTGTAGCTTGGACGATTCGGATGCCTTTGAAATTGGAAGGCGAAGCTGACTGAACTTTCCCGAAGACGGGCGTACTCGACATTGTGAAAGAGTATAATTGCGCCATAATTATGAATACCTATAAGTATCTAATATCAGTATTACTTCAGGATGCGTTATGAGTATTTTGCACTTTCATAAATTGTCAAGTAGACGCTCTTGTTTATTAATCACGTTTTACGACATGTGCACAGTTTTCTATATCTATAATCATAACTGCCTTTGCAATAATAATATCTATAGATTATAATATCCACTATGCCTCTTTTAAATCGCTCAAACAATTTTATATCGATTTCTCCACTACTACCCTTGATTTTCCACAAAAGTTCCATTGCACCTATTAACAAAACCTGTGCAATTTAATTAGCTATCAACAAAACAGATATATCTTCATGATTAATTATTGATTCAACGAAACAATGTTTGTATCTAACTGTATGTAATTTATATCGTACTTTTGTCAACAGGGTCATAAATTTAATTATGTCTCGATAAATGTGAGATATTGTGCTCAACTAATTATAATGCATCTTGGAAACATAATTTACGTACTACATGTATCTAAGGAATTGTTCAGAGTGAGAGGCTTAAGCGGTTCTGAGGCGGGCGAGACTATATCAAATGTTTTATGAATTTCAATATTGTTGTTTATTGTTGAGAGTTGTGTTGAGTTGCTTGAGTTGTTGTTGAGTTGTATTGGCAATAGGCTCGCCCTCTATTACATGGGACTTAAACATAACTGGCGAAATGTAGGTGTGCTATATGTACACCTCTACCTAACCATTCGGGGAATACAGACTTGATGTTATGTGTGTAAGTGTATATAAGAGTTCTTCCTTCAAGCTTTGAGTAAAATCCGTACCGTTTTAACGATTTCATGTTGTGTTAAGGAATCATTATTAACGGGATGATTAGGTACCTACTATTAAAAGCATCGTTGACTAAACAATCTGATGTTTTCAAGTATGTGCACCCAACCAGCAAGGCCAATAGGATAACATTAATTTGCTGATCGATCTCATCATTTAGTATATTAATTACTTGCGGTCATTTTGACAGGCCAAGCGAGAGAAATATCAATAGCAGAACATCTACCCGCTACTGCCTGCTAAAACAAGCGATCCACTAAGGCCGCCAACACGCGCCCGCTGCCTCGTTCACTCTGACCGAAGCCTTACATGCGTGTGTTAGTTTCTAAGATGATTCATTGTTTGTATAGGATCTGCACCGTAGTAGATTGTCAGTGACCTTGCACAGACACCTGACTATATGAATGCGCAGTCAGGTCTGTGACTAAACATTGAGTATTCTAGATAATCAACGTCTTGGAAAATATAATATTATGTAGGTAAGTATTAGAATTTGATGATTAACTGAGTTTTATGATGACGATGATGGAGTTGATTGTTGTTTTTTTGTGATTTCCGAAATAAATGCTCATTTTGGCGCTTATGGGACACGCTAGGGTAGCCTGCGAAATTCAAGTATTCCTTATTTTTTTGTAATTTGCAATTCAGTATCAGGTTGTAAGAAAATAAAAATATTAGGCGCTGAGCTGGTACTGAGCTGCAAATAGCAAGAAACTTAAAAAAAAAAATGCGGACTACGCTTTTACCTTAAAAGGGATTATGAATAAATTACCAATATGCCAAGTTGTTTGAAGTGACTAATTTGGAACAGCTTTGGAGCTTTGCCCAAAAAGTAAAGCACGATCAATATTAAATTGAATTTTGCCAATAAACTCTTTATTTTCTTTAAACCTGTAGCGGTATCAACATCGCCACATGCGAGCTACACGTCATACTGACGTCACGCAAATCCTGCATCGCGCAAGCAGAGTTTACCGCGCGACTAGCATATATACAACGTCCCGACATCAACCGTCGGGCAGTTGCCCACCAGAAACAACACCCGTCTGGTCGGAGGATCCTCCCTTTTCCATAGAGTATGAGTGAGCTTTACACCCTGTTCCTCATACCTCTATACTGGTGACCCCTACGTGATCGTCAGTGCAGCCTTCGTGCAACTACTTCAGCGTGACGTCAGTATGACGTGTAGCTCGCATGTGGCGATGTTGATACCGCTACAAACCCTATAAGGAAACCTGCTTGGACACATTGAAACAAAACTAACTCTTTGGTAGAATTTCTCTCCTTTCTTTTCAAATACTAAAACATTCTACAAATATTATCATGAGTGAAAATGACACTGGCAAATGGCAATAAGTGTCATTTTCACTTGCATATATAGATAATAAAGACGTCACTATGTGAGATAATTGCCACTTAGACAAAGACCTGGCATTATGTTGTGCAATCGTGAGCTCATTGTGGTTATCTCATGTATTGCAGAATATGTATTGATTTACTTTATTGATTTAAGTTCTGAGGTATAAAACCTTATTTTGTACGCATTTGTGCTTTTGGTCCGTTGCCAGGATATTCTTCGGAACAAGTTCTGTATGACGGACTAACTTCGCAATTTCTGATCTTTTGTGATGTTGAAACAGATTGTTTTACAATGAAAAGATGAATCACTTGTACTAAAGTTAGAGATTCAAACCGCAGAGACGTGTTATTATAACACTCTTATTGTATAGCTCATTCATAAAGAAAGTGAAAACATAAACGTCATCTGAATTCAAAACATTTGACAGCATAAAAAAACTTGAGACACAATCAAATATACTGAGTTGTTTTATGTGAACTACATAGATCATGCAGCCAGAAGATACAATCCCATAGTCACCATTTATAACAGTAGATTAACTAAAGTCTACCTCGTCGATCCAGTGGTTGCAAGCCCTGCTGAGCATGAGGTTCTGGGTTCGATTCCTGGGTCGGGCAAAGTGTTATTGGGTTTTTCCATCTGGAATTTCTCAGTAGCAGCCCTGTAGATTCTGGATATGTGCCCGGTTGATGGGAATAGGCTCGCCCCCTATTACATAGGACTTAAACATAACTGGCGAAATGTGGGTGTACTATAGTTACACTTCTGCCCAACCCTTTGGGAAAACAAGGCGCGATGTTATGTTGTTTAACTAAACTCCAGCTTCCAGTACCACAAACGCAAGTTAAGCAAAAAGAAGTGAATCATAAAATTAAACTAATTTCCACTCAGACTTGCGTAAGTGAAACAAATGAAGTTAATTAAGAGACAAAGCGAGATCGGCCAGAAACGGATTAGCTCACTTTATAACGGTCACGAGAATTGTTTATGCAACTGTCGGGGCATCAATAACAGTATTGATGGCTGGAGAGTTACGTAAGGATAGTAAAATCTCAAGTAATTAGGGTCTTAGCAAAATTGGAAATGGACCTCAGTGTAATGATTATCTGGCTACGGTCATCAACTGTGTGGCGGCGTCTACAACGTCAACGCCACATGCAATATACGCATCACACTGACGTCACGCGAAATCCTGCATCGCGCAAGCAAAGTTTGACGCGCGACTAGCATTTTTATACAACGTCCCGACATCAATCGTTGGACAGTAGCCCTCAAAATACAACACCCGTCTTGTCGGAGGATCCTCCCTTTTCACCCTGGTAATTTACACCCTGTTTCTCATTTTTCTATATGAACGGCTTTTTGTTTTAATTGTTACTCCATAATTAACAGCTTTGTGCGAATTCATTGGCATAATGGACCATCTTAATAATGATGGGTTACACATCATATTACATCTAAGAGCCTTGGCGTAACCCCTAAATCATTCTCGTTCAATTAATGAAATTAGTGTTGACTTTGATGGCCTTCTAAGTTATGGTCCACCGTTATTGTCATTTAAGTATTTAAGGCACACCACAGAGTACCTGCAGTATTGTCTCTCCTTCTCTGTTAATCCATCCATAGGTAGTCTTTAAAAGATCGCTTTTAGCGATAAGACCGCTCATTGTGTCATACCTTCTACACGTATATGTGTATTTTTATGTTGTACAGAATAAAGTACATTCTATCTATCTAAGGGCAATTCTGTATCATGTGGTAGACTAAATTAAGATAGATTCTAACTAACTGGTAGTAATTTTTGTTAATCATCGAGATAATCAAAGCTATTAAAGTTAATTGTTAGCTTCTTAAAAAAATGCTTGCCGCTTGATTAATATCTTAGTTTTTCATTTCACAACTAAACTTATAAATGCGAAATTAAGTTTGTTTGTTTGTTACCTTTTCCCGCCTAAACCATTGAACCGATCATCCTGAAATTTTGCATATACGTTGTCAGGTGTACAGAAACGGATATAGGGTACTTTTCATTCCGAAAAAAGTACTGTTCCACCAAGCCCTGAAAACCACTAACGTTTTTATGATAATAGATGGCGCCGCATGTCTTTCGTATCATGATTGAAATATATTATTATAGAAACTTTAGTAGTGTGTTAAGAGTTTATTTTTATTTTTTTATTTTAGTAGCTAATACATTTTGTGAGTCTAGAGTGTCGATAGACCGGTTTTTCATCCTCCTAACTATAATTGCCCGAACAACCCGAATTGATTGTCAAATTCTAAATTAACGCGAGCGAAGACGCGGGCAAAAGCTATATTTAATAAGGATAACATTGAACTAAGATGGAATCACGTCTTGAAACACGCAACGGAAAAGAATTACTGATGCGTTCAGTTATTTTCCTTCATTTAACAATATAAAACTTCTTTAGATGACATCATTTCTAGAATTATTTAACGTATTACATAATGATTTTTACTAAGTTTTCACTTAGATCCGACAGAATGAAGGAAAATAGAGAATCTATGGAAATCATTAGGTGTGTGTGAATTTGGTATTTATTTGGCCAACTCTCATTATATATATTTTTCAATTCTGTTACTGCAAATATGGTTCTATCTATTTCGATGAGGAAGCAATCACTACTGTAGCTCAGCTGTTTGGTCATAAAAAAAACAATATTTTTCCAATGGTGACACTACTGCACCTGATTAATGTCAGTTGATATTTACTCCCACGTTGGACACTTGACCTGACTCCCACACGACAATAAATTGACACATCAAAATCAATTCCTTCTCAACTATAGACTGTCCATATATTAATATTAATAAGCCAGCTATTTTCAACATTTGAGATTTCCCTCTCTTATTTTGTATATTACATATGATACTACTCTGTTGTCTCAGCCTATGTAACATAACATCTATTAGTTAACACAGCAACCTTGCCAACGTCACCCCTGTCATCTCCAGTACGTGACAATTCTGCTGCACTGGCTGAACGTGACCTGTCGTCAGGACATGTCGCAACTTGTCCATTGAACATGTCTCAATGATTCATTGGCGATGATTACTCTTCGATGTCGTCTTGGCAGATAGTAGACGTGTAATTGGCTTTATTAGTATCTTAGTTAATTATTTTTCTTTGTGTTTTGTTGTTGGTTTTTCCTGAAGGTGTAGGTTTCCTTGCATCTGTTGTATTATCTAAGATATCTAGAATCTTCTTTTATTTAGTATCAGTTTGGTTCTGAGCACCGGTTTTGTTTTCTTATTTAGCTGCGTTACTCCCTGGCAATCTCATGTATGTATTTATTAATAAAATTGTTACTGCTTGATTAAAGGGACTTTAAAATGATTGTCTATTTATATCTTATTTGTTTTCGTCTATCCTTATCTCTTAATTCCATCCAAATAAAAGGTTGTAGTAAGAAATAATTATCTACCTCACTTATTAATGACTCCAATGTGCTTGATGTTTCATAATACATAAGTATGGTGTACCATAAGGAATTCTATCTATGTATTTACCTCGCAAGGCTTAATTTCAAGTAATGCTTCGGTGACCACTGAACCTGCGGACGGTCAAAAACGTGATTCTAAATACCAATTACGTTAATTACTATCTTATTAGTTACAATAGAAACAGGTTTGTACGTAAATCGCGTGTTTGCCCACAATTAGTGGTTATTTACTTTTTTGAGTCTCCATTCGTTGCGCTGCAGTGCTTTCTGTGTTAGGAAGTTCCTTGCGGTTACGTGTTTTATGGATAATGAGAATACTCATTTACTTATAGTTAATTATGATAGTATAGGAGTACTGAGTGAAAGTTTAGTTGTAGTATGCATATTAGTGCTTTCATTTATCGGAAACAGGAAAATGTATTTCTTGTTACCTGAACCTATAAGTATTCTGGGTTCTTCAAACATCGTATGCGTCTGTAAGTTCGTAGAAATTAAAGAAAGAAAGAAAAATATTTTATTTGGGACACTTACAGGAAATACAACTATTAAAAATAAAAAGAACAATAAACAAGTAAAAATAAAAGAACGGTGCGAGGCCAAAAAGGCTCCTATCTCAGCATAACATTTAAAAAAAAACATACCGCAGCGCTGGTATTCTGATAGAGCCCGTCATATCACCTGTGTTTTACAAATCCCATCTTAGATTTTTGGGAATTTATTAGGAGATCCAACTTGTCGTCAGAGATCAGAATTGTTGAATCCATTATCTTCAAAACCTTTTAAGCCAATATGTAGATTGTTATAGCATTGTAAAAAAATCTTTATCTGAGTATCGGCCATGGTTGTTGAATTCCTTCCAACATTGATCATTGTAATTATTTCTTTTGTATAGTGTTTTTTTTTTGTATTAGCAATTTGTCATTACTTACTTGTCACTGATATTCAAAGAAATAACTTATTTATCTTGAACTAATCAACTGCAAACAGTACAAAGGCGTGGTTACAAATGTACGAATAGAATTCTCTTAATGTCAAGCATTCGCCATTATTTACGAATTATTGCGAAATGAAATACCAAAGGCTAAATAGCCATGGCAAGTGACGTATAGATAGCCATATCTAAATTTCACTTGCCATGGCTATTTATGTACGTAATTAAGACTTCGCTCTAACCTTTTGTCTGTATGATCAATCTATCAAAAGGCTAATTATTAGGTTTTGTAACAACGTATTTGAAGCGTCTTTTTAATGTTTACTTAAGATCTGCGCACACGCAGCCGCGGGGTGTAAGGTAGACACGATTTGTCGTGAGTCGCATGTCGTCGTACATAAACTTATCATTATGAATTTATGATTTTCGTAAGTTTTTGACACCCATTGCTTTGATAAAGCTTCTATGTATTATGTATGCTAAATCAGACTGCTTTGTAATTAAAATTGGAATAAATCTGCAAACAATACAAATATTAGTTTTGCAATCACCCATACCTGTCTGTTTCCAAGGTTGGTGATTATTGCAATTCCCATGACTGATCAATTGATCATAGTATCTAATGCTGATTGGGAAACCGATGCTCAGCAACAAATATTTTCGAGTTGATATGACAATGCATATAAGTGTTTTGAAGTGATAATCGAACTGCTCTAACCACAGAAAGCCAATATTTCTCAGCCATGCAAGACCTCTAGTTTATAACGTTAGAAATAGTGCTGATAAAGCAACATTTCTAAACCTATATATCGTCAAGATAAACAATAGATAGCGATATTACGGCCGTAGGAAGTTCCACTTATCACATTGTGAAACTGCCGGTAACGTGGATGCTTCGTTTGATTCATAGTCTTAGTCTGAAACAGGATGAAATATGAGCATCCGTGGGATATCGCTCGTTAGTTCCTGTGATCATCTTCAAGATCATTATCAGACTATTTCTGAATGAGTACTTATTAAGTATAGAATGCTATTTGCGTATATTGTGTGCGGTAATAAAAGCAAGCGAAGACCAAAGAAACGATGAAGGGATTGAGTGAAAGTTAGTTGATATGGCTAGAAACTATAAAAAGGGTGACTATCGAGATGATGGGAAATAGAGATGTATGGAAGGAGCAGACATGCTGCGAAGACCCAAAATACATTGGTATAGGATAGGAGGAGGAGACTAAGCAAGCTGAAGTGGCAATGGGCTGGTCACATCTCTCGCAGAACCGACAATCGTTGATGAAAACGAGTTCTAGAGTTGAGAACGCATTTAGGCAAACGTAGTGTGGAACGCCCGCCGGCCAGGTGGAGTGACGACTTGCGAAAGGCGGCTGGCAGAGAATAGTTGAGGAGAGCCGAAGATCGGGCTCAGTGGCTTTCACTGGGAGAAGCCTACGTCCAGCAGTGGACCAATACAGGCTGATGATGATGAAGGAGATAATGCAGGCAAAGCTGTAAATCTCTAATATACAACCAAAACTTATACCATATTTTGCCAGTTTACTGGTAAATTTTCTTAGTGAATATATTGGGCTCAGTTGACACCTGTATGGGACAGCAGATTATACGCCATTGTACCAATTGTTAGAATAACTGTGAGACTTCCTTAATGCGAATCCTAGACAAATTCCCAGACTACTGACAAGCACTACTTTGAGACGAAACGTCACAATACACTTCAATATTTTACGGGTCTTCCAGACAGTTTCGTTTAAAAGATTTTCTTCCCTGTAATTGTGGCTGTCCATTTGTCCAGGTTGTTTCTGAATTATTGTACATTACTGTTACAGATTTTATGTATGAAGTTTTTAATCACATGTATGCATTTTAGCCTTTGTGTTTTGTGACTGCAGGTCGTATGTTCTTCAAAATGATTAATTATTGTTGTCAATGGCTTGACCATTATGTTTGTCTGTCTGTGGTACGTCGGTTTCTACCTTTCGTGTCAAGGTTAACATTTTAGGACGGTCAAGTTTCATTCATATCTTTTTTTTATACGTAATTTTATCTTTAAATAGTGGATCTTAAATGTAAATGTTAATTAAAGGTCGTATCAATTTGACAGCACAAACTGTAACTGATATTTTTATTAAGATTAGGAAACTTTAGACTCGTGATAAAACAGCTACTCGTATATGTGATCAAAGTTAGGATAATCTTGTAAATAATGCTTTAACACCAAACTAATTGAAAGTTCCTGAAGATTTAGTTTTCAGTTACTGTAATATCCTTACCTGATCTATGTGAAAATGAGTCTGTTTTGGAAAGTTTTCACAGCAAAATTACTGAACAAATTTTGACTAAATTACAGCTTTGTACTTGATAAGTAGATTGTATACTTTTAACTTCGAAAGAAATCTTCATGCAGCCGACACCGCGGTTACAGCTTATCATTCATGTATCAAATTATAAATAGGTACCTATCTACTCAATGTTACTGAACCAAATGCACCTGCAGTATTCGACCTCAAATTCACCTTAATAAATAAAGGGCCCCAAATCCCAAGAAAACCAAACAATGACTACACAGTCCACACATAAGTACTACTAATTGCCATAAACATAATTAATTTATAACCGAGTGAATTCCCAAAGGTTTTTAACTAAGTATTGTCGAAAATGAGATTAATTGTGAGATCTGTACGAGTATTATGACGACATTGATGGAAGGTCGTTGGCAGGCATTGAACATTTTTTTTTTTTCATTTTATGTACGGTCAACCGCAGGCCTGTTGAACTACGAAAACCGCCCATTTTGCTACTATATAAAGGTGTCAATGTCAATATGTTACAATGGATGTGCGAATGATCGTACTTTGTATGACTGTATCGCCCACTCGGACCTCAGGTCCATTGTTTGTTATAGAGACAGTTTTTTGTGATGCTGTGTAGAGGTTTGGTAGGTAATGAAGGTTATTGTATACGAGTAGATCGTATAAAAAAAGGACGACAGAATCCTCCAAATAAGTTCGCAACACAAACTTTACAATTGGCAACCGTAATACCGAGATGGCAGCTAATGGAGCTGTAGGTATACATATAAGAAAAATATAATATAATGCTTCGCTGTCCCTAATAAAATTAGGGTGATTTAAATTTTTGGAGGTGCCAACCTAAGTATGTTTGTATCGCATGAATGAATGAATGAATGATACCATTTTAGATCTGTTTTCATATACTAGAGACATAGTAAACGTAATAGAAGACTTATCACTCCTCTTACTCAAATAGTCCGTCATTGTAGATGTAGCGTACCAGAGCGGGGATAAAATAGCATATTTTCCTCTAAGGTGAAATGCTTTTTTTTAGTTTTAAATTTTTGTCTGTTACCAACGAGCTTATAATATCGAAAAAGTCATAGGAAGAATAATCGTGAATAAAGACTCGCCTTAATACTGTTTCACAAAAAAACGAACATTTTATTTTTGAAAATGGAACTAAAAGCGAAGAGATCATCATTGCATTGTGTTGCGGCTACAGAAGAAATTAATAAAAAAAGCATTGGCGCAAAATCTTTAGAATATTTCTCAAATTACAAATTGAATTGGTGACCGTAATTTATTTTTAATATTGTGATTATTTTATTTTCTCGCAATCGTAGTGAAAAGTAGAGTGGACCACGGCGCTAAAAACCATTTTACCCCCTTGTGTAACAATCTACTATTGTTCCAAGTCAGTTTTGCTGTGGTATCAGATATTTAAAAAGGTAAGATTTTGCGCGTGCTTACATAACTGCATGCAAATGTAATGTAGGTCTAAACTGTAAATTAGCTAAGTAGGATCAAACAATAAGTCGTTAACGTCAATTAGTACGCAATAGAAATTAATTATGCAATGTTTATTGATTGGTTTATAATTGAAACCTAAACCTAATTTACTAAGTCATAAAATCGATTTCACAATATTCTGTAATTAGATAAAAATAATTAATGTAATACGGTTAATATGTCTGCACTTTGAAACTTTGAAGAAGCGTAGTAGGTATATATTATTTTATTTCACCATAAGCCCATAACTGTATACTTATGACTAAAACATAAAAGGCTTATTCCAAGGTCATTATTTAAATACTCTGACTATAATGTACCAGTGAAATGCAATTGGCTGATTTTTATTTTATTTTTCTCCAGTATACCTATGACTAAAACATAAAAGGCTTATTCTAAGGTCAATATTTAAATACTCTGACTGTATTCTGACTAAAATGTACCAGTAAAATGCGATAGGCTGAGTTGATTGATGATTTTTTTGTAGTCAAATCTAATACACAATCAAGGCCGTTTATCTCACGAACCTTTAAAAAATAAAAAAATAAAAATGTTTATTGCAATTACATAAAATGCTTTACACACATGAGTTGGAGATCACCTTTTAAGCAAGAGGATGCTTGTGTTAGGAGACTCCGCCCCTCCACTTAACATTAAAACGGTAATGCAATTGTAAACAAAGATAAAGAAAAAGAAAATCCAAGTAAAAAGTAAGCGCTAGTGTGATGTATGCGAGCGAGTGTGTGTGAGTGCATGTGTGTGTGTGCGCGTGTGTGTGTTTGTGTGAGTGAGTGTGTGTGCGTGTAATAGTGTGCATTGTGTATATGAGATAATTTAATTTAGGTTCATCTTATTTTTTTTAGGTTTCGGTTTATGTTTAGGTTTAGGTTAGCCCTGCGACAAAGTCTTGGGATCGGAAGAAGCCAGGCACAGCTTCCTCCACTAACAACTTCGTAACCGCGGTCCTGTTAATTATAGGATAGTTACGGAAGCGATGATACTAAGGACTCAATCTCGTCGTAGGTTTTATTCTTGAGCCATTCAGTCACAGCTAGTTTACAGTCACGGAGTTTCAGGGATAGATGTGTAGCTCTTTATTCAGTAGGTTGTATAAATGGGGAGATTGTCTTTCATACTGTCTCTTAGCAAAAACAGATCTGACTGGGACAGTTGGAGCGACTAAGTAGCTTCTCCTGCTACTAATAGTCGGATTTGAGGGATCATACGGAAGGGATTTGTGCTTTCTCAGGATAAGATGAAGTAGGTAGAGTTTCCTTACAGAAAGGAGGTCAGAGGTTAGGTAAAGGCTTTGGGTAGGGAATCTGTAGGGTTTAAAGAGCATAACCTTAAGCAGGGAACGTTGTGCCCTCTCAAGTTCCAAAAAAATAATTTTCGTTGTCCCGCCCCAACATGGCAAACAGTACGTAAGTAAAGATTGGGCCATAGACTTGCTGCAGAAGATTTTTTGAGGCAACGTGTCGCAATGTTTTATAAGTCCATATTAAATTCCTAACCCTCTTCATTAATAGCTCAGTATGTATGTGGCAGGACAGACGGTGGTCAATCATGATGCCCAGGTACTTAGTAAATTGTAACCTGTCAATCTTAGCACAAGAGCAGTCAGGTGTTGGGGGGATGGCACAGCAGTGGATCTTAATTTGATATTCGAGTGGAGGTTGAGTGCGCGCATACTTGGTGAAGCATATGTAGTTGGACTTGGAGGCATGTAGAGTGAGGAGGTTACGGTTGAGCCACTCTCCAATCTTTGACAGGCCAGTTTCGGCTGTCCTTCTAAGTTTTACCCAAGTCTTGTCAGAAAAGACTATGGCGGTATCATCCGCGTATGTGAAAATGCGACCCCCGTCAATACTCAAATAAATCAACAATATAGATATAATGGAAACACAGAAAAACAGGAAACACAGGAAAACAGGATGACCTAGTTCAGGCACATAAAACAATAGAATTTTTCGTATATTTAAGCTTTGTACTTAGTGTTTTACCTTTTTACCTCAATAAACTTTTTATTATTATTATTTATTAATTTTCATTGCACGAATTAGCATCTCTCGGAAAATTTTGTAATAAGATTGAAAAACGGTGTCCGTTTTATCAATATAAATAATGTGCTAAGAGCAAATGTCACTAATGAAACTGAACGCGATCAGCGCATCTAACTAAACTGCGATCGACCGCTTTCTGTGTCAATATTCCACATCAATGATGACACTGACAGCTCTTGAACGCGGATTAAATGTGTTGATCGCGTTCAGTTTAATTGGAGAAAGAATACCCTTTTTTATAACACGTCGTTATTATCTATATATATATACACATATGCATATATATATATGCATTTGTGTATATACTATATAAGATAAGCTGACGAGTTGTTTTGTTTGAACGCGCTAATCTCTAGAACTACCAGTTAGATTTGAAAAAAAACTTTTTGCATTTGACAGTCCAATTCATGAGGAAGGTTATAGGCTATTTAACATCACGCCACGATGCTTAGAAACCGAGCGAAAAGAAAAAAAAGTCACAACGAACGCCAAGCGAAAACGAAGTACCTAATAGCGCGGGCGGAACCCGACGGAGTTTTATAAAAACGTGGCTGTTATTTTAGTATATTGTGTATCTTGCAGGGAGATAGCTTCAGCCTTAACAATAAAACCTGCTAAAAATATTCACTAGCACATTTAATCTGCTCATTTGCATAGAATAGTCCTCTCACAGTCAACTATTAGTTAACGGACGGTCAATAAAAACCCTACATTTAGTGACAGTGCGATTGGGCTCGGTATTTACAAACAATGCAGTCGTGACGTTCGGAGGTCGTCGGTAATGGCCTTTTTGTTGCACGCTCGGCTTTTTGTGCGGTTCTAGGTAGGATGGGATTGGAGGCGTCAATTTTATTGTACCTTAAAGGCCATCGCCCACTGGCGGCACAGCTCGGCAAAGGATTTTTATGCGACGAATAGAAATATAATTTAACTAGCTTTATAACACCTACCCTACCTACCCTACCTACCTACCTACCTACCTACCTACCTACCCTACCCTACCCTACCCTACCCTACCCTACCCTACACTACCTAGTTGACCCGTCAGACGTTGTCCTGTCAAAATGTTTCCTTTGGGTTTTTCAATTTTTTTTTCTTTTAATCCATTTTAGTAAAGAGGTGAACAAAACAAAACAAAAAATATTCAAATCGGTCAAGCCGTTTCTGACTTTTAGCGAGACTAACGAAAAGCAATTTATTTGTATATAATATAATATGGAAGATAGTGATTATGACAATAAAATTGAAATTTCAACGGCAGCAATGCCGCGGTATCCTTAGGCATGCCGCGACGTCCTTAAGCATCATCATTGAAATTTCATTTTTGTTACACACAAATGTTGTTGTTGTAGTTTGTTATAACATTTAGGTTATATTTCTAATCGTCGCATATAAATCCCTAGCCGCGCCGTGCCGCCAGTGGGCGCCGGCCCTAAGTGCATTGAAGTAATATTTATTTTATTCTACTCGGGAAACTTACAGCTAATTTATACAGTATTCTTAAATAATATGCAATTAAAGGCCATTTACAAGTTTCCACTAATAAACACTACAAATAAGAAACGAGAAAACAAAGTTTGTTACAAAATACCTGTAACATAAATTAGAAAATAAACACGATTGACTAATACAAACTAAGAATCATTTAGACGCAAACAATTACTATTAATAATAAATTAATTACTAGATATTCATTATTTATTTGGACCGTATACTTACAGCTCAAAATTGACGTAATAAGTGAAAACTCAACCTACTGTAGTTTTGTGCTTTGTGCCACTATTTTGATGTCGTGTTTTTTTGACAATTTATTTTGATGTGAAGTAAGTAGGTACTATCCGAAGTATTGCTTGCATTGCTTGTCATTATGCTATTGTAGTTATTTCGTTGTTGCGTTAAGGCGACATAAACGCGCCGCTCGTCGCGCGACGAGCGGTGCCTTAGTGTCGCGCGCGATTCGCGTCGCGCATCGCGCCTGATTGTAGGAGCCTTTATTTTCTGTCTTTTTTATTGCTCTTACGAATGACACAATTTACACCAGTTGCACTATGTAATGGAGTCAGCAATTAGTAAAAAATAATTGTAAACCTATAATATAATGTTGAAGGTTCGTCGCCATTCGTTTAGGTAACACTAATGGTCGCCAATACATCCTTCCTCCCGATCAATATTATCTTTATATTGTTTCAACAGCAGCTGTGCCGGGCCCCTGACGGAAGCGTTCAATTCATACAATTGACTTGGCGGCCATCTTCAAACACAGGAGTCAATTGACTTTCTTTTTGTGCTTATTAAGATCATGTCTTGTTAATTTAATGTTTGCAAAGTCATGCGATCATTTGTAAAGTCGATCTGTATTAAAATACAACTTGGGTATAGGTGAATATGTTTGGAAATCGGTTGTTGTGGTATGGGCATGTAATGCAAAAGAGTGAGGACAATTTCGTGAGTAATGTTTTGAATAAGAGTGTAGATGGACTAAAGAATAGGTGGATGGACTGTGTGAAATATGATAAGGCTAAAAAGGGGTAGTTACCCCCTTTCTAGCCATAACACCTAGATGACGACTAGTAGAGAAGTACGGAAGAAAGCGACATGTTGCGCCGGCCACAAATAAATGATATGCGCAGGAGTATGATGATATAGGTGGATGTTTTTATTTCTAGTCATAAGGATTATACAAGGTGTTCGTATTACTAAGAATTTTATCTATAGCCCAGTGTTTTTTGCCTACTATATCGTCATCATAACTTGCGATACACAATTTTCTTTTCACTCATTCTCGGGGGGAACCTCTCCTTTTGTTTTAATAAACTCTAATAACAAGACAATACAGAAATAATGGCAGTCAAAACTGACACTCCACCACACCTCGAAATACAGCTGACTGTAAATTTTAACGAATACGCCTACCTACCAACTACATTCATGAATACCAATACCAAAAAACCGTCCAAGTAGGAACTGCCAAACTTTCATGCTGCACAGAATTCCGATGCACAAAAAACTGTCAGTTAAAAGTAACAGTTTACTGAGAGTGAAACGGACCGGATCCCGTTTGGCCGGAGTGCCGGAGGATGGGACGGCCCAATTGCAGACCTTATCAAGTCCTAGCCGTCCGGACTGGTCGCATACCACTTTTACCATCTTGCTATGAGCTGATTTTTAGTGTCCCTTAGTGCATCAAAATGGTTTAAGGAATAACACCAAGAAATCAAACGACTGTGATGTAGATTTTAGATTTTCGAAATGGAACACTTCCGAAATGGGACAAGAATTTGGAACAGGATTTAATTTTGTATTGGGCCCTGGATTTTAGGGTGGTTGCACCATTCTTTGTGGTGATAAATGCAATACAGTGATCACCAATTCATATTACAAGCAACTTATTATTGTAGCGTTTATTAGAATAACTTAAACGGTGAACATTTGCGTTCTGAATATACACTCGAGAGCAATGAATCCGGGTCACTTAAAGAATGTTAAAAATCTCGGAAACTAAAAATTATAGGTTAATGCAATAAATTGTATTTAATAGACAATGTAATACTCCTTAAATGAAAGTAAAAAAAATATGAGTCACCATACATTTTATTAACACAAAATTACATAAAGAAAAAAACTGCTGATCTCTCCTTAAAACAAAAATAGGAAACATGAAATTTTTGAACTTTATTACGATTTTCTTGAATTTTAATACTTCGTATTGCCTCCTCGTGCTTCCATTACTGCGTTTACGCGGTTTGGCATGCTGTACACCAAGTTCCTTATACGATTTTGGGGAATATTCTCCCATTCCTCTGTGAGAGCAATTTTGAGCTCACGAAGCGTGATTGGGGGAGGGTTTCGTTGTTTTACGCATCTGCCTAGCTCGTCCCAAGCATGCTCGATCGGGTTGATATCCGGGCTGCGCGCTGGCCACTCCATACGAGTAATGTTCATCTCTTGAAGGTAGTCATTCACAATCCTACCTGTATGAGGTCGGGCATTGTCATGCATAAATATAGCATCCTCACCTAAATTGACCATAAATGGACCAACGTGATCATTGAGGATTTCTTCCACATATCTTACGCTAGTTAAAGAGCCGTTTTCTATGATCACCAGCTCTGTGCGACTTTCAGAAGAAATTCCGGCCCACACAAGTACAGACCCACCACCGTAGGCTACTTTTTCTTCGATGCATGCTTGCTTGAATCTTTCCCCTGGTCTTCGATACACTCTGTGTCTTCCATCGTGCTTGTAGAGCATAAATTTTGATTCGTCGGAGAACATAACTTTTGACCAATCTTCAATACTCCAATTTACGTGGCTCTGGGCATATCTTAGTCTTGAAATACGATGCCCACGCTCCAGTTTAGGCCCGTTTGCAGGTCTAAGGGGTTTTAAGTTAGATTCAGCAAGCCGACGTCTTACTGTCCATGCACTTGGGTTACTTCCTCCGAGGCGTCGAAACTGATTTGTGAGTTCAGTTCCTGTGAGAAAGCGATTTCGAAGCATGGTGTTCACCAAGTATCGGTCTTCTCGTGCTGTGGTACACCTGGTTCTGCCCGTTCCTGGTCTGCGTAGGTTAGAACCAGTTTCTTCGTAACGTCGGAGAGCTCTTTGTACTGTTGACAGCGACACACCGACAGTCCTGGCTGTATCGCGCTGACTCCGGCCGGTTTCCAGCATTGTAAGTATTCTGGTGCATTCTTCAGGCGTAAGCGACATAATTTCAGCTTGAATAATGAATATAGAGCACTATCAACATGGTTTATGTACCCACATAAATGACAGATTACAAACAAAAGCAAAACCAAATGCTGTAATTTCGTAGTTCCATCTTCGAAAGTGGCCCTTTTTCAAATTTGTTTTTTTTATGATATAACTTTACAATAACTAAGAAGTTTTAATACCTTCATTTAAGGAGTATTACATTGTCTATTAAATACAATTTATTGCATTAACCTAGCATTTTTAGTTTCCGAGATTTTTAGGATTCTTTAAGTGACCCGGATTCATTGCTCTCGAGTGTATTAATTTAATACATTTTTCAGCTTATTGCAGCTCAAAAGATTAAAATTAATGATCATCATAATCTTTCTCTTAATCACAGAACTGCATTTATTAATTCCTTTAACGAGTTACATAAAACGGCTGTACAATTAAGAATCCAGAGCACTCATGATCGTAACATATCCGACTTTAAAGAAACCAGTTCTTGTAAAACAAAAATTACAAATTAGGTCGCGAACGCGTTTTGTTGCTACCGTGTCGCAATTTACTTTGAGAGCCGATCTACATTATTGATTTTTAATTATAATGGTCGGTTTTTCCAGCACACTGTGTTATATTTTTTGTTATAAAAGCTTAAGTGTTTTAAAAGAAGCGTACAATCGCGGTGTTTCTAGACATTGCCGTGATGTCTATTATTATTTTCTATTTTGAAGTGACCCAGATCTACCATCTAGATTAGATGCAGACTTTACGACTTTTCTTGAATTTCTCTCTATCTATCCCCGATAAGGAGCACAAAAAGAAAAAAAAAAACAAAGAAAAAGAAAACAAAAAAAAACAAAGAAGAAAAAAAACGGAAAAATCGTAAAAACCGGAAAGATTCAAGCTCATCCCCCCATCACCATTAAGGTCTGACGCGTTGTATGCTACGCACACTGTATAGGGCCGAAGTTCATTGGTCGTGTGTCCGTTCCGAGACCTAAATTAAATGTAGCTCAAAGCATTTTGATCCTAGACTATATTTAAAAAAAACAAACGACAATCTCAAAGTTCAAGGATAGTCAAACACGAAATTGATTAAGTTAAGAATCAATAAAAACCACAACCTGTATCATAGATCGGAAATAAAAAAAAAATTGGTAATTTAAAAGTATGCGGACATTTATTCAAATCCAAATTAAACGCTCGATATTATCTAAACTAATCTAAACTACTATTATAAAGAGAAAAGATTAGATTTTTTGTATAGTTTTTATGTACCGGATTTGGATGAAATTTGGCACACGGGTAGACCGTGACCTGGATTAGGACATAGGATACTTTTTATCCCGATATTTTCACGGGATCGAGACATATGCGGGTGAAACCACGGGGCGGAGCTAGTCTTAAACCAAGTCACAAGTACAAGACATAGGTTTATAATTAATCATTTAGTGCAATCATCTGAATTCCTTTGCGGTCAAATTCGTAAGGCCATACCTTGTATTGGTAATGTTTGGTAATAAGTATCGAACGATTTACTGTGAAGTAAAGAATGAACTATTTTGAGTAAGGTCGTCTTGATCACGGTGCGAGTGACCTGCTTAACGGAGAATTAGGGTTTCATTGTAACTGCTTAACACAGATTAATTTGTTTTGAGTCAGTTCGTGAGGTTTGTGTCTATTGAATAATAGGTTAATTATTTGACACTGCATTTCCCAAATTATTTAGTGCTTACCTTCGCTTTTCCGAGAAAAAAATAGAATCTTTAAGTGCTATTTCGTGTTTAGTTCGTTTGAGAGGTTTGTAGGGCTATGATAGATAGCCTTACAGATAATGCAGTTAGTTAACAGCCACAGATTATTCAATAATTAAAAAAGCAACGTTACAGTTAAAACATTTCAAACTGCTCCAATTCGAACATTGTAAAGATTTAAGACTCCCACAAACAGGCGCGACGCGACTTTAGTAGATCAATTTCTATGAAGAAAACTTCATGGAAATTTTACTACAACAGTCGCGTTGCGCCTGTCTGGGGGAGCCATTATGATTACGTCACACCGATAAAGCTAGCAACACACTACCCTAGAAATAATATTTACATTTAGCACATTGACCTAAAGCCTACATTCTAAACACTGCCAAAATATTTGAGTTACCGATAAGAGAGAAAGAGATAAATGATAATGAGTGTGAGTGTGTGACGGAACCCAGCTGTTTATACATCCAGGTGGTAGAAGAAATTAGTTCATGAGGTCAAGGGACCGTAATGTGTTTGGTTAGATGGTAACAGTTATTTCTTTCATTAATTTAGTTTGTGAATTGCTTAATTTATTTCATTGAAGTGTCCGTTAATCGATGATTAATTACTTTATACCTATAGGTATTTAAAACTTTACCTACCTTTGTATAAAGACTCCTTCAAATAGACGCGAATCGCACGCGACACAAAGGCACCGCTCGTCGCGCGACAGGCGGTGTCTTTGGGTCGCGCCTGTTTGAAGAAGCCTTTACTCACACATGGACTTCAGTATGGGGTTGTGTGCTCGGTTTCATTACCAGTGTATGTTGAATGTTTGAAGTTCTGCGAAAACACTAGTGTACGTCCTCGTAATACTATACGGGGTACATAACACGTAACATAACGCTTGTATTCCCCGAAGGGTTAAGCAGAGGTGCACCTATAGTACACCCACATTTCGCCAGTTTTATTTCAAGTATAACGGTCAAGACAATAAGTCTTACTTTTATCCCCCCAATATTCTATATCCTCTACTCCGCCTATAAAGAGAAAACTAAAAAATCGCCAATTCCACTCTTAAAAACAGCCCATAATTATTATCTAACTGTCGAGGAACACTGGCAATCTGCCTGCCTAGCAACAAGCTTTAAACAAAAATAGGCATTGTTTTTTAAAGACTCCTTCAAACAGGCGCGACACGTTATAAGGAGCCTTCAAGCTTTATTTATTTAAATCTTCATTAATATTATAAAGAAGTAAAGTTTGTATGTTTGGATGTAGGAGGTAATCTCTGGAAGTCCTGATCCGATTTCGAAAACTCTTTCACTGGCAGGAAGCTACACTATTGGCAAGTGCCATAAAGTATGTTTTATACTGTATTGACTACCACGCGGTCGAAATCGCGGGTAAAGGCTAGTCATTAAGAAAAGTATATACATCTTAAATACATACCCATACATAAACTCACGCCTTCTTCCCATGGGGGTAGGCAGAAACCACAGAACGCCACCTGCTACGATCCTTACATACTCCTTTTGCCCCGTTTACGTTCATACATCTGGTCATACACGCACGCCGGTTGCGAGTACTACGCACCTGACCTTTCTGAAGAACATCACCAATAAAGTCACTATATGTCTTCCTAGGGCGCCCCATCCCGGCGTTTCTACTCACATCTGCCTTGTAATAGACGCCCTTCATTCATCCTCTCAACATGACCAAACCATCTAAGCATAATCTTTTCAGACGTCTTAGATAACACATAAAAATATCCCTCGTGTTTCCATACACAACAAACTCACATATTTGTTTAGATTCTCAGATCGTAGACTTTCTCCCCCCAAGGTCGTGTGTGGTGTGTCACTATTGTTCATTGTGCATTGTGCCTGTGGGAAGCTGGCTCATGGCTGCTATGAAGAATTGTGGACTTATCAACAGTTGATGGTTTCATTCGGATAGGAAAGATGGAAGGTTATCGAAGTAAAGATGGGGTCGGGAAACGGGTTTTGTGTTTTATAGCATTCATGTTATTAAATGATCTGTTTATTTTATATTAGGAAAAAAACAGTTAAAAATTATAATCATGACTTGTTTTTCTGTACCGCAGGAAAAGTGGTTTTTGACTGTGCATCAGAATCATCAAAAGATTCAATGAAATAAGTAACTAAATCATAAACTCATCGGCTTTCTTCGACCAATACTGATCAGACATCCAAAAGTAATCGAAAATTGCTTTTAAAGCTCCAAGGTCCGACAAATATTTGTTTCGAAGACCACAGTCAGTGTATTCAGTTACTTTAATCCCTATATCTCAAAAGGCTTCATATAACTATATCCTTATAGTATGTTAATCTTATTACCAACTAGAAAGTTTCGAACTCATGACTATCACCTTGATACAGTTATAAATCGTCCAGGGATTAGAGCCGAGGTCTCAATCCCTCTAAATCCCTGAGCGAAAGTGGACGACCGCTTGACAAGTGAGGAGCTGTCAGTCAAATACCAGGCACAGAAGGCTCATATTGACCAAACGCGATCAGAAATCTTGGAGAAGTCCACCAGTTTCAAAGAAACTTAAAGACTTGAGTTGTCGCTTTGTGTAGCTGTAATAGAGCAGTCGGAAGTCGAAGTTTTTAAATTTAAATACAAATTTAAAAACTTCGACTTCCGTATCGGAATTAATAAATAAGTTCAGCAAAGACTCTACTACTGAATTTGCAGGGCAAGGTCACAGATAGGACAGTGGTCATTTGCGGAACCATAAATAATTACCGCGTTTGTGCACTGCTGCTTTTAACTTTGACTTTTCAGGCCTGATTTCTTCTAAATTCCTTTACCGTAAATCAGTTGTGTCTAAGATTTACTTCAAAGCGGATTTATAAAGATCCGAGACACTACCACAACTTATAGAATTAAAGTCCGCCTCCGTACAATCTTTATCCAGCGATATTATTTTTGTATTCTCTTTGTGACGCTTACGGAACAAACCTTCTGTCCAAAATTAATGTCAACTGTCAGTAAAAGTTGTACAAGTAGGGCAGTGCGTGTGCGCCGAACTGTAAGGCTCATCGTCCACAACGCTACTAAAAAGTAACGTGTTACAAACTCAAACCAAACACTAGTATTTCAATTATGGTCCGTACCGAGGCAACCAATCACAAACTACTTAGTTCATAACGCGGTAGGAAGTCGCGTCGTGTACGGACGACAATACCAGTGCTGTGACTTTCTGGCTAGGTACTCATTTGAGATTTGAGTTTGTAACTGGTTACTACTGTGTAGCGTCGTGGACGATAAACCTTACAAAAATACCTTACGATGTACTGTCATTTTGTGAGCGTTCATTGAATTGTAATGGATCTCTATCATTTTTTATGTGGAGTTTCTGTATGCGCGCGTTTCCCTTTGACGATGAGCGAAAGCAAGGCTAATGTGGTGTAAAACTTACGATATTGAAGACGTGTGTCGTAAGTATATTACGTGACTACTGATAGTTAAAATCGCACATAATATTAGACATTAGATAAATTCTTGAAGTATTTTGCGCACTCCTTACTAAGCAGAATCAATCGGAGGAATCAATTATTACATAATTTTAATAAATTAAGATCAGTTCAGTCAGGCTTTAGCTCCGGACCATGAATGTGACCCAATTTTCGGAAGCACGAAATGGGATCAACTTAATAAGCTCACCGCAATTTCCGCCCTGATTGCGGAAGTTTGCTGAACTAATTGATCCTTTCTGATTACGTATTTCGGATAGAGGCAATCTTGCAAGTTTCTGCCTATCTTACCTCAAAACATACCTTATTTGTTGATGTACTATTAATAAAGCAATATACTTAGCCTAGCGTAAACGAGGCAAGGAGTATGTAAGGATCGTAGTAGGTGGCGTTCTGTAGTTTCTGCCTACCCCTATGGGAAGAAGGCGTGGGCTTATGTATGTGTGTGTACTTAGCCCATCTACAGGGTCAGCCCCTGCAAATCGGGGAAGCATTCTTCAAATCAAGGTGCTGGTTAATATTTTGAATCCTAATCTTTAGAACATGGACCACATGCATCGAGTGTATCAACAAGCTTCCTAATGCAACCTGGACCAAAAATGATTTGTTTAATAATCTCTTTAAACATATAAAATCTGTCTTCTATCTTCTATCCCCAAAACATAGCAGCCTTTGATTTCTAATTAAGCCCCTCAAAAGGTATCCATCAGTGTACGTTCCCGTTCATAACCGCATGATAACCCGTGATAAGCCAGACCAGATGTTTGTAACAGATAACAGTCGGTCTGTTAGAACTTTAGGTTCAAAGAGTTTCGGGAATGTTATGGTAAACATGTGGGTGATAAGGTGGTACTTGTTGGAAGGTAAACTTGGTGTAGGTAAGCATGTTATCTGTGAAAGCTTTTCCAAGTTTTTAACTAATTTGGGCTTACGTTGTTTCCTTCCTCAAGGATTCAGTTAATTTCGATGGGGTTTGGGGGGGGGGGGGGCTGTATTGTCAAAACTGTAGGGCAAAGGCCGTCTTTCCCCGTTTTCCATACAATTTTGTTTGCTGCTAATGCGGGCCCGTCCTTTTTTTAACAGTCAAGCTGGTTAAAATATCTTCGTAATATGGTTTTATGACACAAGCTATGATGTCACAGGCATAGCCTTGATTTTCAGAATTTCTCCTTGGGTGATAAAGTGATCCTCGTGTCCTTTTGATGGAATAAAATATGCAAGTTTGGATATGATGTCGGTATTAAAAGGAAGAGACCTTTCAGCAGGATATTAATCAAAGGCCAAACTTTTAAACTATTGTCTTAAAAAAATACTCGGTATTGCAATACTCCATGTAACGTTCTATAAATAAGAGAACATTAGTTATTACCGCTGCAAGAAAAAGAAAAAAGAAGAAAATACGTTTATTTGCGGTAAACATGACGCAGAGAAAAACACACAAATACAAAAAAGAACGAGTTGGGGGAAAATATGCGTCACATCCACGCAAAAAGGCAATCGCTCAGCATAAAAATCAAAATGAAAATATTTTATTTCACATAAACCACCATGGGCACTTATGAAACGTCAGAAGCTAGAGGCACGGTTCCAATTGGTTGATTCCTATGGAGAAAAGCCGGCAAGAAACTCCACGGTTACTCTTTTAAAAATAAGGGGCTTTTACAATGTTTCCAATTACAGTGTTGATAGATATGGGAGGACAGTGTAGGCCTGTCTACAAGTAACATGTACTCAACAAAATATAAAAAGGTCCACAAATCTAGTCTACAAGTATGCTACGACCCTATGCGAGACAGAGCCCCAGCGCTGGTTTTCAGCGACAGCCGGCGTTGACTGCACAGTGGACAGTACATAACATTACGTGCATTGTGTGAATCCATCATTTAGTTGCAAGCACTCATTTCATTGTCTCCCATATACATACATAATGCCGTGACTGCACTAATCACTGTCTTTCCCACACTCAATTGTACTTAGGTTTCTTCTTCTGGGAATTTGAGAAAAAAAACATTGCCAATTGCGTGTCATCTCGCTTATTGTGGACAATTAATGCTGATGACGTATTGAAAGCCAGGTGGATTTGAAACTGCCCCCTTTGACACGATGGTGATCTGTGATTAGCAAAAAGTATGATAGAAATGAAGCCATTTGTGGCATTAATGAAGAGTTGAAGTGAGATGATATTAAGCTTATCTTTGAGTTTGACACTGTCCATCTCGGTAGACGATTAGAGGGGGTCGCGGTTTTCAAGAGTACTAACAGCTGGTTTCTGAAAGCCAAACCAATTGGATCCTTTGCCAAATCTAGCTATTATGCCATTCAACACAATAGTAAACACATTTAGGATGTTTAGTAATGTGTTTGTTATGCATACTCACTCAGCATAAAGTTATGTTCTTGTTGTGTTTTTGTTTTTTGTTTTCCCAATGCCTTCTGCTCCATACCTTTCTTTACCAGCCGACATCTCGATTTAAACCCCCTTTCTAAGCATACCTAGAATCATCTTTTATACCGTCCTTCCATCTTCGTTCCCCTACACTTAGGCAAGCTTTCCATCAGAGATGTGCGAGGTAGCTAAGCTGTAAAGCTAATCGACGAAAATATGTGTCTACGTATATCCACCTGAGCTAAGTCGTGTAGCGAGCGGAAAAGATGTGCCATGAAGATGCGTTTTAAGGCTCTCGCAAACAGGCGCAACGCGACTCTAGTAGAACATTTTCTATGAAAACTTCATGGAAATTGTTCTACAAGAGACGCGCCGCGCTGTCGCGTTGCGCCTGTCCGCGGGAGTCTTTACGTGTATAAACTTAGTTCTGTTGAACCATTTTCCAGAGCTTTTCAGTTTGATATTAAACACATCCTTCGCTGCGCAGCTTAGCACAAACTGACGGAAACATTAGCCATTCACATTGAAACTTTCTTCACGACTACGAACAGTTAAAAGTAGGTACCTTCCTATAACTACCTGCAGCACGTATACAATCCCAGAAGCATGTTGTTATCGCGGCAAGCATGCTGCAGAGCAAATAGTGTCTGACCGATAGCGAGGTCACTGACCCACACCCACTCTTGTACGTGTAGCGTAACAGTGAAGGTGCCAGCAGTAGTGTAAGTGGGGTCAGTCCTTGAGATGTTCAAGGGATTTTGTTTTGTGAGTGACGTCTTTGATGGATTTATTGTTGTTTGTTAACATACCTACTGAAACTCTATTGTTCACATGTCATGGAGAATAATAATAAAAAACACCTTTTTTTCAGTTAGTAAGAAGGTTCTTGTTCTTATTTGTTACGTACTTTTGTAGTCAGACAAATTTTAAGACATCTTAGTTCAATTTAAAATACGCCTAGTTATCGTAGACGAAATCGGAAGGTATGAAAGAGGACAAATAGTCTGCCTGCCTAGTCAGAAAATAATCTAGTAACGTACCTTGGTCTCGACCTCAAGTGTCCAACAATAGGATAGAAATGATTGATCACACACTTATCAATACATGAACTTGTTATCAAACAGAGAAACGCTAGGGGTGGATGACCTGGCCGGTACACTGTCTTGTGTTGTGCTTGTGCGTGAGGTGAATAATAGCTTTGTTGCGGTGAAGCTGCGTCAGTGGGTGAAGTTGGTGCCGTCGTTGAAATTCGAGGTGAAAATTAAAGTTGATATGGTTCAATCTGTTGTTGTCTTTATCGATTTTGTAATCAGAAATATATATATTTTAATTAAAAAACTGATAAGGCAAAAATAAAATAGCTTTTATACATTCAAAAATGATAATGAATTATGTTTATTATGGATATTACACACAATTAAATTCGAGTCTCTTTGAAGTTGTGCTATACAATTAATTCAGGACTTTCATAACTTTTCACCGATTTTAAAATAGCTTTACTTTAAAAAGGTTGTCCTACATTCGATTTCTACTGAAGAAGCCATTCATAGGCCCAAATTACACATACACGCACTTTTGTTTTTAATACTACGGAATAATCTAATTAAGTATGTATTCTCTTTACTTAGATAGGTAGATTTTTAAGATTAATCGTTTATTTGGTGCACACAAAAGACAGAGACTTCTATAATTCTAACCATCTGGTGGTTGATCTACTGCTAACTCTGTGCTATGTACAAAACTGTTATTGTAATAACGTTGCATAGCAAAATGTCACCGCCTGATCGCTCACGATGACTTACGGAACAAAAGGTCATAAGCAGTTACATGTCTTTTTATAACACACATAACATTACGCGAGTATTTCCCGGAGGCTTAGGCAGAGGTATACCTATAGTACACCCATATTTCGCCAGTTATGTTTAAATCCCATGTAATAGTGGGCCTATTGCCATCAACCGGACAGAAATGCAGACTCCGAGCTGCTGGTGTTGCTACTGTTTTTTTTTTATAAATTACTATTTTTCTCTACTTTTATGTCCAACATTTTGAAATTTATGGGTATTGAAGTTTCCTGATTTCTGTAGATTGCTTATCTTGAAAATTACCATAGTTATCGATTGATTAATTTTAGGCTTATCTTATTAATCTCTATTAATAATGTAAGGTTAGACTGGTTTCTAGGCTTTCAAGAATTCTTCCCAAAAGGAAGAAACCAGTCTTACCTTGCTTTAGACAAGTACACCAGTACCTACCTATTTATACCCCATTAAAAGACTCAATCTAAAACAGAATTTACAACTTAACTTTCTTGATCAAATCTTATTAGTTAGTGCACAAAGCATAGACCGGAAACCACTGTTCATAGGATATACCAACATTTTCTGTATCCTTACCCCTTCTAAAATATCAGCACCAAGTATCAAAATTATCATTAAGTATCGAATTTAACACCCAGTATCAAATATCATAGTTTCCAACAGGGCCCTACACTTTCTCAGACATCGAACTTTGACACCCAAAGTGTTGTGAGTTCACGATTCATATAGCGTGGGTATTCATGGCTTACAATGTTGCCTATGTTTTATGGATTAAGACTAGATCTCAGGATTAACTAACTGGACGATATGAAAGTCTATATTAATCCAACTACCGATATCCCGCAGTTTACCTGGCATGATGAAAAAAATATCAGAGAAGCAAATCATCGAGATTACGCTAGTTCAAATCCAGTGATAAAACTGTGTAATGGAAGTAATTAGCCAAAGTCCACTGTTTTAAAAATGAGGAAATGGAATACTATGGAAAGAGAATTTTAAAGTTGCCATAAATCATAAATATATATAACAAAAACTCATCAAACTCTGTGTAAGTCGTACTAAGAAGTTTGATAAAATTTTGCAAGTTCTTATTAATCCTTATGAATAAAAGTAATTGTGTGATACAGCATTCCCTTCCTGTTGCCTGAATATCGTACCCAGATCGAGCTTCAAAGCAGGCAGAAGATATCACACTATCTCTATATCAATTGCTCCGATCATTATACTCATACAACACCGGTATGCGCCTGCGCAGCCTACGCACTGTGACATCGCTGAGGTTGCGTAACACACAGTAAGGTCATAAGTCGGAGTTACTGACCCTGACATATTACATCTTCAAGCTTGCTGTTGTTAATAGGGGGAGTAGAGTTTCAAGTTGTGAATGTGACATTTGATGGTAATTTTTAGTAAAAAAATATACTATTCTTAATTAAGCAATGCTCTTTTTTTTTTTTGAGAATATGTTTTTCCCTGCAGTAGGAAAAACAGGGTGTAATTATTTTATAGAGTAAATGCGTCAGAGGCTCTCGGCGGACGGGGAACTTTCTGATAGTAATAACAAAAGCAGTTTGTAACCTTATTGTTTTTAGGGTTTCGTGCCTCAAAAGGAAAAACGGAACCCTTATTGGGACACTTCGTTTCCCGTTTGTCAGTCTGTCAAGACCCTTTTTCTTAGGAACGCGTGAAGATATCGAGTTGAAATTAATATTAAATACGTAGGTCTACGGTCCGTTGGAGCTCCAAAATAATCAAGCTTAAGTTAACGAGTCAACGTAATAACAAAATATTTACGGATATTTATGTGACATATTTTGATACTCGCATATAAATCACAGCCTATGGGGTGCTTGCCGTTGACCTAGACTCATGAAATCCTCTCACAGCACAAGTAGAGGAAAAAGTCTCAAAATCTATAATTTGTAGTTCTATCACTTTTTTTTCAAATTTACATTTGCCCTTAGACAATTAACCGTGAAGTATATCGATGTAAGGGAGAACATGTGTTTCAATTTCTTTTGTTATGAATTCATCCCAAATACGGAACCCTTCATTGTGCTAGGTCCGACACGCACTTGGCCGGTTTTATTTTTAAAACCTATCAGCTAGATTGGCCAGTTAATTGAGTCCGGTACTTTTTGAAATCAACATTTTCCCAAAAATTTCTCTGCTTTTAATAAAGCAGAGAATTTTTTGGGAAAATGTTGATTATTGTTGTTGTTGTTGTTATTGCGACTTGTTTTAATAAACAAGTCGCAATATTGTGTGCGCATATTATAACAGTCGCACGGGTCGATCGATCAGATCCACCATCCATCCCATCTCCACATCATCCCATCCATCTACACACCACCATCCCACCACCATCACCACCATCACCACCACCACCACCATCACCATCTTTACATATCGAGACCCCCCGTACCTCGGAGAGCACGTTAAGCCGTTGCTCCCGGCTGTCACTCGTGGATCTTTGACAGTCGTTACGGGTCGTCAGAAGCCCGAAAGTCTGACAACCAGTCTTACCAAGAGGTACCGTATTACCCAGTTACTGGGTTGTGGAGGTCAGATAGGCAGTCGCTTCATGTAAAATACTGGTGTTTAGCTGCATCCGGTTACACTGGAAGCTGACCCCAACATAGGAAATTGGAAAAGGCTAGGTAGGTGATATAATTTCTCTTACTGGGTAATCAGCTAAAGCTAATAAAAATTGTTTATCTTTGATTCTCTAGTTAATCAATGTAATCAATATGTTTGTCTCATAATAAATAATTACGCGGTGAGAGTTGTGCGCAGCGTCTGCGCAACCGAGATGTTAACACGTAGATTATGATAATTTTATGATTATGCATACTACTGCATAAACTATTGTGGAGGTGGAGGAATACTTGGTTGTTGAATTTTGTGCTGGTCAATTCTGATCTTGAATATTTTAATAGAATAAACCTGTCAATTAATTCTGTGAGGAAGGCAAAATTCTCAACATTTCATTAAATCTCTTGGTGATCTAGTAAATGTTTGTTTAAAAATCGCTTCATAAAATTATATCAGCGAATAGCGCCGCCAACTATGTTAAAGTCAAAGTCAAATCGTTTATTTCAAATAGGCACTAAAAGGCACTTTTGAACGTCAAAATTTACAAAAAATAGAATTGATTCTAGTTGCCCCTTCCAAAAGGTAGTTTCGTATGGAGTATGTAATTTAGAGTCCTTCCCATGGTCTAAAAAAACAAGGTCAGGCATTCCTGGAGTGACACATGCTTACGTCACTATCCAGTTGCCATTTTAGGTATTGCAACAAAACACGAATTATCGAAACATTTTCAGTCACCATTCTGTTAAAAAATATATATAATCCATATAAATTGTCGTTTCATTTTTCTAATCAAACGAAACAATTCAATTTACACATATAACAACGTAATTGTTAGTTAAAACCTCTTGGTTTTAACGGATTCGCACAGGTAATAAAGGCGATTGGGGAGTTATTATTACACATTACTGGTAACACAGCGGTGATTACGTAGGCTTGTGTCACCCGTGTGACCGGAATGCTATACCTGGCGAAGTATCCTATTATTATACCATGGTCCTTCCTACTTAAAATTTGAATCCTACATTATGCATTAACGCCACTTCGAAATTCAGTTCAACCTAACTGCCAATACATAACCGCCATTTGTAAGTAAAGCCACGTCCACATGGTATGAAAATACCGCATACATGTCGATTACGTGCTGGCTTTAACAAAACACTCACGATTTTGGTGAAAGTGCACGCAGTGAGTAGCGGTAACACCGCCAGTCTGAGTGTGCACTAGGCTTAAGACAGACCTTTTTGAAATATAAGGATTAAGTTTTGAATTTCGAAGGATTGTATAGTTTGAAATTAGAACGATTGAAGAACATTTTTTTTAAAGAACTCGTTTGTTTTGCACTTTTGTCTATTGGTAAGTGATGCATTTTTGTTATTAGCATTTTTATTTGTGTCCAATGATGTCCCAAAATCAAAATAGATCTCGCGTAACTGTAAGTTTATTAAAAGAGCATAATTTAGGGTTGTCGAAAATACAACCATTTCTAGTAAGTACTTAGATATTATATACTATTAACATGACATAAAACTGCTATCAAAATCGTAATGAGTGCGTATCAGTTGATAAAAGTAATTGACTAAATCTTGGTATGTATTTATAATGTCTATATGAAAAAAAAACTTATGAAATCGCGTAGTTGTAAGTTTATAACCATATTCTCTACACGCATAGAGTCCAACGCAATACCTAGTCTATTTACTATAATTTCTCTATAATATGTAATTTGTCAGCTCTCTCAGTATTTCTGAAGAAATTACAGACTTACGTAATTTCAGCGTAGTCTATCTAATGCGTAATAATTGAAGTGCGCTTTAAGTGCGTTTTCTCCGTAGACACTGCGGTATCACATATGATGTAATTGTTTTATTTCTACATTCAATTTATTAGGTATGTGTTATTCTCCACCCATTTGTATTTTTTGGTTTGTTAGTAAGTTTAACGTTTTTCAATAGTTAATGCCCCTGTCTAACCACTATAATCGTGGGTGCTATTCACATTAGTGCTTCTCGAATTGTTGCTCTAAATGGAATGCCTAACTTGTAACTATTACCGGAAACCTTCGATATTTCCCAGACATTCACTAGATCACTTATAAATAGCCACAATAGTATGTTACTATTCAAGTAAACTGAAAATCGACTAAATCAAGATACTTGAATATCTTTATACTAATATACTTACATAATAAAGCTGAAGAGTTTGTTTGTTTAAACGCGCTAACCTCTGGAACGACGAGTCGATTAGAAAAAAATATTTGGCATTTGATAGCAAAATTCTTGAGGAATGTTATAGGCTATTTAACATTACGCAACGACCCTTAAGAACCGAGTGAGGCAGGTGAAACCGCGGGGCACAGCTATTTCATAGAAAATATTTCTTACCTACCACACAAAGTAACAAGTATTCCTAACGCATAAATCTGTCAATATGTCTACTACAACAATATGACTGGTATAGCAACATACTGAAATATCACAAGAAACTAGTCTACCAACTTGAAAACAATGAGGTTTTCATATCAAACAGGAATTCAATTGTTTTCTATAAGTATTTATAACCTTGTATGTGACTATTTATTATGTTGAGTTGTTGTTTTTCTGTGCAATTAAGAAAATAAAGTTTTTTTTAAAATTAATTTTCGTTTACGCCTTCCGGAAATAGCATTTTTAGCTTGTTGTACCCACTTTTGTTCAGTGATTTATTCAGTTTTGTATAATAGGTACTACCAGGTTAAAAAGTATCCTACATGTTAATCTAGGTTATAAACTATCTGTGTTCCAAATTTCCAGTTCCGTCCACCCTCACATCCTCATAAACTTTTACATTTATAATATTAAGTAGTAGGATTATTATTCCAAATAAAAAAAAACATACCCCCAAGTCACCACACTCATCAGCTGCTCTTGCAAACATTTGCACCAATGTATTAGAAATATAATTAGAATGTAATAATAGATCGGCCGTAGTTCGCCCTTTAACACAATCTATTACTGTCATTGGCTAACTGAGCGAAAGCGTGCGTACTATAGCCACTACTTGCACCCCTTGAAAGGCTTTAGGTGTGATATTTTTAATTTTGTTAAGAATTCGGTTTTGACAGACGTTACGGAAGGCGAACCAGGTGTTGTGGCGCGACTTAGGACAGGCCTATGTCCAGCAGTAGACACGATAGAGCGATTTGATTAATTAATTGAAGTTTTAATTGAATAATTTCATTTACTAAGATAGCATTGGCGCTACATTGATTGACAGCAGAAAACTTGGTACTTACGCCGCCGCACGCGATGTTAATAATTACGCCAACGAAAAAATGAATACGAGCCATGACATTAATATTTTTGATAAACTCAGCAATAACTGTAGCCATTCAAAATAATATCGCTCATAAACAATTTGTAATGTTACAATAAACTACCAACTTAAAGTCACTCAGTCAAAATTAACAAAACGTTACAAATTATGATCTGAGTACACGCAAGATTGGCTCCACGTATCAATTAAACCACGCTTGTTTCCACACTTAAAATAATGTATTAATTAACACAACACGTTACTTTCCCCTCTCTCAGTAGCTTGGAAAACCGCGAAAGTTAGTTCTCAACGCAGTTTACGCTCAACCATCGCACCTGATACATGAAACAAAACGAAACTTAAAAATCGATTTAAAATTTCGATTGATTATTATTTAAAAATAGATCGAGCGAGTGACAAACGACAGTGTCGAACAGTGAACTAAGTCTGGTTCTAAATTTAAACACGCATACCGAACGGAAATATAGAACGCCCAACGGATTGCATGTTCTAAATTTAAAACCCCGAATGCAGCTGCCAGTGTGAACTTTGTCACGGGATTCCGTTTTCTTTTAAAAAGTAAGTTTATTTTGAAGTTTCGGTCGATAATTTAAAATGATAGTTTGTATCGATCGTGATGTAGGGGCGTGATCGAGTGGATCGATTGTTTTGTAATTGCCATTGATAGTGAAAGTGTCGTGTTTGACGGCCGTCGTCAGATTGTTGGTAAATATTTTCTAACATTTATGAACTTTCACTGTTCGTAGTACTGCGGTACTGCGGTAGTATCCAAACAGTTGTTTCAAAGAAATTGTTTCGTTACGCAATGATAGCGTGCACCGCGGGCATTTATTATCTGTGGTTGTTCTACTCATCAGTGTCGTAGACCACAAAATGCGCGATGAGGTCATAACAAATTCGTAACCTAGTCGAACACTGATGATGTACTAACAAAAAAATCGTCGATCCCCGTGACCTTTTTGCGAAATCTTCGTCATCATCATTGGCGGCCTTGTTGTTCCACCCACTGCTGAGGATTAGGCCTCCTCGCTTTCATGCCATATTTCCCTGGTATGTGCGAGTCTCATCCAGGTATTCCTCACGATTTTCTGTAGGTCGGGAAATCTTACTCCTTATTGTCATCATTTGACAATGACATAATTATTAATTCTTGTCTTAAGACAGGCAAATTTTTACCTAGGTTGATTTACAGACTTAGATCACGCATCAATCTGCAAGTTAAATGGACCGTAGAAATTACGTGTATGGAATTCAACCATGTCAGTATTGTCAATGCTTTTTGTGGACGGATTTGTTTATTGTCTCGTCACCTCTCGTTGAACATGTTAATGCAGCGTGAAGATGTATACATACGAAATAAATTTACATGAAGTCTTAAATAAGGGATGATGGTAGAGGAAAAAAACCTCATTATACAAAGAACAGTAAGTATAGACTTTTCAGATAATGATCTAGAAATTGAAGAAAAAGAAGGGGAAATGGCGTGAGTTTATATAATTATGTATGTATCTAGAAATTCCAGTTTAGCAAGGAAACTTAGGAAAGTAATGTCTCAATGGCACAATTAACAAAATCCGCTGAAAATGCCTATGCTGTTTCCTTCTTTTCCGACATCAAAAGCATTAAAAACGTTAAAGAAGAACCTAACAAAATTCTTACATAAGTCAATGTAGGTAACATTTTAATACCAACATAATCAATTAAACAGATCAGAGGTCACGACAAAACCAATTAATCTACAAACTGTCAATAAATATTTATTAACAACATCCAATAAATAAATAAAATAAAACATCGTAAAGTTTTATGAAGTCGACCTCCTTTGTAGTGAAGCCGTGTTTTGAATACACCTCCTTTTTGCTATTCTCCTTACGTAAGTCGTAGTAAAGTTTCTTTTACACCAAAAGAGTTTCTCGCCACGAATAGGCGACTATCACAAGAAGATAGAACAAAGTTTGGCTTGTGTAAAGGCTTAGCCGAATGGTTACACCCGCTCCGCGATAAAAAAAATCGCTCAATTTTTTCTATCGCCTTTCTGTAACATGTATCATGTTGTGTAGATATATACACGCACTCGTGATTTAAAATTCGTGGAATGTAAAAAATCTATGGTTGTATGTCGCGCCTCGTATTGCGAAATTAAATAGTAACCGGTAAATTAAGCTTTTAGTTCTGTTGTCCATTGTATACATGCGTCTTAGCTGAGACCTGCATAGAACAGACCAAAATCGCGAGGAATTGTATTCGGAATGCGTGTTAATTGAAATTCGGTACAGTGAATATAAACCGCAAGCATAAAAATCGCGCGATGTTCACAGTGCGGGCTTAGTATAAACAGTATAATATACACGATGACATATGAAGCTGTACATTTCCAGTACTTATAGGCTTTCCCTACAATGAGAAGTCAGCATAATATATAGCTTTAATGTGTAGCATAATATATAGCTAAAATGTTGTTGTTGATGTTGTTTGTTGTTGAAATGTTGACTCGCGACTAATCTCGACAAGCGAGAATTTCTACTCGTGTAAAAGAGCCTTAAGACTATTATTACGCTATTCGCTCGTGGGGTAGACTGTTATGACATTGTACTTAAAATGCAATAAGTTGAATTCATCCGGTGTAGGAAGTGTAGCTGTGGTAGGAATAAAGATGGTGTGGATATGAAGTGTGTTAGCCTGTTTGTCATTCTGGGCATATTATTCAAGGTGAATCTTCAGCTTTAGCCTGCCGAATCCTAATTTTCTTAGATTTTTTGTAAATTGTAGCTCTGATTTACGTCGTATGTTGACCAAATGCGATTCGCGACTGTAAGAATGATATATGTATTGAATAATAAAAAAAATCATATCAATCGTCAAACTTTGGAAATTTGTTCCACATAAGAATTTTCATATGAAATACATATTCTGAAAAATTCCAAAGTTTGACGTTTGATATGAAATTTGGCGGGCTAAATTGAGGATTCACCTTAAGTAGGATCAGTAAGTTCTAGTCGATTGACTGAGATATTCACTGGGAGTCGATTGTGAATGTGCTTTATCCCTTTTTTTGGTTGAAAAGCCTAATTTTGTGGGGGAATTCCAACTTTTTTGTTTTTTCAGGCTGAGTGAAATTTGCATGTTTTCTATGAAGGCACAAAATATTCGAAATCTATGTTCTTTGCACTCTTGTTCGATTTGGTTCACACTGATAAAGCTTTAATCTTTTTTAGATACCTATTCTAGATTTTTAGGTGTGCTAGGTGAAAACCAGTCACTTTTCTATAGGACCTGTGACCTATCACGTTATTTTTGAGGACGTGACTTTGAATAGAATCGAACAATCTGTTATTCATGATTCTTATGAGTAGGTATACTCGTAGTACGAATCAAACTAAATGGCGGCTCGGAACATGAGGCGAGTTGCTGCGCAGTAGCCAATTCACGTGTCAGCGGGGGTGAGGGGTGAGGTACTGCGCAGCGAGTAGCGCACTTCACAGCCGCTATTAAATTTGAATCGTACTATGCCTAGCCCATAAGCTAGGACTGATTTTTCATAAGCGGGGTAACTTATCTGAGGAAACAATATTGCGGTTTGACAGTTTTTTTTAGGTACAGCAAATATTATTAGGTCGTGGAAAAAGTTATTTCCTATTTTATATGTATACAAATTCAAGACTAAGAGCTCGTATGGCACCCAAATACCGAGCTTTTTTGTATACCTAGACTTTTTCAAATGGGTCAAAACTGTTTTGTGGTCAACCCCTATTAACTCTTCAGCTATATCGTAACTAGTATTATGCCGATCTTGCTCCACTTTTTCAAAAATGGCATCGACTTTATCCATAACTGGGCAACCAGAGCGAGCTGCATCTTTTACATGAAAATTACCGTACTGAAAACGCTTGAAACAACTTTGTGGTACTCTTACTAAAGTGTCATCTATTTAAGGGTATCAAAACCAGCCAGATCCAAACAGTACAGCCAAGGAGATTTTACTACAACTTTATACCTATAAAATACGAAAAACTTTTCCCCGACCTATTAATGTCAAAGTGTCATATTTATTTATTCTCTAGAGTTTAAATAAAAGTTATCTGACTTTTGAAACATCAGGTCCTCAATTCAATAAACTTTGAAGTCAATTTTTTTTTTTTAAATATATTATTCATCACAATTTTGTGTTCTCATTTATGTGAAAAACAAAACCTAGTCTCTTAGAAAATTTTCCTCCCCCCATAAGGCATTAACCAATATAGATAACATGACAAAAACTGGTCCAGTTCCTGTCATTACTTTACGTGAGTAAATGAGAAAGTGCAATAATGCTCAATAAACCGAGGAAGCTCGCGTAATTTATTGCGCCCGCGCCGCCATCACACTTTGATGTTAAGTTATTATTATTACTTACGCGATATAAACTAAATATTGTGTTAGGAATTAAATTGGTCAAGTTTAGTATTGTTGTTTTTATTTTTGTATGGACAACTAACAACCCTACTAACGCTTTCTTTGTAATCATTATTATATAATGTACTGCTGGTCAGAAATAAAGATAAATTTAATTTACATTAGTCTTTATCTCCGTGTCGATACGAACTATATGGAAGAGTAGTTAATAATATGGAATCATCAGGTGAATTAAGAACTCCACTTAAGTCCTAGAAAATAGAAGATTATTTCGAAAAGTTTACGAAATTTAAAAATCATTAGCATATAACCTTCCTCAAGAATTGGGCTCTCAAATGCAAAAATATTTTTTCAAATCCGACCGGTAGTTCCAGAGATTAGCGTGTTCAAACGAACAAACAAAGATACTTACCCGGGTGAAAAATTGCGATAATCTGACCTTTGCAAAACTGTCATGCTTGATGATACTATTATTTGCATACAATTTTACATTAGTATTTTACTAATTACTTTTCCAAAATTCCAATGTAACGCTATTAATCATTATTCTTATTCAACCGTTATTAAATCAGATTTTTTTTAATTATCCACGGTCCGGTCGCTGCAAATTGAGAAAAATTACCGAGAAGCACCGTTTTCCTGATCTTGAGATAACATCGAAATAATTAACTCAGAATTTTGGATTTACATACTTATTAACTTAGTGGTTTACCGTAAAATTATGTTAAGTTCGGTTTGCCAAATCGGTCCAGCGGCTCTGAAGTGATGCGCTTACACCATCGACCAGCATTTCATTTTTATTAGGTATGTAGATAAATCATCAGCCTGTTACTAACCGTCCAACCCGCACTGGGCCCGCGTGGTGGATTACGGCCCACTCCCTCTCACCGAGAGGAGGCTGTGTCCCAGCAGTGGGAACGTTATAGGCTGATTATACTAACTGCCCCACATCGAGGCAAACGCCATTTTTCATACAAGCAAAGCAGCAGTATGGTATTAGAGTTCCTGTAAAGTCCAGTTTTCTCTCATATGTATTATTATGAAAATACAAATCTCCATGTATATTGTCCATGTGTATTGTGTATTTTGTTACGAAAACTAACACTTAGCCAACATTAATATTTATAGACTAGATGAAGTAATCACTTTACTGAACTATTAACATTCTTCAGCTATCTTTAGTCTAGAAATAATGTCATCACCAACACGATGATTGTATACCATCATTAAAATACCTAGACAGTTACTTAAACCTCATGATTCAGACCCAGCTGTTGTATCGGAAATGTCTTGAATATCTTCAACTAGTAATAAATATAATTTCTTCATTCGTCACAAAATGGTGATAAACATTTTTATCTTTAGGCGTGGAAATGCCGATATAATTGTACGTTATATCAGTTAACGATTCCAATAAATCTATCAAGAAATATTTGACCACACCTCTTTCAAACACGATAGGAAAATTACGTAAAAGTACTTTCGTTTTTCTTGATGTATGAGGAGAATCTCAAATGTAAAATGTTAGTATTGGTCTCAGGTTTTTGTTGTACTTCCCATTTCTCTTAGTTGTCATGTAAAACTCGTGTATGTACTTATGCAGCATCCTCAGACTAAACACTAGAATACATTTCTCTTATTTAAATTGTATAACCTGCGCAGGATTGTACGGAAGGAAGTTGAACGAGTATACATAGTTATAGGGAAGTCGAGATTACAAGTACTTTTGCTGCATTTGTATGCATTCAATTGGCTTATGGGTTCGGAACTTCACCCTAAGAATCCCAATAAGCGTTAGAGGCAAACCATTCGGTATTCCAGATATAGCTGTGTTTTGCCGCACCGCACGGACATTTCAACAAGCGTATTAAATAAAACACTAGTTAATATGTTAGTTGAAACACAATATACTATTGCACTGTTGTTTATAACCTCTTTTCTGCAACATCAGAGCAACGGTTAACTTCTTTTCCAAACTGCGGAGAATTCACCACTCAATGGTAGATCTGCCCAACTCAGCCAACGCTCTCACGGTCTGCCATGATAATCCATGTATTTCCTAACCATTTACTCTCATCTTTTCCAGACAACAGACAGCGCAGACTTCCTGGCAACAAGGCCACACACAGCGGCTGTCATCCCAGGCAAGCCCGCGGGCAACCCGCTTCAGTTCGTGCGTGTCGGACCTGCTGACTTGGGCAGCCGGGCAAGGGAGCAGCTGAGGAGGGCAGAGCTCGCGAAGAGGACAGACCCTGCCCGCATTGAGAGGCAGGAGGACTGGCAGTCGGTGAGTGTAGTGAGTGAACTTGACATTTTAGTTTAGACCAGCACTGGCGATAGGTCTTGTTTTAAATCGCAAAATCGAAAAGTCTTAGAGATGAAGATAAAAGCCGGTTGCAGACCAAGAGCAAACCTAAGCTATAAAGCTGAGGCAATTTTTCAGTTTTTGGTCTGCAACTACATTCATGCATGGTAAAAGTTAAGGACCTTGCCAAAAAAACCCATTATAGTTGATCAAACAACAGAATTTCCTGTTAAAAATACGAGTTTATAGTTTTACAAGCCGTGTGCCCGATGGGATTCCCCATCTCTAAAAATAAAGAACTTTACATTTACTCCTATTTAACTACTTTAGGGGATGCACTGTCAAAAATGCTTCCTTTTTGGTCACTTTCTTTAGATAAAAAAGACGAGCAAAATTTCATGCGTCTAGACACCGTGCTCACGCTGTGCATTGTCTGTAAGTGAATGAATGAATTCAAGATTTTTATTACCAGGCTAGGTCATATCGATAGTAAATCTATTGCCACTAGTAACCACCATAGGCAGTATTTATTTTTTATTATTACTCTCAAACATACATTTTTTGTTCTTGTTTTTACAATTTTACTCGCCTAACTCAACGATCATCCTTGAGCGGAGAATGTAATAGTTACAGTACGTGCATCTCTGCCTACCTTTGCCCTTTGGAAAATACAAACAATGTAACTCGTACTAAGAATCCGTTCATTACTGCACTATTTAACCCACAAAGGAAAATCACGAACTATGACTAACTAGATGACAAATCCATTACATTCAAAGCATGGGAACGTATTGGCTTTGCAGCATGCGCACACGCATATCTTCATCTGGAACACCAACGAATCCACATAAACATTCTACAGTTTTATTTCTGCCGACACTTTTAGTGAACCAATAAGGAAGCGCGTTTCTCAAGACTTTTCTAGGGTTGTCGATTTTTATTGGTGTTTGGATTATCAGTAATTGACTTAGTGACCGAAGTATTATAACTATGTTAGCAGTCTGTGGTATAGTTTACTCGACACCTGCAACGCCACAGTGAGGGTAGTTTGTGTCATTGTGTCAAGGATAAAGTGATAGGTACTGATCGATTCCGGTGCCTCCATAATTATCTTCGTAGTCAACTATGCCTTATAAAACTACTCATTATCCAAGAACCGATGGTCTAATGATGGAGTGAGTTCGATCGAGGGAATTCATTAAGTGACTATTATAAATATACAGGGTGGTAGAGACATCGACGTGCAAACTTAAACCATTAATTCAGCACATAATTCTAGACCCTCTACCTTAGCGTATAATGTTTTCGTATGTTATCAAAAAAAATGCTGTTTCATACAAAAGTGCAATAGGTACCAACGCGGCCAAAATGGATGAAAGAGCTAATTATATTTTTAATAACTGTTAAATAAAATTAACGCAGGGGTTCAGAATTATCTACTGAACCCATGGTAACAGGTTGTGCGTCGAAGTCTGTCACCCTGTTGAGTTGTCGTATATTTGATTCGCATCGATGAAACGACCGAGGGTCGGATAATGAGGACCTAAGGTCATGGAATGGAACCCGAATGAATTAAATCCGAACACTTCATAACTTTTTTCAGTAACTCGCTTAATGGAATCGCCTTTTTATTCGGTTGAATGCCGTAATTACAGAAACGATTAAAAAACCATTGTGTTTCGCGTGAATCTACGTTACGAAGGGTCAATGGCTTGTGTGCAATGTTTTCTTTTCAATAAGAATAAATACTTGCATTATGTCAGAAGGATGATGAAGAACAAATGTCTTGTATTCCCTGTAGTACATCCATTTTACCTACTACCTCAAGTAAGTAATTATCACTAGTAGGTTAAGTATTACTTGTAGTGTGGTCCTCTCATCTCAGAGCGTTACGTAACGGTCATCAAATTGTTTATGGTGGATACATATTTAGTGCTCATGAAGTTTTTAGCAAATACCTCGCACATGAGACATAATAGATTTGTTGTCATAAAATTTATAAATAAATGGTACCTTCCAAGAATCTTTTAGATCGCTATCTATGTCATTGTCGGTGATTAAGTCAATAATGTTCATTTTATGATGATTGTCATTTGTATTATACGTCTTTTTTAAAGCGAGGTCGATTAGAGGTAATAAAATAACTAATAATTAGTACTTTAACATACCTAATCAATCAGCGAAGCACATTTATTTTATGTCTCAGATCTAAAGAAAAGTGTTCAGTTAATTAGAAGAATTGTTTTTTTACTGCCTTGTTGTTCTTTGGAGCAAGAGGTCCTGGGTTCGATTCCCAGGTCGACAAATTGTTATTCGGTTTTTCCATCAGAAATTTCTCAGTAGCAACCCGGAGTCTGGATTTGTGTCCGGTTGATGGCAATAGGCTCGTCCCCTATTACATAGGACTTAAACATAACTGGCGAAACGTGGGTGTACTATTGACACACCTCTGCCTAACCCTACGGGAAATTCAAGCGTGAAGTTATGTTACGTAGTTCTGTAACAAAATAAACCACTGAATAACATTTAATTTATATCACAGATCTCCTAAAGAACCCAACTCAGTGAATTTAGAAGACATTTTATGTTTTTCCTCTGGATGTTTAAATAATTAGTTGCCGCCAACCCTAACAAGCATGGACGCAGTTAAAATAATTCAGTGTTCCCGTCGAGTGAAGTTTTTCACTTTTTTTCCTAATGGCAGTTAATTACTTACTGGGCTTCCGATGAAACTGGAAAGCGCATCAAAACCAGGTTAATAGTCAGACATTTTTTATATTAAGTTTTCTGTAAAAATTATTCCCTTGTACGTAGTTTGTCAATGTTTGTATTTCTAGTTTTTTTATTCCCTTGTACGTCTGTGTGATTAGAAAGCCTTGTTCATGAACTAGACATCATTTCTAAAGATTTATCAGTGTTCAGCCCTAAAAGTATACTGCTTGATGAAAGCAAAATTTAGCCCAAAAGGTAGGTAATCAAGATAAATACTTGCTTTTTAACGCTAAGGTTATGAAAGACAACCTCCCAAATCCCTTTAAGGCCTTTCCTACGATATTAATTTTGTAATCTTCTACCATGGTCATTGGTAACATAGTTGAATCTGAAATGAATAAAACAAACATGGCACCTGAAAAGTAAAGACTCTATTATTAAATAGGCTAGCTTAATCCCTTAAACCGACAAAAACACTTCCCTTTTTTGTAATAAAACATTTCTACTTCCCTTTCCTCGCCACATTCGTCAAAATTCAGACCCGGCGCCCGCGCAGCTGCTTGAAAAAGCCAGTTAGTTCCGTTCTACGTGTAGCGATTTCAAAATCCTTACTTAATAGCCCTGAGTGGGTATTGATTTATAACTCGTAAATCCTCTAAAGTGCCTTGTTTTTGTTTGTTATGTCTTTATGACGTTTATGCTCGAATTATTTATGTATTTTCTGTTAGTTTTCAAAAAGCCATAACTTTAAAGTGTGGGGTGTGTAAGGTAGGATGTTTTGAATTTATGCACAAGTCGGATAAAGCACTAAAAACACAACTACTTAGTAAGCTAAATAAATGCCATAAGTTATTGGGGCGGATCTCAGATTATGTTATATTTTCAAGTCTATTCTTTACTATCCGACCATTTTGTTAAACTGTATACATATATAGGTATGGAGAAGATTTTTTTTTATTTTCTTCTTCCATTTCTTCGGTCTTTTCGTAGAAATTATCCCAGCTTTTGCCGGATCACCTGTGATTAAATATTATCATCTTTAAACTCACTTATCTCGAAAACTGCTCGGTCGTATTTCGGTACACTTTATGACCTGTACTTATGGTTAGGTTATAAAATAGTCAGATGCAATAGCTGGTGGGAGTAACTTTGTATGCTCTGACATGATTCTTAAGAAGATTGTTTCAGAAAATTTCAATAGGTTTATCTGTAAGTTTGCTAGTTACGTCCAGTGCTAAAAATAGACCTTCATAACAAAGTATGACGAAACAATAAATTGTGATATTATAAGTACTAAGTTAATTTATTGGCAAAAAAAATCGTAAGAGTATAGTAACCAAACACTAATTACGCTTTTCCAAACAAACGTCAAGTAATTAAATCACAAAAAAAAAACCGAAGTTATTACAAAAACGTCACACCACGAATAGACTTCATACTCCATTTTTTCTTCATTTCCATTCCACCTCACGTTTCCCTCCAATTACTCCGATGACAGATTCCTCCACCAGCATTTAAAACATCTGATAATGACAGGGAATGTCGCCGACATCTTGGGGCCAATTACTTCGATCGTAACAAAACAATAACAAAACTCACAGTGCCTCCGGCGCGGGCGCAGGCCGGAAGTTGTGCGCATACGCATGCCCGGCGTCGACTTCCGGCCGGAGTAACGAGCCGCCCTTTGTGGTAACTGTGTGTGTATAAGTTTGTGATTGTTTTTGTGAGGTAGCTGCACTAGTTGGGTTGCTGGTAAATAATTGTAGCTTTTTATGGAAACAGATGGCTTTATCTTTAGAAAAAACTGTTTTTTTTTTTAGCTTAATCTTTAGAAAAAAGCTGCATTTTTTTAAGGAACTGTTTAAGTTAAAGTGGGTATGTAGCCATCAAAAAATCTTATTACATTCGAAGACTATTTTATTTTATTTGTGTCTATCTTGTTACTCCTGTTTTCTTCTTTTCCACCAACTTGAAAAAACTTCACATATCTTGACGCTTCGTATATTTTTAAGCCATCCCTAGTCAGATAAAAATAGAACATTCCAACCACTTGACATACCAAATACCGATAAAACTCATCTTCTAAACATTCCTAGGAATGCCAAACAAGAACTTAACATTTTGCTTTTTTTCACTTCACCCATTATTGCGGTCATTACATAGATTAGCCGAGATTAGACGTCGTTAAGCTGCCAAGAAGACTGTTGTGCAACTGTTGGCGATTTAAAAATATCTGTATTTCCTAGCCGCCACTCAATAATAGGTCTATTAAGTCTGGTCTATTTCATTGACTTAAAGTGTGAGCTGTAGGACATTTTGTAACTTACGAAGTGAGCGAGCGGAAATTGGTCAATGCAACAAAGTAAGTCAAGATGTGACCTCTGAGTTTGTTTCGGCCTTTCTTCTCAGAGTAGTCAGGTAGGAAACGCCGACCTCATCTAGTTTTTAAAGTATGATTGACGTGTAAAAGTGTTTGTACAAACCTATTTACAGAAATAAAATCATTTATCATTTATACCCCTTGACTAAGACTGGTTGTCAGGTTTTCGGGCTTCTGAAGTTCTGACGGCCAGTAACGACTATCAAAGATCGACGAATGACAGCCGGGACCAACGTCTAAACGTGATTTTCATGTGTGCTATGTATGTTTGTTAATTTATAAATGCTTATCAACTAAATACATACACAGCATTAATCCACAATCTTTGGCATAATGTTCTACCTTCTTCTGAAAACTAGGGGGAAAGTTCTTCATTCCCAAGTACTTTGACGATTTCTCGTATTGTTTCCAATAGCCTGATTTTTCTTTTAATGAATTTGTTCCTATTATCCAAATATCGGTAATTTTCATCTTCTGCAATAAACGTACATAAGCATACTTACCTAATGCACATTTTTATCCACGCTACTGAAATTAAATTAAATTTAGTCTAGCCCAGTAGTAGATCTTTTATGACACTTTTACTCGTGAATTTTTTGGTCAATACTTTAATACGAGATGGCGCCGATCTACTCCGCTAGTGCTAGTTCTTACACATTGTGCCACACAAAATAGCAACGTTTAACTCCAGCAAGCGAAATTGTATAAAAAAGCCTTGGCTACCGGCGCACGCGATGTTTGACACGCCAACTAGAACGATCCACTCTCTCGATGTATCGAGAACTTGTAGTGTAGCGATTATCAATAACTGGACTGTAAAAATAAACAAGACAGTGTTTGCTTGATTTTGGAGGTCAGAAATGGTCTGTGTTGTAGTGAGTACTAACGAGAGGACGGAAACAGATTTTTGGTATGGTACCTATGGTCCTAAATGTGCTTCAGGCGAGTGTCTTCCAACAAAGCAGCTGCCCTGGCTTTCAGGTAAAATACACCTGTATAATTATGCTCGTTTTCTAAGTTCTTACGATTAAACAATAAGCCCTAAATATCCTTCCTTTCGTAAAAGTAATCTTTGCACAGATGACTTAGTCCAACGAATTAAATGAGGGAGGAAAAGCATAAGCTATGTATTCGTATAATGTGAGGCAAGGCAACTTCCAGTTCTACTTAATCCACATAAGACTAAAGCGTGAAGGTTTATAATCTTGATTATAATTAAGACTCGGCGCCATATCGGTGTTTTCTCCTTCGCCCATAAGTGAAGAGAGCGTGACCGCACACCAGACGTAATATGTATATTAATTGCAGAGAAACTATTTGTTTATAGATTTACGATGATAGAATATATTACATATTAATTAATATTTATTTTAGATCACGTTGATGAAAGAAATAGTGAGGCCGTTATTAGAAAGGACATGAACAATTCCTCTTAGAATTCCGATTCTGACAACGAAATGTAATGTCAGGGGGTCTACTCCCAAAGCACTATGTCCGTAGTTTCGGGCGAATTTACGGGCTTTCATGTTTAGTTTCCGTACTAAGAATGAATGACAACATGATTTGACAGTTGTCCCTACACACGAACTGTTTAAGCCCATCCGAAAAAAAAAAATTGACACTTGCTTTGACGCATCAACTAGTTTCGGACGGGACCGTATCTTCGTTGACGGACTTAGAGAGTAGACTCCCCGAACATGATTATGTATGTAGGATCTTTAAGCTTTATAGATGAAGTTATACTTGATCCGCGATAGAAGAAACTATAGATGTAGAATTATAGACCTTGTCCCAAAAGAAGATGTTCGAAAGATTCAAGAGTCTTTCGAACATCTAATCAAATTTGGTTTTGTCCAAGGAGAAAACCACATTATAAAACAAGCAAAATGTCAAGGAAATAGGCACAAGGCATATTCCTGTTTACTAATAACCACATACGGCGATAAATAATCCAATCAGCCCAGCACTACATAGTACATACTACATCCTGAATTTAACTCACAAGGTCTTACTCTAGATCCGCTTTAAAGATAAAGTGTAATTAGTCTAGTTCTACCTAATTAATGATCTAAGCAGCATTGAAATAAATACGTAAACATCACTAAGTGGCTCTATGCATCTTTAACCTTTCGGGTTAGAAATGAAGTATACATCTGCAATACGTAATACACAAGTAAACTAGCTTTAGTTGAATCATAACTGCAGTGTTAACAGGCGGTTCATTGGAATCTACGATTTTAACTAAAATGGAGGAAAAGATAATAAAATTACGTGATAGACTTCGTAATGTAAGTTTTTTTTTAATGTAATTAGTCGCCATGTTTGTATTTAATCAATTGAAGATCACTATTTATAAAATTGTTCCTATGCCCTGCTCCTGATGTGATAATATTTAAGTTAGTTCTTTTAACAGGCCCAAATACCCTCTAAGCACTGTTATAAGCATACATACTTTTAACCAAAATAATTTTATTATTCGTCCTCAACCCAATAGGTACATGTGATAAACTTAATAGCTTGTCTTGACTTTCTTTGTGTGTTTTTCTCTGCGTCGTGTTTCCCGCAAATAAACGCATTTTCTTTCTTTGTTTCTTTCTTATGTTGTCTGTTGGTGATGTTATTGCCAGTAAGTCAAAGTTAAATCTTATATTTCAATTAGATCATTAAAAAGCAATATTGAACGTCAAAAACTACAAGAAAAAGAGATGATTTTAATCTAGTTGCCTCCTGCAAAAGGTAGTTTCGTATGGAGAAGAATGGGAAGAAAGAACATAGTTACTCTTAAAAAAATGGTTTTACAATATTTTGTTTACATTAATTAGGTAATCATAAATGATAAATATAAAAAATAAAAACAAGGTAATGATGCTGACAGTATAACTTATAACACAAACCCTATTGTTTCAGAACCTGGACAACTGGAAGTCTTCGCGGCGGAAGAGGGTGGAGCACATAATAGAGCGGTGCGTGGAGGTGCGGCGAATGGAGCACGAGCCCAGCCAGCCGCGCGCCAAGTCCAAGACCTTCAACGAGATGCTCGAGGAACGGTCAGTACATAGGTAGTACACAAACAGAACTTATTATGATCATTTCATCATCACCTTCATTAAACACTAGCACAATACTTATATCTGTCGCCAAGCAGCGTTGCTGTGTCCCGGTTTGAGGGTCGATGTAATTAAAGGCACATGAGGCACTCTGGTTCTGGGATAGCAACGCACCTGCGATGCCAGTGGTGTTGCAGGTATTCATAAGCGTTAGTGCATTACCATCAGGTGAGCTGGCGTCAGCGGCGGAAGGTAAACGAAAGCATAGCGGTCAATATCTCCGCTATAAGCATGTGTTCAAGAGGCATCTAAGCGCTTGCGCTCTTGATCCAACAGGTTGGGAGAGGCTCGCTTCAAATAGGTAGTCTTGGCGCTCTACTGTCTACAAAAATGTAAAAGCTTTCAAAAAAAGAGCCTCGATACACTAACCGAGCAACGCCAAAAGTACTAAAGGCCTCTTATACCTATATATATATCCTCCTATACCTTTAACTCTGCCGGCCAACTCTATTGCATTAGTTGTGACCGGGTAATTAGAACAAAGTTCGACCTGGCGAGTCATATTAGGGCACACGCTAGGAAATACTAATTTCAAAGAGTCGCCGATATCGAAATCGATAAGGAGGACTATAGGTATGTATATTTGTGTTCCATTAACATGAAATTACCTAATGCTTCAGACAGTTACAAGTTAAAAGTATTCGTAAATGTTGAGAGCTTTACAAAATCTATGGGAGTTCCTAATGGATTATGTTCGGAAACATGTTTTGATGATGAGTGATTGTTGGTATACGGATTTTCTGTGTCCATGGCCGTGTGTCGGGATAAGTCCTGTGGTCTACGGAAGTTCGTCTTAAGTCAGGATGTTTATGTAATTTGATTATCCAGACGCAGAGAATCTATTAGTAGTAGTTTTTTTTTTGTTTGGGATAGTCAATTTTAATGGATGGTGGCAATAATGATGCGTTTTAACTTCTATTATGCCGCAATCATACACAATAAAACAGCGTCTCGCGCAGATCTAGGTTTGGGTGCTATTCAACAGCTTCAATAGAATCTGACATGCTATTTAATTCTTCAAGTCGACAGCAGTAATAGATAGAAGACATTTCAAACGTAACACCTTCCAACTTTAAAGACACTGTGGTCTTATTTATAGTACTCTCAACTTGCGTAGTAAACAAAGCCGTAAGTGTCAGTCCTATACATTAGCATCACTTGACTTGCAGCCGAGTTCAACTACCAGATAAATATGTACATATAAATAGGTATATGTATGTGTCTTCGGGTGAAACGAAAGAGAAACATAATGTATGGATTATATTCTTGTTGTTGTTGTTGTTGAGGAGGCTTTAGGGAGTACTATGCTGTAGTGGAAGTTGTAATTAGGTGTGAATTCTGAAGACCAGTATTATTTGGGGATATCGTTTGCTATTGGGTGGTCGAGAGTGGTCAGAAGCGGTTTCTCCATCACTTCGATATAGGAAAAAATATAGGCTAATGATGATTACTCAAAAAGTCTTAAGTTCTTGTCAAGACCAAATTATTTATTCTAGTAATCTGTCATAGAATTTTGCAATGTATTATGAACTCATTTTAACCACTTGCTAAGCATACCAAGTCTAACGCTATGATTTAAGTAAGTTTCTATTATTTCCATAAAGTTGCCAACGTTTCCTAGCTGCGAAGATCGGTATAATCATTATTTGACTTGCTCTGAAGAAAATGCAGCCCGCATGCGGATTATGGACACTTCTATAATATCTACTCTCCGAAGAGAAGACAAGTCACTTTCTTAACAAAAAGTCATTCTTTTCTTGAATTTTGACATCGCGCAGTAGAAAGCTTTCTACAATCTATTATTTTGTCTTCCGTTTCCATTGTGGCCATGCTACGAATGCTGATGTTTCAAATACTTTGTCGAAGATTTTAAAAGTTTGTAAGACAAATGTGAATAGTTGCCTTTAGTAACCTTGTAATTAACCTTAAATATCATTGTCCCACAAATTATTGTGTTAAGGTACATGTAATACTTTCGTATCTGCAACGTATACTTGCAATCATCGTTCAAACAAAAATTTCCCACAGAGATGATCTTCTTACACCACAGATAATGAAATTACAGACATTAATAGACTAATTTATTATTTCTTAACGTATTGGCTTGTTGCTTATTATTATAAAGTACTATTACTTGCACAACGGATAGTAAATTATGTTATTATTGAATTCATTATTACTTTTTGTTGCAAAAGTGCGACGAATGTGATTATTACGGTAATTAGTTGTAGATTATTATGGACCGAGCGAGCACGAAGCGCGAGCGAAGCGTCTCCGTTTCAGCTTGGGCAAAAATGTTTTCTTATGTCCGAATATCTGTTCTCCTTTACAGGTCGCATTACTCAACCGATTCTCATGAAATCGTATGAGCAGGTTCGATAATTATATGTTTTTATTTTGTCGATACAGTATTTCGAAATTTTTCAAAATGTCCGAGATATGGGGGTTGAAAACGTAAAAAAACACATTTCAACCATTTCGCGCTCTTTGCGCGAGCTTTTTGTTTTAAGGTGTAAGGACTCGCTACTCGACTACTCGACTCAACTACAGCTCACAGAGCCACTAGTTTAATTGGTTTTATACAATTGGATATACCGTGTGATTCGTTGTCTTTTTTTCCCGTCCTTTTCTTGATTTCCCTGCCCTTGTCTTATGTTATTTGGGGTCAGCGCAAAACATTTTCTTCTCCTATTCTCCCCTATCAACCGTCACGCTATCATTCACTCCCTTCTCTTTCATATCATTCCACACACAATCCATACATCTTCTCTTTAATGCACGTTGAAATGCAAGGTTTTTTCTGGCAAAAAAAAAAACTTGGCCATAGGGTCCTCCAATCTTAGGGCCGATGCCTGCCAGGGTCGCGAGTTTGTCCGAAACCGAAAGGGGTTACCGTGGCCCTAGCACACAGGCAACTGAAGGAACACGGGTGGGTTTTAGTCAGTAAAAGTCTGACACGCTTTCCCGCTCCGCCCAGAGCGGGAGAAGTTATTTAATGATTTCCTACCCAAAAAATAGGGTCCTCCAGTCTGCTCAACACCAACAAATTGCGATCACCAATCTAGGCTTGGTAATTTAAGCATCCATCCATTTTTTTGTTTAATAGAAAGGCCTGTAGAGCCCATGGCTTACACAATGTAAAAAAAGTTGTAAAACCAATAAAGTTTGCTGACATGGAAAAAACGTTGTTTTAACACATTTTTTTCTCAAACAAGACAATTTAGACCATGTAATGTTGTCGTAAAAATACTGGCCACTGGATCTATAAAAAAATACTACATATTTGGTAATAGTTAACTTACATAGCAATTGGAACCTTACGCCCAATGCACAAAGTTTGATATTACAGTAGCACATTTTTGGAGTTCGAATTACAGACAGCTCCAATAAAATTTCGACTTTAGTTGCACCATATTAAGGTTCCTTTACTAAAGTCCGTTCGTACATATGTGTAGGTTTGCTACATACTAGAGCTGTGGTAGAATAGTAAGGTTATCGATTCGCAATGCTTGTAATGTAATATCGATGTCAGTGACTCAATATAGGTATGGTGTTGTATTGCTCGGGTTTATTTTAAATCGAGTACTCACTGACTTTGATTTCGAAGCGGTGGGTGGCTGACCATAATTATGTGCAGTTGCTCATAATTATGCTTTTACTTGGTTGAACCTATTTCTTGTAGATTTATTTGATAGCAAAATTAGTCTATTTAGGTTTTGCTCATTAAGTTCTGCCATTGGCCAATGGTTGGTTAACTTCATGTCATGGCAAAATTGTGGGTGATGCAAAACATAATGCTCATATACTGCTATTTTCCGACTTCCACCCGGACGAAGTCGCGGGAAGAAGCAACTCAAATGCTTGATTATAATTAATTTTGTCCAGTGATAAAATTCATACTTGGATACCTTCTGAACAAACCGACCAACTTACATCCATTGCTGCTTAAATCACTTCTTTGACACACCCCTTCTATACAAAAACAGCAATGAACATCATTCCTCATACATTGTCTCTTAAAACCAACGTGTAAAGGTATACAGGTACAAATTCAGGTCAGTGCAAATTGATTGTTTCGGCAGTTATTCCAAATCAATTGGGAGCGGTCTCGAGTTCAGAAAATAAAGTTATTTTAACTATGAGAACGTTCTGTTACGTTTCTTATTGGTTATTGCTAACATGGGAATAAGTTCAGTAATGTGTTTGTATCACGCTATAGTTCGGGGTCAGTGGAAACCAATTCACATTGTTTGACCAGAAAATAGTCTGTTTATTTTGTGGTGTTTTAACATAAAACATCGCTTAATCCAGTATCATATGGTATTTTTACGAGAACGAGGACATAACTATTCTTTTATTACATGTATGATAGTTGTTAAAAAAGGAAACAGTCCATTAACGGGGGTAGGTTAAGAAAAACCTTAGAAATTCATTAATCAGGTTCACTCCAATGAAATTCTCGTAACGCTTGAGCCGTGATGAAGGAAGATGGCTTAGCGGCTCAATAAGAATACACATCCGATTAATTAACTTTTTCGGACAGGTAAAAACACATCGGGAGCAAGGACAACTGTCAAATCGTGTTGTCATTCATTCTTAGGTGGCGCCCTAAACTAATCTATGTCCGTAGGTGATACGGAGTAGGAATCGCCCGTAACCTCGGCCGAAACTACAGATTCCGTGCTTAGAGAGTATACCCCAGCACCCTTAAGTATTCCAAAGTTTCTAAAATGGTTGACAGCTGTCTCCTCCCAATTTCTCCCATAAAGATACAAAAAGAAGCCCTATAACAATCTCATCAGTAATTCAACACCTTAATAAATTATAAATCTAATCTGAACTCGAATTTCCCCCAAAGGAAATCGACTTTCGCGTGTGTCGAGTGAGCGGGTGTAAGTTACACGTCCGTCTCGGTCGGCAAGCAAAGCACGACTGATCAGGTTACGAGTACATGAGTAGGTACATGTGCAAGCGCAACAAGGCGTGGCGTTTGTGCGTTTACTTTGGAGTTGTGATTTTTAGGCTAGATTTTCACGTTATTTAGTGAATCCGAATGCTAAGATTATGTAGTTACACTCAGGCCATGATGTATAAACGTTACTTAGCTCGTGCTTTGATTTAGACATGTTCCCGTCCCTATCTTACATATGTAGTTTGAAAGTTGTGCGATAGTGACAGGAATAATGCGTAGCCGAAGCACGTGCAGTAACTTTTATAGATATCTTGAGGCAGAGAAGACACTTCTGATGTGTGTTACTCATATTATTACTATTTTTGACACCTTGTTTTTCTCAAGGATACTATGATCTCCACAGGAAATAATGAAGTGGCACATCCATTGCGAAATCAGTGATCGAGTGTCATAATTTTATTGATTGTAAAAAGGATCAATTTCGATTCAATTGCGCTTTGACTTGGTAGAAAATGCTTAAACATCCTTGTCTAATTTCTGCTTCAGTATTGTAGATGGCAATAAAATAAATGATAATAATACCAGCATGTTATTGTCCCGCTGGCCATCCTAATCTGTACAGCCGTTTTAGCGTGAAAACGTTATAAACAAACATACAAAAAATCAAATCTTTTCTCTATATTATAATATTAATTTAAGTAAATCCAGCACCCTAATTACGTAACACACTATTTATCACAATCTGAATCATTTTGAAGCCCATTGGTAATCCATTGCTTCATATGTTCGAAAAATTTGTCTGCTCAACAACGTAATTAACGCAATGAATGTTGTTGAACTGTCAAAATGAATTCCATTCCTACTGTTAGTGTGTTACATAACTACCCCATTGGTTTCCTCAATATGTTTTCCTTCACCACCTTCATAAGTTGTCGATGTCAGTGATGTCCAAGATAAACTTTGAAAGTAAATGTCAGTTGACAAAGGATTGATAGACAATGTTCTTATGTAATAACCAACTCAAGAATTTTAACGCCATAGCAATATTTTATCGTTTCATTTAGCAACCAATCAGGCATAACCATCAATCGTTAATCTTTAATCAAACTCATCGGAATTGCGATCGAATTGTAATAGCTGTTCAAATAAACTAATCAATTTTTTCTTACATAAGACTTGTAATACCAAAATCGATTAATTTATCATCACTTGAACTACTTTCGTTACAATTACGATGTTTTAAGTAACCGGATTTCCGTTTTACTTGAAACAAATTGTGAAGCTAAATTACCTAATTAAAATATTTTGAATTGTATTTTGTTTGTCTAAACGTAATACGAGTATTAGAGGTATTTCATTGCACATGAAAATAGAAAACAAGTTACAATATTCGTAGTATGAAACGTGATTGCAGCCAAGCCCTACTTCCTATGACATTGATGAATTATGACGGCCATTGCAGGACATAGGCCTCTTCCAGGCTGCCCCACAATATCTGATCTTCCGCATCCAGTCTGTCCCAGCCACCTTTTTAAGGTTGTCGGTCCATCTAGCTGGGGGGCGTCCCACACTGCGCTTACTGATACGCGCTCTCCACTCTAGGACTCGTCTGCTCCACCGGCCATCGCTCCTTCGTCAAACAAACATAACCAGCCCACTGCCACTCGCCGTCGCGGCGTCAGTAGAGACTGGTCATTTCTTAGCTGCCACGGCTTATTTTAATTTAGTTTAATTTAATATTTGAATTGTTTTTGTCTTTTTTATTACGGACGCTTTTAACGTTGTGCATCGTTCTCACATGCATAATTTCAACGTGAACGATGTAACCAACATTTTGTAACCATATTTTGATCTAAAAGAGTGTCCGTGGAGTTTCTTGCCCGTTCTTCTCCATTGGTACCTACTACGCTTTGGAATAGGCAACTAGCTTCATCTTTCTGACTGACCGACCCCTAGACAATTCAAAAGTGCCTGTAATTGGTTTATTTGAAATAAATGCTTTGAGTTTTGAGTTTGAGTTTGCCTTCAGATTGCTTAGTCTGCGAGCTATGTCGGTAACACCGGTCCTTTTCCAGATAACTTCATTCAAGTTTTTAATACCTACTTTTTCTAAAACGAGGGTTACTACCATTTTGTCATTGGTTCAAACAGTCAAAACGTTCGCAAAATAAAACATTAATAAATTTGTTAAGTTATCGCTACTGCTAAATGTTAATACAAAGAACTGTGTTGTTCTAATTTGTAGTATAACAAAAGCACTTGATTGTTATAAAATTATTTGGCAAACATTGCACAACTTACCATGAACTAAACGTATTTACTAAACAACGTGCTCTGCAAAGAAGCATAATATAAAAACTAAATTGATAAGTTCCCCGAAATATTCAGTACAAAATATGCACCTATCGCATTTTAAATATTAAGTACCGTACCTAATAACAGGGTATCAACTTTGTTATTAAACATTATGTTGGTCTACTAGTTCATGCCCGCGATCGTCTGCGTCCATTTTGTATTTCATTATTTTTAATACCCACCACACATACCTACATACATTTTTTTTATCCATTACGAAAAGTTGACTACTGCAGGCCCAAGACTAGATACTTACCTGTTTTTCATAATAGTTGCGTGGTTTGGGCGTAAAAAGCTGACAGACAGACATAGTAACTTTCGCATTTATAATATTAACATGGATTAGAATGGATAGTCATGTTTTTCTTATAAACGAATACTATTTTCAATCATCTGACGCGTTACTGTTGGTACTCAATGCTTATTATCAGTACGTACCACATTCCTACCAAAAACCAACTACATTGTGTACTGTTTAGCGAACAACACATAATTGGCGATAGTTTTCAAAACTGGAGGATGTTTGTTAACGTTCTGAGTACAGCTACATTGTGGGCTCATTCATCACACAATCGGAAACTATTCAGAAACACACACATATTTGTGCTAAATTCGACCATTCAGAGAACTAACCTGCCTTTCTTCCTTTAGTTTTCTCAGAAGAATGTAGTATTAATACATAGTACCTTTCTATTCTGAAACATTTATAACTTTCATACTGGCTAGATAGATATATCTTGCAACTATATTCCCCCATGTATAGGGTTGCCAGGAGTCCGGCTTTTGACAATCTTGTCCGGCCAATTATATAAAGTCCGGCCTGGGTCAACCCTACCCCGCCAAAAAGTTTTTTTTTCTTTTTCTTCTTTCAAAAACCAATGTGTCAGGCTTTCAGAGCAAAATGTCCCTGTGTGTGTCTTAATATGAATCTGTGTCCTGCTTTTCTTTTTTTGGGCCTGGCAACCCTACCCAAGTTGCTTTCGATTTTTTCACACTATACCTCCTCTGCGTCCATGGCTGCCCTATAACGTGATAAATAAATACTTATACAATAATTAAATAATCCAGTGCTAATTGTGACGCAAAGTGAAGTTGATTAAAATGATCTAAACCTTTCTGTTGTAGCTTATCGAGCACTTGTGCAAAAGATGAGGTCATGAGATGATCTTAAAGCTTGATATTGTTTTTAACCGACTTCACAAAAAGGAGGAGGTTCTCAATTCGTCTGTATGTTTTTTTTTTTTTTTTTTTTTTTTTTTTTTTTTTATGTGTGTTAGCTCATAACTTTTTTCTGGTTGAACCGATTTGGATGATTCTTTTTGCATTTGGTAGCTGGTGGTTCACATGTGGTCCCATTTAAATTTGATCAAGGTCTGACCAGTAGTTTTTGAGTTATCCTTAATACTGCATATTTTTGCCACTTAGTTTATATGGATGATGTGCTAATAATTTCCTGTCACTGTTATTTACACACCAAGTAGTGGTATACGAATTTGTGTGGGGTAGGTATCGCAACTAAAAAGTGAAAAATAAAAACTTTTTTACAAAAAAACAACCGACTTCCAACAAAAACACTAAAAGACGTGAAAAATAACTTTAATTTCGGAAGTCGGTGGCCAAAAACGAAAATACAAAACCAAAGACACCGAATTCCGAAATTAAAGTTATTTTTCACGTCTTTTAGTGTTTTTGTTGGAAGTCGGTTGTTTTTTTGTAAAAAAGTTTTTTGTTTTTTTGTTTTTATTGCATGTTTTATTAACAAAAACCGTCACTAATACTACTACTAGTCTTCAACAGTGACCTACTTATCTTCTGGTTACATCAGTTGTACGGAATAACACCGCCATTTGTAATTATACGTAATTATGAATAGGACACTACCCATACTTACTTATAATGTTCTGTGATGAAATGTTGGTAAGAGACTGGGTATGCAACGTCACGTATGTAGAGATGGACTAACTGATGATGTTTCTGTATCTTAATTGATGACGAGAAATTTGACAAAACCATCAATGATTTTTAGTTAAGTATAAGATCGCGTCACTTCAATAATGAGTGCTGAAATGATCACGGAACGGCTTAGTGAAATTATCATTAGTTATTTAGTAGGCATGGGCCGTACTTTTCCACTTTAAGAGCGCATACACGGGTCCACTAGCGCCACTCCTTTAAAAAAATAATATCTCGTGACAGAGAAGGATTTTTGAAAAACGGCTCAATAAGCGACCTCGGTAAGTGTGTCTAGAATTTTCTAATACCTTTTATAAACTTTCATAAAGAGACACGAAGCAACAAAATACGTGTATGCGCTCTTAAGAGTTATCCTCAAAGTTAGCCCGCGAAATTATTTTATTCTTAGTTTGCGACTAAAGTTCACGTTCATTCAAGCAATGATTTAGGCATTGATGATTTTATCGTAGCCATTGCAAGAAAAAAAAAATCGACGATTTTTTAAATGTGACATGATATCGGACTCATCTCTATACGTATATGTACTTCGGAGAGGAGGATATTTGAGGACAATTATACACTTTCATGGAGATGACGGATTGCTACATTACCATTTATATTAGCATTTTTTATCTTATTCCCATTTATCGTACACAACTTCTAATTATAGTTGGCACTAATAGTTTTATAGTCGATAGAAATTACATTGTGATAACCTGGGAATCAAATTCTGGATCTCTAAGTCTGTAAATAACTGAGCGTCGTCTAATCAAAATATCCTTAAAAGATCTTGATTATTTAACGGAATCAAATCTGTGTACAGACATCTTCAGAACATAGTAAATATGATAATTAAAAGATGACCTAACTAAGATAAACATTAGCAATAGATCAAACATGCATGATGTCACTCGCTGTTTGCTAATCTAATAATATTTAACGATTACTATTTAAAACTGCCTTGATTCTTATTACATCATCAGCCCTGTATCTAATATGCCCTTCTCCTAAGTGATTTAATACCATCAAGTAGGCACGGGCAATACTTATTTTACAAGCCTTGTAGGTTATCTATTCGTGTTAGCTTAAACTAACCTGACATGTTCATATGTGTAGCGGCATCTACAACGCTACATGTGACCTACGCGTCACACTGACGTCACGCAAATTTCATTCGCAAAATTCTGCATCGCGCAAGCAGAGTTTACCGGGCAACTAGCATTTAAACAATGTCCCGACATCAATCGTCGGGCAGTTGCCCACCAGACACAACACCCGTCTGATCGGCGGATCCTCCCTTTTCTATGGCGGTATGAGTGAACTTTACACCCTGTTTCTCATACCCCTATCTACGCATATACATATATGTATACACAGATTAATACAAAGTAGCCAAATGCCTTTGACTTTTTTTTATATAACTGCAAAAGCCCAAGGTTTTGGCGCTCCTTTGTCATGCACTCATGCTATAATGAAAAGACTAATCAGTCAGCAAAATCGGTTGGTTAAACGTAGTCTTTCTTGAGCATCTATTGAGCGGTAAACGACAAATAAAACTTCACACTAAAATAACTAAGCGTACTATTAAAAAGACGTGTTAGTTTAAAATCTCGGCTCAAACACGCCATGGCAAAGAGACCGCAGAAACACGTAACACGATCTAACCTTCTCCTTTTTTATTGACACCGCATCCTTCCCGCTTTTAGAGATCCGTGTGTAATGTGGAATGGTTTTAGGTTGTTTTTACCAAAGATAGAAGTGTTAAGGAGTGTTTAAAAGAAATAAAGAAAGAAAAACTCAACTCAGAAACCTGACTTTTTGTGTTAAATTTCGTGTTGGTTGTTTCTGAAAAGCAAATTATTATAAAATTTTATTAGGGTCAATAAGAGCTTTTTTGAAATCCACATGAACTTTTACTTTAAGTTAGACCCTCCTCAAATTGACTTGCCATCAAGAAGGTGTCAACGCTCATATTTTACACTTTTCGTTTGACAATATATTTAATAGAAAATGATTATAATTTAATAAGAATTTATAATTTATATGATGAGGATTATATTATATTAAAAATAATATTTGTTTTATTATTTATAATCAGCAAGCGTGTTTGAACAATGATCCTTGCTTACTTCTTTGTATGAGACGACTAATTCGTCGTGCTACATGCAATGGGACATTGACTGGCTAATTATAAAAACCAATCAATTTCTTTTCTCACATAATCGTTATAAAACATATCAAACGAATCTATCTCGTAATATTTTATCTCGGGTGAGTCCGTCCCGATAGACTGGTCACCCTATCTGTGACCACAATCGGGTCGTGGAACCTACTGTCATATCGGTTACATGAACTTATAATACAATGAGAAAATTATACTGTGATGAGGTGAGAAAGTACGTGTTTAATTAAAACAATTTGTAAAGTCAATAAAACGATCTCATAGAGAAACGGTTTGTTTGTGGAGAAATTAGTCGGTACTTAAAAACAAAAAGAATCATTGGGGTAGGATTAATTAAGTTTTTTTTTCAAGATAATTATGCAGTCCAAAACATTATATTAAGCCATCAGTAATCTGTTCTTCTTCTATTAAGTCCCAGTACAAGCAAACAAATATTATTGCACGTTAACCGTGGCTATTATTTATTACATTGAAAATGAAAAGACTTTTCCTTTCAAACAAGTAATTGCCTATTGCGTTTATAAAATCGAGAGCACTTGCTCTATCAGCATCAATCTTCTATCAGTAATAATACGCTTTTTCACAAACGCGAATATCTAAGAAAATTGAGAAATTCATCTGTCGTGCGCCCGATGACACGGATTATGCTATCAGACGCTTTTATCACTTGCATGACCAACACAATCTGATCTCTACGGCAATAGACTTACATCACACGACAGATCATGACAAAATGGTCATTATGTTCCACATAGATTGACAGCTACGTCAAGCGATTACCATCTTTAGACTGTCGTAATAGAGTCGGTTTTGAAATGCGCATCAAAATAATTGGTTTAACTGAATTAGTTTTGCAACAGTTTACGATATTTCGCCAAAGATTGTGTTAGTTTGTAATGAACGTTTATTTTCCTGCCAATCTGAATTTACGTCAATATTCATGCTTGTCTTGGTGGGTATGATCCACATTCAAGTACTGTTATGCTTATGTAATAATAAGGGCAGGTAAAATATCTAAAGTATATTTCTCAAGTAAGCTTGGGCAATCCAATTTAGATGTTTTCATATTTCCTATGTAAGTATTTATAGAAAAGCAGTTGAAGCAACAGAATACCAACGCTGCCACACTTTTTTTTTAATGTCTCAGCATCATGTTGAGATAGGGGCTTTCTGGACTCGTACAGGACTTTTTGTTGTTACTTTAATAAAATCCCAATAAATACTTTTTCGTTCAACAAGAATAATGTACCCAGGATATAGTAAAATCTTGTTTTTAAAAAAGTGTCCTTGTAGTTTCTTGTCCGTTCTTCTCCATAGAGATCTACTTTTTGGAATGGGCAACAGTTTTAATTTTTTGTTTAACTGACCGACTCCTTGATAATTCAAAGGTTTAATTGAAAGGTAAATGGTTTAATTGAAATAAAGGGTTTGAGTTAGAGTTTAAAGGGGATTTGATTGCGATGATGGACGGTAATTCAACGACGCTAGAATATAGCATTAGCAGTTATTAGTATTTTTTTTAGGTATAGAGACAATGATGAATCAGGGTTGCTACCGTTAATGAAATAAGTATTTGACCCTTAAGACCAATAATTTGAAGGAACTATTCTAATTACCTCTAATTTCTTGCCCGTTCTTCTCCATAGGTACTTACTACGCTTTGGAATGGGCATCTAGCTTCATTTTTCTGACTGACTGACCTCTTGACAGTTCAAAAGTGCCTGTAATTGGTTTATTTGTAATAAATGCTTTGAGTTTAAGTTGGGTTTACCCTGAAAAGTAACTTTTTTTCGTTCGTCCGCGGAGCTGACGGCCTAAAGTGCGCCAGACGTAAATTCGAGGATTTTTTTTGTTTAGCAATTTCACGACTACCATTCAAATTGCCCGTAGGTATATTCAAAACACAACTGTCATTCTTTGACAGCTGTATGACATGACTGTAACACGGCAAACTAACGAAATGTGTCAATTTGATAAACAACAATTAATTTATCTGATAAACTATAACCTCACTCGTAGAAGCTATAAACCCCTGAGCCGATACTTAAATTGAATTGACCATTTCTATTTCCCTATTTAAACATAATAATTAAAGTTTACACAATCCCACGGAAACTAAAAGGTCTTGCAAATAGGGAACAAATAAATAGTTAATTGTTTGTTAGAAAGTTGGACGATGCACGACTACGATCGACGGGCTAAATGGCTTAATGGCTTAAGACTGACTGTCTGAGTGACGCAGGCGCAGACTTAAATGGACCTGATTGGAGGTTCATAGGACTTTTTCTTGTAGTGGAAAAGAGATGTTTTATTTTTGGTCTTTTGAGACACAGAGCAGTTTCTACGTGGTTAAAGATTAAAGTTGGTCCTTCGAATCTAATAAACATATTTACCTAAAAACGTATTAAAAAATAAATGCAAAACCTATTATAAAATAAATAATTACTTAGTTACAATGTGTTTGTGTAAATCAAAGTCAAATCAAATTTACTTAAAGGCTCTTTCAAAGATGCGCGACACGCGACGCGAATCGCACGCGACAGAAAAGCACCCGTTCGTCGCGCGACAGGCGCTACCTTTGTGTCGCGCCTGTTTGTAGGAGCCTTAAATCAGACATGTTATGGCCATTTAAGATTAAATTCGATATCTATTTTGCTTTTCTACGAAATTATCACTGACACGTAATTAATGTCCAATCAATTAAAAACAAAAATCACTTCAAACAATTTTCACACAACGCCCACAAACAGAATAATTTTATGCAAAAATGTTATCTATATACCTCCTGAGATCACTTTCTAAGCAAACACTATCATTACGCTTAGCTCGAGGGGTGTAAGCACTGTAATTGTGATGCCTGATTGTAGAAGCCACTTTCACAAGTGCAATACCCTATTGCCATGGTTACTAGGACTTGAGTTGAGGTAGGTTATGATTTAAACTGGAAAATTTATGGGGACCTTAAAGTGGTGCAAGATAATTTTGTGAGCTTAGATACTGGTTTAGAGTTTATTGGGTTTATGAATATTTTCGAGAGGCATAAGACGGAGCTGTAAGAGGCTAAATTTAATATAGGCTTTCCTACCCGTGGCCCTGGTTAAAAGCATTGCTATCTTACCAGATATCCCAATAGATAACCCAAAATAGATTGAAAGTGTTACGCACATTTTTACGACTGTCAGTTTTACCACTAGAATTGACCATGACTAAGGACAATTCAGTGCCATCAGCTACCGTTTTGTATGTTATAAAGTTTTTTAGCTCTTATACATTAGAATAGAATACTCTTAGTCTCTTATGAAGTCTCCATTACTAAAAACAGATTCAAAAGCTAAACAAACATGTAACAAAACAAACCATCCGATGTATCCAAGTTCTGGCATCCCACGTTCGGAGCAAAACAAGGGAATGTCCTGAACGTTACACAGCCAGTTCTTACGTGCAAGGCATTGCCGGCCGTGGCTAGCATGGTGTTATGATAGTACGCCTTATTGGAACGCGGGTGTGCCTTATTTGGAAGGGTTTATGTGGCGTAAGGGTTAAGAATCAGTGAGCTGGTGTTGATTCTGACAGTAACTAGCAGGTTAAACGATGAAGGGATGAAATTTTGTTTCTGTAAAATCAAGTTAAGACACAAGCCGCTCCACTCCTAATTAAGACAGAATATGCCGTAACTAATAAATGATATGACGACATTCTCGAAGACATGGATGCGCATTTTTTCGAGAATGTTGTCATATCGTTTGCAATTAATGTGATGTAATCTTAACGTGCACTAAGCACTGCCGTGTATGGGACACGGCAGTGCTCAGTGCACGTATCTGTAGCGGTATCCTCATACCTCTATATATCTGTAACGTCCACATCGTCCAAATTGTTAACTCACGTAGACTTATAAAGATATCTCAATTAAACATCGAAATTCCCATCTAAAATACCTTCATCCTCCGGTACTCGTACAACAATACATTTCTGCAAAACGCTATCGTTCCCACCTTGTACAGCCATAATTAATTCCATATTTGTCTTACACAACAGCCTGTGTTCCTAGATCGTGTGCTCCATACTCCATGGGGAATGACTTTACGTCATTTTTGTTACAGCCGACTTGATATTTTTGCCTCACGCAATCGTAAATGTTTCTGTCCATTTCAGGAAGATTGCTGTAATCGTTTATATTGTATTTGATTTAGATAGTTATCGACGGATTGAGATGATTCTTAATTAGGAACGGTGCTGGTTTTTTTTTGGTCCGTTCGATTCGGAGTATTGCTTTTCTTTGGAAGCCTTTGAATTAAGATGTCTTGTTTAATTGTTTTTATAATTGTTGCCTGTCCCATATACTCACTTATTTGGGAATTCGAAAAAGCTGTCCATATTGTCATGATATTTTGATTGCATTCGCTTGACATCAAATAATTGCAATCGATTTATTACGCCAAATATATAGACCTTCAGACGAGGCTTTGCATATTTACATCACTACCATTTAAAATATTGCATCTACGGAGGAAATGATTATTACTGATACAAGTGAGAGTTAGTATTTCTAAGATATTTTCTAGCTCATAACCGATCGGTAGCAAATAGCTAGCAGTTCATTACGTGTTCATTTTAACAGCACGCAAATACGAGTATATTTTCTAAGAAAGCAGCTACTTACGTGTCTCGTAATTGTAGCCTACACTGCTCCGTACGTATTACTTACGACCATCCGTTAATTAGAATTAGCTAAGTGTTCATCGGTGACTTTATGCTGAGTCTTCGTAGGATATTAAGAGCTTTACAGGTAGTGGTTAGGTTGAAAAGTTGTTAGTAATTATAAGGTCGTCTTTTAATAGGTTCGGTGTTATCTATACTCGAAAGGTTTAGGTAGTTAAATAAAGGTAAACAAATCGTAAAAAGGGTATTTTATAGTTGACACCTTCTTGTTTTTATAAGTACGTTACAATAAAATTAAAGTTATTTGCGATTTATACGATAGTTTCCTCTGTTATTAATGTATATTAAACTTTATTATTTATTCGTAAACTATACTCTTCGTACATGTAATTGCTTCAGCACAATTTTTTTTGTTAGATTTATAAAATAGTACAATATTTTGTAATCTGTCTATTGTAAAGAGCCCAAAAAGACAGGTTCCGTAAACCTTTTTAGAAAATACAACGAATATAACGTTGCTAAATTGAAGAGTACACCTGGGACGTAGTATGGCAACTGAAGTAGCAGGTATTACGTTTAGTAGGTTAACCAGACGCTTTTGATAGCACTCTAGGCATTTGCGATGTTGCGTGTGCGTTTCGATTTTGTTAATATACTTAGCTTGTTTAGTTTGTTTTTGTTATTTAGTTATTGTAAGTTTTTATTATTTATCGTTATTGGTTTTCAAATTCGTACGGTTGAAAAATGAGTGAACCCAAGCGTGGTACTAGCCAGACCAACTCCGTACTCTCATTTCCATCACCGAAGAAAAAACGCTTCAAAACAGGACCTCTTTCATCCTCTGAGAAACACACATTGATAAATGTGTTTAAATAAGTATGTAGAAGAAAGCCCAAAGAGTGTTATCCGTTGAAAACAGACATAGTTTCAAGACATGATATTTCAAGACATGGGCTCCAATTAAGCGGTATTTAGCCGAGAAAAATTAAACTTTTAAAATGGCTGACCTAAAAATTCTTTTGCCAGAGGCTTTCGCTAATGTGACTGCTGACAATTGGAAAAATTGCGAGAGTCATATAATAAAAGAAGAACAGAAAACGTTTAAATTAGACAAAATAACTGATGATACCACTGAACGCTTTATTACTAATGTGACAGATAGTTCCTGAGATTCAGATTCAGAATAGAACATATTATTATATGACTAAAAATAATATGATTTTAACATTTGAAATAAAAGGTTTACCATCGATGAGTCACGTGGTTTTTGTTGTTTACCTTTATTTAACTACCTAAACCTTTCGAGTATAGTTGCTAAATTGTGTATTAAGAATAACTTTGAAATTGCGTTTTGCCACTTATTTTAAATCAGGTTTTCCCTGTAATCTTTTCGACGCAATCATGGCGGCTGATGTATATATGCTGCTGATAAATTCCTCAGTATTACAATAGACAATATATCAAAAGTGCTAGTTTCAAAACAAATGCTAAAACACCTAACCTTCAACTACTAAAGTGAGCATAAAAGCAAAATATTTGGGCGTATGCGCATGTTTGCGATGATTGATTAGCCGACGATATCGTCACTTGTTTTGAAACCTAAACACTGTTATGTTTGTAGTTTGATTATACTTCGATTGTTTGACTGCATGTTGTTCACAATATGCTTTGATCTTTGTTGTCGAAAATTTGGTTCTTTTCGGTTCACCGAAATTCAAACCAACATTATATAGCACGCTTGTAATGCTTACGTAATCCTTTACTAGCCGAACAAATTTGGCTTTCTCTATATCATCTCATTATTAAATTTTTATAACATTTTAATTAGAAATACTGTTGTCGGTTTCCATTAATATAGTCAGTATCAACACAGCAACCTACACTAATTAATTTATCGTCTTCTGATTACAATTGTAACAATCTAATTCCTTTCTCAAGCAGTTTATTGTTATGTAGAACACAATCTAATCAGACTACATTTATACATTAACAGTAGTGTCCTGAGAGTCTGTTCCTATACAAATATAAGCGCTTTCTCAGCCATATCTTGTAGCTTCGAGATTAGAAGGTATTGTATTTCAATACTTTTGATAATAGTCCATTCCTTTAGCGATCGGGAATAAGGAATCTTGGAGGAAAGTTTTGTAAGTAGGACTTATGTGATAATGGTGTTTGTGAATCAGTTCATTGGCGAAAGTTCGACCTCTGTACTTGTTTTACCGCTAAGCAGCATTGCTTTAGCAGCATTTGATGGATACCATGTGAGTTGTGACCTATGACTATTATTTTCGCTATCTTCTTTAATATTTTTTTGTTATATATTGTACTCCTTGCTATATTACTTGAGCCCAGTACCTATGACGTAAGAACAATTGGAATTAACAGTTGTGTCAACTGCTTTATATCGGGTGGGTCAATTACCGCTTAGTTCTGTTATTAACTTAATATCTATTTTGTAATTCGTGCTCTGCTTAAACATTCAGTAGAATGACCATAAGCTTCTTGCGAAACCTTATATTATCATCATCCACCACCGTAGCTAAAACCATGAAATAGACAATTTCCTTGGTCAATGAATTGGATCTGATCTTTGCAAATTGTACCAACTTTATCCTGCTTTATGCCTTAAGTAAGCTTTCGCGTGGGTGTATCACGATCACGACCTCAGTATTAAGCGCTGCGTGGGTGCTCTGCTCATGCGCATTTGTTTTACAGTCATTAAGACACATTGTGTGCTTTTGTTACTTGATGTTCTTTTATTTGTTTTGAGGCCTACGCAGTGTCTTAGGTCACGGAACAGTATCTTCAAATGGATGAAACGGGACCTTTTATTTCGTCACTACATTTTCAATAATAGTTTAGTGCTTTAACGAATCGGTTAGCTAAAACCCAGTAGGTACTACAACATTGAGATGTACCAGAAAGATACTGTTTTAATATCTGTAATAGTTAAAATGGGTCCACATTTAGCATTCTAAATTGAAGATGAAGTGTTGCCAGCATTGGCAATAAAGAAAATTATTTGAATTAAATAATTTACCTGATTGGTTATTTATTTCCTAGTTTATCAGTGGGGTTCATTTTCACTTTGGTTGATACTTACAAGTGGCGTGGGTTTCCACTTAGCCCCTTATTTTTTACGTTATGATAGTTTCAGGTACGACGTGATACTGTCATTTTCTATAAATCAATTAACTGAAGATCTGTATGCAGAAGCATAATTTTTACACCGGGTCAATTTGATTAAAAGAGCCTAGATACTTCCGTATCAAAGAACCAATGCTTTTAGTTTCATGAATTCGTTTGTACATAGACTGTTCTATTATCAAAAATGTACAAGTTCAATATAAGTAGCTACTCCTAGTAGTAGTTTTTGGTCCTTTTACTTTAGTAAAAGGACCAAAAATATTTCTGCTACCATATGTTTTAAATCCCAGTCCCCAGGTAGTTCTAATTACATCACTGAAATAATTACCCATTACTGTATTACGACTACCATATTATATTTCGACCTGTCTACTGAACGTTCACAACTGTTACCAGTAAATATGATATCTCGACTGAGGACAAATACTTGATACAGCAAATTAAACTGTATGACTTTGGGTTATGGTTGAGATTTGTTGAAAAGTAGGTGTCTTCATTGATGTATTATAGTACAGATGGTAGTGTCGTTTTTCTTTTTTAGAATACGGTTTTAGCACAAAATACCTGTGATTCATTGTATTTTATGTTCTGAAAAACACAACAAAGATTTAAAGTAGGTAATCTTTCCACTATTGTCTTCTAGCTTTAAAACAAATATAAGCTACTCCTTATCTTATGATAAAACTCTCTCATCTCATCAGTATCGAAAACTAAGTTGCATATTGTATTGTTTGTGTTAGTTAATAAAACAGCGAATAGTTTCAAATATAGATTATTTTAATATTGATCAAAGATCTTACACCCGATAGTTCGGTTACAAGCGAATCTTAAGTAATATGACATTTGTCACAATGACAGCTGTCAAAACGTCTAGTAACGTTCCGTTACTCGCATAAAAGCCAGGATTCTATCCACATATATTTTCTTTTTGAATACCTTTAATTACACATACCATGACTCCATTATCATCGATCACATAACCCAATATCCCATTACTAAATTCTATAGACTCCTGGTGTCTTATGGACGAGTCCTAGTCGTTTGCCTCTAATGAATTCTGTCTATCGCTGCTGTCCTGTGGCTCGACCTGCAATTTCGTAATACCCGTGCCTTAGCATAAAAATAATACTCTACGGCTAAACAAACACTTAAATATAAATACTAAAACTCGTCCAACCATCGACACTTTCTTCAACCACTTTCTTAATCCCTTCAGATCCTATTTGCAGACCACTTACATACATTACCATTCGTAATATTTTCTACCTATCAGCCAATTCATTTGCTATTCAAATATAAGTTAACGGCTAGATCGAATGCTATCGACCCTCGTCTGCCACTCGGCAATTTAATTCCTGTTTTATCTATCTGATAAATGGCAGATAACAATGTATGCTGGAACGAATGTGCGGGTTTATTTATAGGTGCATTCCTTGCAAATGTGTCAGTAGTAAGTATTGGAAAGTTAACGCCTATCTTTATGTGCTGCTTCCTTATTGGAGGCTTGAAGGAGTACAATTATATCGAATATTTGATCGATGTTTTGCTTCTTACCTTGAAATCTCTATAAATTCCTCTTCTGATACTGTTGTAGTTTTTTGGTCGCCTTTTACGCCTGACAAGTAGGTACCACGGTTGACAAGATAGCAAACGGTCAACAAATCGAATTATTTTAAGTCTACAAGTCCTACAACGAAGAAAAGAAGCTATACAAAATAAAATAAGAGACAAGACTTAATTATTGTCATTTGAACTGTACAAAATCTGAACTCATATCAATGATAAAAGTAAAAAACTAGGAACTTTAAATGTATCTGTAGATCTATGTATGCTTTTGGCTTAATTGCTTTTAAACGATGAACCTATATGGAAAGTACTATGAAACAAAAAGCATTCATACAAGTATCATTATCATAAACCATATTTAGGAATCTTAATCTCGCCCCACACAGCCATCATAGAAGCAATAGAGAAAGATCATGTAGACACATTTGTCGCATAGTCGATCGACTAAAAAAGTTATGAATAATGAAACTACAGTTAACGCGGAGTATAGACAAAACGACTGGAACACATTTGCGTTAAGGACTGTTCACATTAGACTGGGTTGCGACGCGGTTACTAGTCGCGCGGCTGGAGCTAGGCATGCAGGCTAGGGCTGCCACAACTAGAAATATTATTATAAAAGAATATTATTATGGCTTGAAAAATTGTTGATGAAACATTAGTGATTTAAGAAATAAATAAATAAATCTCTGTTATCAACACTGATGTCTTCAGATATAGATTGCACCTCTCAAGCTTAAGCATTAGGTATTTAAATTCAAAATTGGTTGTGTCAGTTCATAATCCTGAACGTAGTATTTTTGAGTCTGCTTACGCACCTACGTACGTGCACAATTTCATATCAATGACATTGTTGATTAATAGATGCAAGTGAATACACGTCAGCACATTCCTGAGCATCGATTGGTTGAATATGATCTTTTGTTTGATAACTATCAATGTGGAATAGTCACAGGTTAATTTAGCTGATGGGAAATCGCTGATCCTTCACCACAAAACACATTTTTGCCAAGACATCACAGTGGCTTCACACAGATCTTTCATAGTGACATAGGCACAAAGATCAGCTGAACTATTGTGAATTCGTAGATTAAGTGAGCTGTAATTCCACCTGCTACTAGAAACTGACACTATTGGCAGCTCACTTCAGATTTTTGCAGGACAGACCAGCTGGACAGGACATGAGGCATCGTTACTCTGTGGGGTCTCCACAGTTCCATTGAAACTCATCCATTCGACGAAAGTTGTACTGCAGCGAATTTCCAAAACAACTGACTGTCATTCGAATTTCAAATCACCTCCAACATCATGACCTGCCAACCCTGCCTCCATAAGTCCTAGTGCACAACATCGCATGTGTCTTACTGGAATAGTGACGACAAAAAACCTCTGCGTCTTCCCATAACTTCCCGTCATACCGGTTGTTCGCCAATTAAAGGCGCGGGCGCGGCTCGAAAGCTAATGCCTCCGTAGTTAAGGCTACGTACATATATCACGGTTGAGTCGCAGATGTGGCAGAAAAGTAGGCCTAGTTTTTACGGTTGTAGAAAAAAAAGTGGTTAGTTATCATATAAAGTATGAATGGCTGAGTTAAAGTTACCTCCCAAGACTTAAGTAGGTTTTGTTTTATGCAGTTGGTTCTACCGACCTATTGCTACATAAGGGATTTGCCAATTTAAGAAGCCATTTTGCATTCATTTTTCAATATTTAAGACACGGTAAGAAGACGTAAAAATCTGAAATAAAACCCGCTAATCAACTCTTTTTATTATTTCGACGTATATCTTACGAAAATTGGCTCATCTCTTAGTCGAAAACTGCCTCAACTTCCATCAATGTCAGTCAATGACAGGGTCTCAAACATCTCCTCAACTCGAGGACTTTTGACAAGTTCTCTTCGAATGACGTCGAGTCTACACTTAATCAAGAAAAATCCTCTCACGATCAGAATTTCAAATGTACCTCCCAACCACGTACTATGAGACAAGTACATGAAGTTGTAAGTTGTCACACGGTTGCGCAGGCGCACGTAGCCGTTGCGACATAATCACGGAGTCTGCTGACAATAGTCGACAATGCTCATGTTTCGAGACATTCCTACTGAGGACGCGGAATGCTCATGTTGTGACAGACGGTGGACAACAAACATTAAAAAGCTGTTTAAAATTAAAACTGCGGTTTTTTCAGATGACTAGTGTTCACTTTCAGTCAGATCTTGTGATTGTTTATTCACTTCAACTGAGTTGATTTCTAGCTATATTTAGTTAAGTGTTTACCTCTCTGAAAACAAAAGGTCATCGAGACGTCAGATTATCTACAGGATGTATTTCCAGTTTTATCTGACCTTGCATTGAATAGGCTTTTCTTACAGTGAGAAGTCAGCTTATAGTTGATATTATGTCGTCGTGCTTACATCAAACTAAGTAACATAGCACAAAAATAATTGCTGGGAAAAGACTTTTATTTTTAGGTGTGAAAATTTGCATTTTGCGGTAGTGCGTTAAGTAACACAAGCAAAACATTTTGCTTATGAGTGCATGCAACGGTACAGGGGTTGTAGGGGAATTTAAAGTTGTGTTATGATATGAATAACATTAAAACCCACTTTTCGTAAAAAAACATCAGTAAACGTTGGAATTTTGTATGGCCCAGTATAAAAAAATATTACAATGTCGGGGAAAACCAGTGACTCTCGGCTTCGTTAATTGTCATTTTTACACCCGTTATATCTTCTCTCACAAGGATTGTTAGGAGAATCTGCTACTTCCAGCATTTTTGTGGGTAACTGGACTTTACTGGACAGATTAATCTATTCCCTACAAGTCCAAAAATCTTAATAGCTACGCCCACTCTGGCGCCACTCCCTTTTACGAACGAGAAAATTACAAATGGAGTACTAAGTCATTCAGTGATCACCCTAAAATAAAACTTGCACAGTTAGGAGCATGTTCTGTCATTGAATAATCAGGATATCATAGTGCTACTTCTACTCTGAGCCCTTCTACTCAATAGCCAAATTCTACCAGTATTCTGTAATGTTGCATAACTATAGGTATGACCTAGAAGACATTCAGGCTTTCTTGGTTACCTTGCACTACATAGAGAGCGCTGGCAGCTAGTTTTTGCTTCCGAAATTGTCTTCAACAGGCTGCGGTAGATCGATAATCGATATCTGTCGTTGTAATACACGATGTATCTGTAACTCTTCCATTTGTTTCTTACTCCGTACCCCAAAACCTTCTGGAATGCGCATGGAATGGCATATCGTGCAAAAATCCACGAATAAGTGACGATCTTGCGCAGGCGACGCGTCACGTGATCGTACGTGCGTCGTTGTTTTATGGACTACATGGGCAGTATGGCCACGGCTAATTGACTGTTGTTTGCTTATTTGAGAGGATTTTAAACAGAATTTTACTAAACCTGGACATCAAAAATGTATAAATTAAGTAATTTTTAGTATTTATTTCTGTACAAGTGATTTACTTTATTAAGAACATAAGAACTCTTATTACACGTTTAAGTAAGAAATGAGGAAGAACACGAATTTTTCCAATACGTAATAGTTGAACTAAATCGATTCGTGATTCGACGCACGCGCAACGTGAGGCAGGAGTCGATCCTTGTGAAAATTATCCCCCCTTTCATGTGGGAATGGTTAAGGAAATGAGCTGTGGGTTGTAAAGAAGAATGATTTACCTACAGAAGGTCAATAGTTAACCTTGCTTGAAAAAATCCTTCGGTTTAGTCCCTGAAAGGTTCCTGGCGTATTTTTGACCTGTACCTACTGCTCTCGTGGTCTCCCTTTTTGAAATTTCCTTCAGTAGCTAATATTCGATAATGTGTGTCTAACATACCTTAAAAATGGCAGAATTTTCGTATTTCTATCCTTACTTGACCCCCGAATAATCATAGAAGTACTGATCTCATAAAATCTGTTAAAAAGGAAGTACTCCTGAATTGTTTCTTTCACTATAATGGGAGTAAGTTTTCTGCATCAGGTACCGAATGTGGTAGGAACAAGATACTGCCATTTTTGTTTAACCAGGATATTTTCAAAGAATTTCTGTAATACGCGGCGTTTGTTAGAAGTTTTATTGCATTTGAAGCGTTAGAGGAATTCAATTTCGAAGTAATAATCTTCACTTTGTATGGAATTCTTATTTAATCTAAAATTAGATACTTAGTTACAAATGTGGCCATTAAATTAATTGTTTGTTAGTGGATATATATAATTGTTTTGTAAGATAAAACAATTTATTAATTAATTAGTACCTAACATAATTACCACAAAGAAAAAGATAATAGAAACTGTGTTGAGATAGCAAGTATCTATTATTTTAAATAGTCATTAGGATGTCCATTTATAGCATTGCCAATTTATTAACTAACGTGATGATAATGTAAAGTCTTTCCATCATCCACCTACAGACAGTAAAGTTTAACTACCCACAATTTCCCAGAAATAATAACATAGACACAGAAATGATCGTTAAGCACATGGTCATCAAATGAAACCGCACATTACATTCCGCTAAAGTAATTTAATCTTCTGATGTAATGCCAAAATTACGGACATATGCGAGTTCACACCCAGAGGTCAGTCGTGTCACAAAATGGCGGACCGCTGGTATTTAAGAACACGTTATTTCTTAGACTTTATTCTTTATTATTAGTTGGAATTTTGTAATTATGTAGTACTAGCTTTCGCCCGCGGCTTCGCCCGCATGGAGGTCGGAAATTATCCCACGGGAACGTACTACCGAGATGAAAAGTATCCTACATGTTAATCCGGGTTATAAACTATCTATGTTCCATAGACCATATTCCATTCCATCCAAATCCGTTCAGTAGTTTTTGCGTGAAAGAGCCATCCATCCATCCATCCATCCTCACAAACATTCACATTTATAATATTAGTAGGATAAACTACTGCCTCGTTGGTCTAGAGATCGTTAGCGCGGATGCTTGAGCATTGGGTACAGACAGGGTTGGATCCTTTGGTCGGATAAAATGTTATTGGATTTTTCCATCAAGAAATTTTTAGTAGCAGTCCGGTTAATGGTGAACAAGCTCGCCCCCTGTTACATTTGACTGGCGAAATGTAGGTAGGTCTACTTACACCTCTGCCTATCTTCGAGGATTAAAGGCTCGTACACACTGGCGCAACGCGACAGCCCGACACTAAGGCGCCGCCCGTCGCGCTGCACGCGGTGCCTTTGTGTACGCTGTCGCGTCGCGCCAGTGTGCACGAGCCTTAACGCCGTAATGTTATTTAAGTTGGAATTTTGTAATTATTTAGAAAATGGCTTTTGGATGTGAAAGCTGAACCTTAAATAATATTTGGGATGGGCTTGACGAGTTGAGGTAGTAGTTTACGGAAACGAACTTCTTTTAAATGTGATATATAGCTAAAAGAAATGCGTCGTTTGATTTATGAGAGAATGCTAGTTTCGTAAATACTTCGTTCTTCAAGAATTTGACAGTCGATTTAACTTTCGAGTTGATTTATTGTTTGTTTTCGTATGGTGACCTTTCTTTTCTGTGGCGATGAATACTAACCTATAGCAATGAAACCTATCTACGTATTTCTATCAGATCAATCTATTATGATTGATCTGATAGAAATACGGAGATAGGCTTCGTCCTAATGATTAAAAGAGTAAGCCCTATACCAAGCCAGTTATTAGTATCATAACTCTCCTTACGGCTCATTTTGATAAGTCAATATATAGCAGGCGGGGACTGCCCGCATACGGGGTAATGACTAATGAAAGTCATAAGTCGATAACGCGGTCGGTACACCGTCTGCGGGGAATCCTCGTAGCAGGCGTGGCGACCAATGAAATTCGTCAGTCGGTAATAAGCGTGCGAAGCAGGTTCTCCGTATACCGCAATCGTTCCCTATCGACTAATGAACACGGTTCCCCGAATACGGGCCCTGTCGCTTTACAGAAATATCCAGCACCCCGCATACGAGCTCTGTCGTCTAATGAAAATGAGCCTTCTTAAAATAATAATAATAATTTGAAAAATACTGTGTTTGTTCCTTTATCTTTTACTTAGCTAAGTATAACAATATACCATAACAGATTACTTAAGTAATTAACATCGAGCCATGACATTATTCAATTGAAAGTCTACAAACAAGGTACGGTCACTAATCTTGCGCCTACGACTACAATACGTCTCATTTTCCAACAATCTCTCCTAGTAGGCACCACGGGAAGCTGGTAGACTTAATGATTGCAATTAAAATGAAATCTAGACATACAGTCTGGTCTACCTGTGATCTTGAACACGGTTAAGTGGTCTAAAAGAAAATCGGGGAAGGTGGTTGAACTGTTTTCTTATTTTCTAGATCAGGCAAATAAGTTAAATTGAAGGCAAATCTGCGAAATAAATCCTAGTGAATATTTATCACCGGGATTATCTTTATTCAAGCATTAGAGGTACTGTGTGAAAAAGTCGCGTTACAATATATCGTGGAGACCAAATGCCCCAAAAATCAGTTAAAAATCATTTTTATTAAGAAGTATAAAATACTATGGACGCAAGTCATAATAAAAGCTCCCGCAGACAGGCGCAACGCGACTTTTGTAGAACAATTTCCATGTAGTTTTTATAGGATTTTTTCTACTGGAGTCGTGTCGCGCCTGTTTGCGGGAAGACTTAATGGTTGTTAATAGATCCATGGTCTATGGGTTAATATTATGATGAAGATCATAAAACCGTCATATTATTCACTTCCTACCTGCACAAGATAGCAATAAAATACGGTGAAAATACTATCCACGCGCGTACGCAGATCTTTATCGCGACCCGTGACAATTGCTACACCCTTTCCCATGGTCTGTTAAGGTCAATGTCCTCGTGACAAACCGAATAACATACTAATCAAACAAACTTTATCTCACGCAAATCTGTCGTAAATCATAACATTATTAGCGCCGCCATTTTAACTGCTTTCTATTCAAATATATAAGTGTTACGAAGAAAGTTCGTTCGGACATGTTTTCACTTTCCATATGTTATATCATGATTCGTAATGATGTGATTTGTTATGTTGCGTCATGGAACCTTGAATAATAAACTGGTTTTTGGAAATGTTGTTTTTTTTTGTGATTTTTGAGAGTTTTTTTAGTGTAAGTGTCTTGGTTCGCGGTTTAAGTGTTAATTGGTAGACTGGTACCGTTTCATATCGTTTTTCTTTCTTCTTTTTTGGCTTACTGCTTCTATCAAAGTATGAAGCGTTGCAACACTTGACTTAGGTGATAATCCATATAATCCCTCGCAAACTGAAAAATATTTGACCTGTGAAAAGCAAATGATAAAATAAACAAGCAAATGATCTGACCAAGATTATGTCTGGACTTTAAAAGAGACTGTGACCTCTGAGTTTGTTTCGGCCTTTCTTCTCAGAGTAGTCAGATAGGAAACGCCGACCTCATCTAGTTTTTGAAATATGATTGACGTATAAAAGTGTTTGTACAAACCTACTTCCAGAAATAAAATCATTTATCATTAACGCCATTTGGATTTTATCATCATCATCATTATTTCAGCCGAAATACGAGTACATCCACTGCTGGAAATAGGTCTCCCCCAAACACCACCACTTCGACCGGTTCAGTGATTCCGTTGGATTTTATAATCTAACAAAATCACATGTTGAACACTAGACTCATTATAATAACACAGATTGCCATATCACAAAACAAGGATATCCAAAAACAAACACAGCCCTCTAAAAATACCACCACCTTACTCAAACATGTCCCACCTCTATTCTTGGAACGTAGTAGTCACAACATTATCTAGAATGTAGACCCAATGACTAAGAGAACTGACTAATAGACGCAGACGCATATAGTCGAGAAGTGCCGACAGCCGGTGTGAGTAGTCCCTAATTATAAATACACGTGCTTTTGGGAATATATCTGATGGATATCGTCCTGGGTATTGTTTAAAGAACACATGGCTGTGGTGCTAGTGAAGTGACTACTGAAGTAAACTGCATACTTGTGACCGGTTCCGATATCGTACAACATATCATTGGTAAAAAATGTCTGAACATCAAAATGATTTAATGTAACATATAAAAGGTTGCTTTAATCACATACAGTCATGAACCACATCTCGTTGCATTATTTCAATCATATAAAATTATACGCCCACCCATTAATCACCACCCATTGTGTCACCCTATGTAAAATTTCTACATTTATATCTGTAGTTTTTATGGTGTACATAATAAAGAGTATTCTATTCTATAAATCATAGTGGCATTGCCACTATTCATACAACTGTTTAGCTGAATTCCGAACTATGTTTTTACCTAATTTCCGAAGTATTTTTTTAAAAACACTTGTTTTACCAGGCACCATCAATCACTCACAACTCACTGCATATTTCGCACAATCACCTTAGTAAATAGTTCTTTAATACCCTACCCTTCATAGCTAACCTCTTTTCTATCTTCTGTTACAGCGCTGGCCGCAGAAGGCGGAACCCCCTCGCGCTATACACAGAAGACGACAGTCATGACCTAAGCGACCTTGGTATCGGCACCTCCAGCACCAAGAGTAGTCTCAGCGAAGACTGCGATACGCATAGCCTCGCTGTAAGTACCATTATGATTGCACTTCTTTTACGAGAACGTTTGAACTTTAAGGAAGGAAACCAGCCAACTACCAGCTCTATTTCATCACCATCACGGTCCTGCAGTCCTGCCCTTATCCTAATCAATTTGCGATCGGCAGAGTATGTTTTTTTCTTCCATAGATTATTTCAGCATTCACCCCCTTTTCTAGTTAAACATATCTCTTTTTTAAATAACTTAAAACGCAAGTATAAAAATTAGGGCTCTACTCACAGTTATGTTCCCTCGCCATCAATAGCAATTAAAAGTCAAATTCTTCATTTCCAGAGCGACGGTATCGACCTGGATAAGAATCATTCAGATGTCGACAACCTGTCAAACTGCGACGCAAACCGCAAGCTTGGATCCAGCGCCAACGAATACGACACGTGCACGACCACCACCATCAGCTCCCCCGAGCCTGAGGAGTACACCTACGAGGGAGCCATCGAGGGCTACAAGTCCAGGATCATCTCGCAAACCAACAGCAACATCATCAAAACAGCCGTCAACAACAACTTCAAAGAAAAGTCCCCAGAGAAAAATGGTGACCTAAACAGAATCCGGACAAACGTCAGCAACAAAATTGAAGAAAAACTTTCTTCTTTTCAACAAGAAAGAGCTAATGACACAAAGAACAACAACCAGAAGAAAGACTTACCGAAAGTCGACATACACAAGAGAAGGGAACAGTTTGAAAGAGAAAACTCTCAAGAGGCACAGACGAAACCGAAACTTCCCGAAATTGCGAACAAAAAATCCATCAAGGAAAGACTGTCTAGTTTAGAAAAGTTTACGGAAGAGATGCACGTGCAAAAGTCTACGAGTGACCTGACCAAGTTACCCACAGAAGTGAAGCCATTGAAGGAACGTCTCTCTTCACTCGAAAAAGTTAAGTCCACTGAACCTGAAAGGATCAAGAGGCTGTCGAACGGAGATCTGAGCAAAACACGATCTCTGAAAGAACGCCTCTCCAGCTTAAAATCTCAAAATTCCGAAGAAGAAAAGTTGACCAAAACTGAAGTCAAAGAAGTGTCCATGAGCTTAAAAGAACGTTTGTCTTGTCTTGATGCGGCCAAAAATAAGGAGATACCAAAAATATCAGTTGAAGAAGAGCTGACACATAACAAAGATATCGAAATCAAGATCGAAGAAACTAAAGATACAATGATGGACAGCTCTCTAAAATCGAGCTTGTCCGGAATTGAAAGCCAAATGCAAAGCTTCTGCCGTTCTCTGGACAGTTTGGACATAAACGGACAATCGTCTCCCAATTCATTTGACAGAGTTCAAAGCTTAGAAGATTTTGATTGCGCTGAAATGCAAAACAATACTGTTCCGAGCGATATCGAGACAGAAGACAGCGGAATCCACACCGCTAGAGATTCGTGCGTGCCTGCTGATGATATAGCTGACTTGACCCAAGTGGCGTCCCCAATCGGAGAGCCAATGGTGGAAGTCTCTGAGTACGAGTCCTCAAACGAAGACGGAACAGCTATGGACGCGAAGATCGAAGACATGGACAAGATGCCAGAACCCATTCAACTAATTCAAGACGTCATTGTTGAAGAAACTGAAGAACATGACATCAAAACTGATGATGACAGTGCAAGCAACTACCTGCAAGCCATGTCTCAGCCTGAAGAGTTAAGTGTGACAGAAGTTACTGAGATACAACTAGACAAAGATGACGAAGACACTCTTAAAAGTTTGGAAAACCAGGACACCAGTGTAAGTTTGAATGAGCCTGTCTCCACCGGGTCGGAGAGCGACACAGTGGTGTTCGAAGGCAAAATGACCATACATCTTAATCTGAATGAAATTTGCAACAATATGAACGCCGGTGCCGGAACTACTAACAATGTTAACTCTACTAACAGCATGCCAATGGTAACTGTCTCTAATATCACAACTATTACTAACATATCACCCAAAAATTCAGTTAAATCGCTAAAAAGTAACGATATACCCGACTTATCTTGTACATCTGAGTGTTCACTTGTTAAATTAGATAATTCATCTAATCATAATAATATAAGTATGAAAGATATACATCAACCTCGTGATATTACAGCTAACAAAGGCGAAGTAGCGGTAAGTAGCTCGCAGGACGAAAACCCGTTTTGGGAGAAGCGGACTAAGCGTTGTATAGAGCCGAATAGAAGGAAAACTATACTGTTTATTAACAATAAGATTACGACGAAAACTTCGACTAATTCTGTAGCCACCGATGAGGTTTAGATTCATATTGCATCATCATCACTTCACTTCTTAGTACTTCCATGGGTACATAAGGATTGCTGCAAATGGGCAGATTTTTTTAAGACTCGAATTTTGCTCGGTGGAGTACTAAATCTTACGTCAATGGCACATTGCGTGTAGATTATGTAAGTAAAAGATAAATAAAAATAATATTTTACGACCCCAAATATTTTAAAATTCACTAGAGCCTTTGGGTACACCCAGTTATTTTAGTAATGACACGAAGTGATCGATCTTTAATTCAAATAAAGCTGCGTACACATTTTGGCTCTGCTAATTACGATTTGTCGCAAGAGTTTAGTCGAAATGCCCTTTGAAGTAGGTATGTAGTCATGAATGTGGAAAAAAAATGGCCTATCATACCATTTTTATGTAGAAATTTAAAATCATGTCCATATCATTCTCATACATTGCATCGCAAGTTTAGATGAGAGTCCCCATGGACATTAGTTCTTATATATTTATGATCTATTGATCTCACCAGTCATCACTAATATCACCTGTGTTACGTAGACCCATTTATTAATAATATCTCCACTGTGCTAAAACCAAAGAATTCCGCCATATTTAGGATTCCTGCACACATTAGACAAACGTAATTAAGTGTCGATGTTGATGATATACCTCTAGTCGCACATTGCAGACTAAATCAGACAAAATAATGTCTTATATTTATTAATAACACTCTTTAAAATCGAATATATTTTTAGTAATCATTAAAGTGCATGTTACAAAAGACTTCAATGTGCGATAGTTATTTAACGGTACTAAACGCGTTGACAAAGTAGTCGCAAGACAAAGTAGCTCGTGTAGACGAGCCCTTAGATATACAGGGTTTCGTAACGTCACACAGTTTTGTATAGAAACCTTATTCATATACATTATAGCGTAGAACCCCAGTATTTATTCATTTTATAATTAACGTGATGTGTAAATGTCATTATATCAAAATACATGTTACATAGTTATTTGTATGAGTTTTATTTATGTACGTAGTTATTAGTACTCATTTATTATTTGTCCTCTAAAAGTATATTTGACCTAAGGTTTTTAATATTGATATATTTTAATGTTTAAACAAATCTACTCAGTAAATAAGTCAGTCTGCCTTCTGCCTTACATGTGAGAATTCTCTTTTTCTTTGTTTGTCTCTTTCTTTTTGTATTAAAACAGGCAAACATAAGCTCAAAATTCTATTACCTATATCTCCATACATTATTATATAATTTTTATTTGTTTATTCAAACACATGTTACCCTTATTATGTTTGTGCCATTATCAAGTATATATAACCATATATTATCATAATTATCACGCAATCATTAATCAAAATGGTATTATAATAGTTATAAAATCAGTACAATGTTATCTTCCTACTTTTTATCTTAGTCAAACAATTTTATCTGTAATCATGACACAGTATGATAAGTCCTCTCAGAGTATAGTCGATCTAATAATTTAAATATTTTAAGAAAATGGTGACGGGCTAAAAAGGTAAGAAAAAGTTTCAAGTAGTGGGTGTCGCTTCATTTTCATTTTGCATTTAACCAATACGCTTTTGCATGTATCTATTGCACTTTCGTGTGTTAAAATTCTTCAGTATTTTATTTTATTTTAGAAATAGTTCTTTATTACATTTTTTTTTGTTAAATTGTAATCCTATATTTTTACAAAAATCTTGCAAAATTACACCAAGTTTTGTAGTTTTTTGTCAATTAATTTACATAGGGTTTTGAAGTTTTTTTTTTCGAATTCCAAATTGATTTCTTCCTACATGTGTTGTCGTTTGTTTTTTTTATTGGAATTAGCTTCCTCTAAAAGTCTAAAATAAAGCCTTTTATTATGTGTTAATTTTCTATAAATGCACTATAGAAGCACTTTGCAAAATAATTATTTAGCTTTCAATTTTAAAGCTTACTTAAACTGAACTACAGAGTAAATATATAGTTTCTGAAATTCACTTAAATTTTTCGTAATATCTATGCTTACACCAAAAAATCACAAGCAATGCTTCTACAATGCATTTTTTTTAATAATCTTAGTGTTTCCACCCTAAGACCGAGATCTATAAACGTTACTTAGCAAGTTAGCATGTGTTTTGGCTAAGCATTACTCCTGTCACCTTCACTCAACATTCAAACTACAAGTGCAAGATAGAGACGGGAACACGTCTAAGTCAAAGCACGAACTAAGTAACGTTTATAGATCTCGGCCTTAAATCACAGACAAAATCGTCAACCAATTAACTATCTCCATAGGTCCTGGATGCTCTAGAACTGGCATTCAGAGAACTGGACTCCGAAGACAGCGCTGTTATGGACGAGATAGAAGAGAAAGAAGTACAGAAGAAAGAAGAAGTAGACTTTATTGAGAAGAAGATTGCTGTCACTCCTCTGTATGAAAACATGGATATCTTCTACCAGAACTCGTCGGCGTTTGCCTCTGAGAGTGCGTTTCCTCTGGATATGCCTACGAATGTGTTGGAACCGCCAAAAGAGAAGCCACCGCCGCCTCCTGCTGATGATGGAGGTGATGACGAACTGCTTGGCAATGTGAGTAGATTAACTTGAGTTATTTTGAACGTAAATGCCATACGTGTTAGATTGTTTTACCTAGAGATCTCATAAATAAATATTATTAGATGAATCCTCAGGTTTAACCCGCCAAATTAAAATTTTCTTTGGTTTTTTTTGCAAATTGCAGGTCTGTTTTACGTCGTATGTTGTTCAAAATGATAAATGATTTTATTTCTGGAAGTAGGTTTGTACAAACACTTTTACACGTCAATCATATTTTAAAAACAAGATGAGGTCGGCGTTTCCTTTCTGACTACTCTGAGAAGAAAGGCCGAAACAAACTCAGAGGTCACAGTCTCTTTTAAAGTCCAGGCATAATCTTGGTCAGATCATGTGAAGACCGTGTAGATTTATCTATGAAATGCGATTTGCAAAATCCTAAGAAAACTTGAATTTGGCGGGCTACAGCTAGGCATTCACCTTAAATGATGCCACGTTTATAAGTATTTCAAATTAGGAGAGAAGTGTTTATTTATTTTAAACGAGACAATATTACGAAAAGTTTTGCATTTTTATTGCGCTTATTTTTTGTTTTGAGTCAGTCATACCTACTGTTAGCATATGAAAGGTCGAAATGAAAATTTAAATACTACATGAGAAGAACCAAGTGAAGTACACTTTCGATTTGTATGCGGTCACTTAAAATACATAAAATGGGACTACAGGTTATCATAGAGTACGCTACTCCTATTACTATTAGATAAATAGATTTTTCCAGTACTCGTAACAACCATTAAAGTTTAGAGGTACTAATCTAAATCTACCATCATTTCCAGGGTAACTTCAAACACACAAGCTCAGCCCGTCGCATTAAAAAGGAAATCCGGAACAAACGCTCAAGTTTCCTAGGAATCGAGGGACAAGATGACAGCTACCTGGACGTGGAAATGACTCTGGCTCCAAGACCTGACATCACCTCCTTCCTTCAAGAAGAGACCAAGATTGAGAAGCTGCTGTACAAAAAGACGTTGTCTCATGATATGGATGCCAAATTGAGAGAGAGTCGGGATTCTGGTGTCGATGTGGATAGGGGACCTTCAGCTGAAGCTTGGTATAAGGGGCACTCGTCTCCGGAAACTTCTAATCCTCATAGCCGACAGAATAGTGAGGTAGGTTTGATTTTTTTCTATAAGTATTGGTGTTATTCATTTTGGCGTAGTTGCTCGTAAATGCCAGTCAAGAAATGAAGTACCTACATCAAAAGACTGTTATAGAGAAAGCCCTGTCAGCATTGCTCCTTTGCCAAACTAATTTTAACTTTCTGACCAACTGACTGACTCTAAAAATTTAGAACTGAAAAACAGTAAATGGTTTAATTACAGATGCTTTGCAAATAGTTAGGGCGGTGGAGTCTACCGTCTTTAATTATGAAAAGGCAGATTGCGAATATTATTAAAAGGATATGAAATCAGTGGTTTTCAATAAGATAAAAGTAAACAGCATCCGTTATCAGATAATGAACACAAAACAATAAAGGATACCTAGATGGAGCCTCATAGCCTTGAACAATATTTTAGAAAGGTGGTCAAGGCATTCACTGAGATGATTTCAAAAGCTGATAACACTTACTTCAAATATTGCAATGATTCTGTAGTACGATAATTTTGGTTGGAGGAAAATAAAGAAATTGCTTTTGACGTGACACACTTTTGAGCTATTATAGCTCTAATAGACACAGAAGGTGACTGTAGCTTAGTATAAGTCAATTCAGAAACAGATAACTGAATAACGCTTCGGCACTTCGCAAATTAACGTTTTTACGCATAGTTTTCCTGCTATTATATCATAGTAAAAGAATGTTAATCCCTATTTCTTATCATTAATCACATAATGCTGTTCATTAAAGTAAATCCAGTGAGTCATAATCTTTTGCTACTTATAATTTACGTGTCAGATAACGATGGCTAAAACTGTACGGTAGTTTGCCCTAAACCTTAATTACGCGTGCAGCTGTAAAACTTCCATAGGTGAATATAAGACTAATATGTATAGTGGTAAAAGCATTTATCTTTGAAGATAAAGCTGTAATTGAGCTATAAATCAATTTTACTATTAGATCTGTGACTATGACTGAATCGTTTAATAGACCACTATATTAAGTCATGAGGATATATTACTCTTATCGCCTTCAACTTAACCGAGAGACATTGAATAGCAAGATATTATTACAACACAGAACGTTGGCTTAAATAATAAATATCTTGTACTTAGTATTAAAACCCTGTAAAAAATGTTGTCCCGTATTGTTCTGAATCTTCAAAATATAATGGCCCAAAACTAAATATTATCATTGCCACAATTTATTACTTTGAATTACTTAGCATAAGACATGGTGCGCCGACCCCGAATAAATTGGGATGATGATTGGGTGATGATGATGTATTACTTAACATAACAAACAATATTAAACTCTATTCTCACCATCCTAACGTCTCAACTCCAGCCCTACACACACGTAACGGTAACATCAGACGAAGAAGAATCAGCGAAGAAGCAACAAGAGACATTCTCCACGAACTTAACCACTAAGCTGAGCGAGCTAAGCGAGCTGAGCGAGGGCCCGACAGACAAGATCGAGAGCCTCGACAAAACTATACAGCAGCAGCAGGTACTTTAAACTGATTATAAATATGTATATGTACATGATTATAACGGGATTAAGGAGTCTAAAAGGTTTTTTGAAGGTGCAAAATTAGATGCAAAGGCAGCTTCAATTATTAGACACTGAATTCAATTATAAAACTAGTGACTAATGATTTTATTGATTGGGGTCCATTTGATTGATAATTTAGTTTCAGACAAGGTAATTTGCAATCACAAAGATTATTACTAAACATATTCACGGAATGTTGGACTTTGAAACATATTTTACTTACACGATAAGCCACAAAATGATGCATTGCACTGCACTATCTTATAATTTATTATTATCATGTAATTTTGCACCTTTGAATAACCTTTTTACTTCTGGTAAACATTTCGATTTGACACTACATTTCATTGACATCATTTGCACATTTTAAGAGTCTGCTATAAAAATATTATATTAAACAGGGTCGCAGGGAAATCGACACACAACCTGTTACCATGGATTAAGTACATGATTCTAAGCCCCGTGCGTTGAAAAATTTCGTCAGTTTATTTAAAAAATATTTGCTCTGTCATAAATTTTGACCACGTAGTTATTTTTTCTATGAAACGGCAGCAGATGTTTTTGATAACTGACGACATATTTCTTCGCTAAGGGGTCTAGAACCATGTGTTGAATTTATTATGGTTTCAGTTTTCGCGTCGATGTCCCTGCCCGCCAGTAAATTATAACTATTTTTTATATTTTAAATAAACGTAGTTCCATTGTTTATCTTTTTCATAGTGGATTCCGAACAATACATAAGCCTGTGTGGTGGTGGTATTCGGTTTTGATGGTCAAACCCGCATTCTTAACAAAATCATTTAGTTAATGAAATGAAAAGAATTTTAGTGTCAAATCAAAATTTAAATCTATATCGTACTCTTCTTCATTTCATTATTATGAAATGCTATTTAGAAGATTATAATTTATTAGAAAGTTATTCACTTAAAATATTGTTTCCTATTTCTATTACGTAGAGTGACTAATATGCATGCTGAAATAAGGTACCATATATCTCGTTGGAAAATCAACCGTATTTCAAAGAAATATGGTTGTGATTTTTGTAGCAAAGTCTTCAGCATGCATAATTCCGTCGCATTGTACAAATAGTAGATCTCTTTAATATATTTTATAAGCTATATTTGTATGGGAAATATAATTGGTCGTTTCTCGAATTCTCCGCTTTGGTGATTAGTAAATTAAGCGGATAATTATTTCAGTCGCTTTCGCTTTAGATTCGCGGCTGATTAAATTATGTCACAATTAAAAAGGTTCACAAATTTTTATTTTTCAATTGGTATGAAGAATTATTTGATTATATATTTTATTTTTGGTTTAAAAATTATAAGAAGAAATAATTATAGATTATAAATTCGAATACCGCCATTTATTAACAAAAAAAAAGGAAAAGCGGCTATATCCTAGCTCTTAAAATATATTTAAGCTAAGTTCACACCTTTGGCTGTAGGGGCTAGCACTGTACATGCTTTGCAAGCACTTAGGATATTATAAGGATGACTATTTATATTATGTGATTAATTTACGTCGTTTTAAATACCACTGGAATCACAAAGCTGATTAAAAATGATTTAGGTGTTAGGTAATATGTGAAATTGAGATACTTATATAAAAATAAATTTATTCTAGGTGTAAGTTGATTACAATTACTTAAAAGTACAATAATTCAATAATAGTTAGTTCTTTAGACAATGCATATTTAATTAAAAATAAAAGTTACTTTATTATACATATTTCCAATGTTCTGTTAGTTTTTGGTAAAATGGTAATTGTGTAAACATTTCTGTAAAATGTGGTATTTAAAACATAAAGAATGCTGCCATTAACACATTTAATTTGCTTTTTAACGCTTTTTTCCGCCGTATTTAAGCGCCAGAATCACTTTATTTTATTAAACATTGAGCAATAATAGCAAAAACCTAAATTAGTCACACAAGTAGTTCTTTGATTATGTATGTATACTTTATTCTCTAAATAAATATTATTTATTTTAAATTATTATTTGCCTTTTATTTTGTTCACTGCAGTATTTCATAGATATTTAGAATGCACTGGCATGTCGCACCTTCCCAACTTATATTTAGCCCAATGCTGGGAAAAACCTCTTTTATAGAGAATGATAGCATGTTTTATATATACCGTACCTATTTTATAATACTGAAAATTTTCCTAAGAAACATGCATCTCTACTATAATTTACATAAACATGTCAATTCTATTAATTGTGAAACTTCATTTCATAAAAACATTGTTGTCAACTGCTCAAGGTATTAACCCCCATCTAACATTGGAACCATAATATTTAAATAAACACACATAGTTAATCTGATTTTAAACTTTAAAGGCCCAGTGGCGACGCAACCAGTTTCGCTACCAACAAAGTGTATACAGCTCTATGGAGAGTACAATACTTGGTCTCCGCTTGGTTGCTCAACCAACCATAAATTTTTGACAGCTCGACTATGGTCGCGCTATCATAGTGTCCTAGTGAGATAAATGCCTAAAGTATTCCCTAAGGAGTCATAACTCCTCAGCATGACGTAAAAGTAACTTTTAAACAAGCCCTATATTTGTTTACAAGTTATAAGGCAATCGAAGGCTAAAGGGTACCTAATTGCCTACATCACTCTATTTAACTGCGTCAATTGATTGCTAAAACTCAAATAAATATTTTCAATTTGATTGCCTGTTATATGTAATTATTTGAAGTTGCAAGTCTTAAAATTGCTTAAAATGACAGCAGGCAAAAATATCTCTTTGTAAATGAGCATCAACGTTAAAGAAATATAGTTTATAATATTGTGGTTCCCTACTGGTGGCCATGTTGTGATTGTAAATAACAATGGAGGTGCGGCGTCACTTTCAGGCGTCGACTAACGAGGACTGGCCCGACGGGGCGTATGACGATGCCAACACCAAGGTGAATGACATTTTACACTTACATATACATTCTAAGGGGAAACTTCGGTCATTTTCAGAAAGAAAATCTAATTAGTACAGACAATGGATCTAAACGAGCACCTTACGGTGAATTTTGAGTTACACTTGGTTAAAATTATGAAAATGGCCTTTCGAAAAGGTTACATGCGCCCGCTTTGTGGGAAAGAAATGTGTTTAAAAATTACTTAACTCTTTCAAAAATTACTTGTCTATACGTTGGCGAAATTACACTTTAGATTCCTATAAAATTAAAAAAACGCATTCTTTAGAAAATAAAACAAAATCGAACGAAACCTAACTTACTTACCTATTTTTTAATTCAGATAACTTATATAGTTCACTAGCTGCGCCCCACGGTTTCAGCCGCATAAGTCTCGATCCCGTCGGAATATCGAGATAAAAAGTAGCATGTGTCCTAATTCAGGTCATAGTCTACCTATGTGCCAAATTTCATCCAAATCCGTCCAGCCGTTTTAGCGTGAAAGCGTAACAAACAAACATCAAAAAATCAAATCTTTTCTCTTTATAATATTAGGTTTAATAACAAATTATGTAATTCTTAAGAAGACAAAAAAACGTAAAATAAAAATTGGCCACAATTCAGAACCCGAAACCGAAAATCAACTAAATATATTAAGTGAGACCGAAGTTTCCTCTTCTTTCAAACTTCACTGCCCGAAAATGTAATCAATGTGATTTAATCCACACCAGCTTAAAGCCTTGCACTTCAAGTTAATTTCACTAAAATTACATGTTTTACTAATCAAAACGAACAATTAATTACTTTAAAACATATGCTGTAAGATCCCATTTTATTCCTAAGTTAAACTATACTGAATTACTAACATAATTTAATTAATTGTAAAATATAACTAAACGATGGGAAATTAATGATAAATCAATAAGGTTAACTTACCCATAAGATATCAATAACTTAAGTTAATAAACCCTATAAATAAATACTAAACTAAAATTGTACATTTATGAATATTTGATAAGGTACCATTATTTTTAGTACAGGACCTTGCACTAACTCTTTACAACATCACAAAAACAAAATCCTTAAATAATCCTTCAACCCTCAAAATAGGAAGTCCTACGCTTCGAACGAGAACTACTCCAACTGGAACAGGAAGAATTACGCCGTCAAAGAGAAAACCTCTTACGAGACCAGACCAGAATCATTCAGAAATCTGTTCAAGACATTTCTTCCATCCCTTCATCGCCTGAAAAGCCACCTTTGAACAGACCGAAGGCAAACCCGCACTATCGTCACTCCATGCCAAATTTACTTTTAAATGAAAACTTTCCATCCATCCCCCCTTCTGTCCCCGAAAGGGTGGATGAGAGGATGGTGGATGAAAAACGCAAGCCTATAGTATCAGAGGAGCATATGCAGAGGCATTTTGGCGTGGAAGAGAGTCGGAGGGTCCTGTATGAGAGGAAGGAGGTGAGGGGACAGCCTATGAGAGTTCCGCAGCCTGTACTGCCCCCTAAGCCGAAGAGTCGGGAGTCTATTGAGAGGGAGATTACTATGAGGTTAGTTTATGTAATTTTTTGTAAAAAAGTTTTATCGATTCGCACTAAATGTTCGAATGTAAAGCAGACAAGTGCTTTAGGGTACCTCTTCTGCATTATCAAACCATAGGAAATGTGGTTACTATGTGGCGTACAGTCGTCTGTACAATAAAAAGAAAAAATAAACATCGTTTACGGACGATTCTTTTAAGTGATAACGTCACTAGGAGTGGAAGAGAGATAGATGCGTTACAAGCCGAACGCTTAGGCCGATCGTGTCTCTCTATCGCTTGTTCCACGCTCGGCTCAGGCGGAACGTGACAATGAGTCATGCTTTTTCGTGCGTGCAGCCGGCGTTCATCGATTTATAAGACGTTGTTGCACACTAATACTAGCGCAAGCAAGAGTATTAAATTAAGATGTAATTGTCAATTGCACTTCGTTACTGTAACAATGAGGTTCCCACTAAGCATAATGCTTCGTTATAAAGTAGGAAAATCTCTGCTTTTATACCATATTTCGACTTTGTTGTACCGTGAGATAAAAACTGACCAAAACAATCAAATGAGATTTTCAGTATGAGAACAAAGTAGGGATAAATATAGTATGAAATACTCAATGTACGAACTGTTTGTCTACCTGAGGTGTCGAATAAAGCACATCACATTCGTATCCCATCCTTTGTACGTATTTTAATATCTATTCTACTATAAAAATCACAAATCCAATCAACGTCATGTTCCCAGAAGCAGTCGCGTGCCTTCAGCGGTGGAGTACGCTAATGTACAGCTGCGACAGAAGTCTGCCACCAACGGTAACGCCAACTACCATCCAATGAGCAGGCACACGCTGCAGGTAAGGAAACATAACAGAACATCTGTTTTGACTGTATTACAAACGGTTCGATGGTCTCTCGATTGTGTATTCTTGACAGATTTTCCATACAAAATGTGTCAAAAAGAGACAAATGACACACCACTGAAATGCTTGTAATAAGTGGATATCACGCCGCCTGTGGAAATCTGCAATGCAATGCATCGAAGGTGCGTTGAAGAGAAAAGAAAATAATTTTATTGAACACAGACTTACAGATTAAAGACACTCAATTTGCAAAATAAAACAAAAACATTGTCACTATGTAAAAGAAACTTGAAATGTCTCATGGTACATGAAATCACACCGACTCATACCCTAAAAATTGGGCCGCAATAAAGCTGCTTCCAAGTGATCGAAGTCAAGAGCAGGCCCATTCAGCAATACAAAAAAAAACAGCCATGGTATTAGTAACTACGGTAAATGTCATACCAGCACTAACATTTAAACTACAACAACTGACCGTTGTCAAAATCAAATTACATGTACGAGCTCACTCAAAAAAAGTCCTATGACCAACATTTAGCATAATCAGCCTATAATGTTCCCACTGCTGGGACACCAGCCTCTCATCCGTGGCTGTAATCTATCACGCGGGCCCAGTGCGGGTTGGTAGATGTCACAACCTAATTGACGATGTTACCAACATTAAAAAATGCAGAATTATCGTCACAATCATGGTCATCAAGTCTAATCCTTATGCTATATAATTCCAGGCTCTAAGCGCTGCACCCACACCGAAGCTGATCTCCAACACAGACTGGATGCAAGCGCGGAATAGGAAGCCAGCAAATTACAACTACAACCAACACTGGCTCATACAGGTACTTATTAATTTTCTTTTAAATTGAATTGAAAACGTTTTCTACACTATGAATTTGTTTGCTAGGACACAAAAATCAAAAATTGATCAACTGTCTGTAGACATTAACCATTAATCACATAAAAGGACAATTGATCTCTTGTTTAATTATTTTTACAGTTCAACCAACTTCACTGCGTTTACGTTGTTGAGCAGACGAATTTCTTAAACCGAAAAAGCAATTGATTAGAAATATCCTTCAAAACTCTAGGATCGTAATTGAAACTTTGTTACGCTGGATCGATCTAATTCGTTCAGCAACTACGTCATTGTTTTTCTAGTGTTATTTTATTATTTTCAACTTTTTCGTTTCTATTTATAAAGGCGGCCCTTTTCATCCGTGAAGGCAAGATTATGCTTATGTAAAAAAAATGAACAGTAGAGCACAAAGCTTGACACAGCAACTCCGTTCGTCACGATTATAATTGCCTGTTTTCATATGGGAATATTACTAAAATATAAAACGATCATCGAGACCTGTAGAGTCCTACAAATGCCTGAATGACATTGACAAGGGGGAGGAGTTGTTGGTGAACATTTGTGAAATTGTGTTGACTAAACAAGATAGCGATGTTAGTTTCGATATTGGCCACCCGCTACTAAAACCTTGTAGCGTTATAGCTCTGGCGTACCTAATACGAGGCATTAATGGTGTTATTTTGTAAAGAAATAATATGATCAGCTTTATCAATCTCCCACGTTATTGGTTCCAGGAGGCAGAGGCTCGTCGCATAGAGGAGCAGCGCAGCAAGCTGCGCGCCACACAGCGCCACGCGAGCCAGGCGAGCCACGCCAGCCACGCCGCGCCCGCGCACGCCGCGCCCGCGCCCCTGCACGCCATGCACGCGCTCAGCACTAGGTGACAACTGACCTTTTATATAAATCAGATTTAACAGGCGACTTAAGAGCGCTTACACGGGTCCACTAGCGCCACTCCTTTAAAAAATATTATCTCGTGACTGAGAAGGAATTTTGAAAAACGGCTCAATAAGCGACCTCGTTAAGTGTGTCTAGAATTTTCTAATACTTTTTTATAAACTTTCATATTGAGACACGAAGCAACAAAATACGATCTAAATGAATGTGGCCGCTTTTGTTTAGATCGAATTTTATTGCTTCGTGTCAGAATAATTTGCAGCTTCAAAATACAAAACTTAACTAACATAAAATGTCTCAATATTCCAGCCAACAGCAACTATCAACCGACGTAAAGCGCCCTGTGAGGACGGAGCAGCGTGAAGACAAGCTGCTGAGCGTGAGCGGGCGACGGAAGTGTTCGCACTGCGGAGAGGAACTAGGTACGAATGTACGGACACCGAAGATGCACAATTACTCTCATACCTGCACTTTATCAGCATGACTAAGCCGCTTTAGAAAGAATGACAAAATGTAAACAGCAGTAGAATTTAAACACAAAAATATATCAATACTTCGTCGCTATGCAGTGAAAAGTTAAAACTTCGTACAGAAAAAATCATTGTTTTTTATTGTTATTCATTTGTTGGATAGAAAACTTCGAAGTGCATACTTAGAACAAACGTGCACAGCTCTAAAATGCTTCTAATGCTTTCTATTGATGATATTGAGAACCCCGGAGAATGTCAAAAACGGCCATTTTGCAGACAGTTTTTATCTTCCCCTGTGAAAGAACGTTAATTGCAAGCACGGGGTATTTACTGTATGGGAACGATTATAACTTTCACAATATAAATTTCTCAAAACATTTGATCTCATTACTGCTATATTTGGGGACAATGGCGGTAGACCTGGTGACTAGTTAATAACAGAGGTAATTAATTAGAGAAAAACCTTATGTTTCAGCATACCTACTTTTGTTGTAAAAGTCCGCATGCAATGAAAGCGTAACACAATACTTAAAAATATATATATATATGAGAATGATTGTCGCTGAAGAAGTGGCAGTGTTAACAGTATCAATGAGTTCAATCATTTTATTAAGCACCAACACTTATATTAACTAATATTATAACGAGAAAACATTTGATTTTTTGTATTCATCGTGGATCGCAGATGAAGGTGCGGGTAACTGCTAGTTTTCATATTTTTTTTATCAAACTAATATAATATATTATTCCAAAATTTACTGTAGTTAATAACTTAGTGCACGCACCGTTATTAACATTGAATTAACGAGTTTAATTAATGATTAGCGGGTTCAAGAGAACTAGTGTTGGATCAAAAAAACGATTTGAAAATAACGGCTCTAATTATGCTTTCTCACTCATACAGTTTACTGTGCACGTGAAAGGCCATTATAAGTTCTTTTGTTAGGCCGCCATTTTCATTTTGTTTTTTTTTACTGGCGCGGTTTATTTCAAAATTTGAGTTAAGTTTATCACCTTCAAATATCAGCAAATAACACCCTACTTTAAGCCATCAAAACTAATATATAACCAATTATCTTTTTTATATGTACGTGTTTCTGTGGCAAGAAACAAATATTCGTTTCTTGTCTCCCAAACCCGTAACGTAACTGGCCCTGCAGGTCGCGGCGCCGCCATGATCATCGAGTCGCTGTCGCTGTGCTACCACGTGTGGTGCTTCACGTGCGCCGTGTGCGGCGCGCGCCTGGGCGACGGCCGCGCCGGCGCCGACGTGCGCGTGCGCATGCACAAGCTGCACTGCCAGCACTGCTACTCGTCCGACGACGGCCGCAAGTACTCCGCCGTGTGACGTGCGCGTGCGCATGCACAAGCTGCACTGCCAGCACTGCTACTCGTCCGACGACGGCCGCAAGTACTCCGCCGTGTGACGTGCGCGTGCGCATGCACAAGCTGCACTGCCAGCACTGCTACTCGTCCGACGACGGCCGCAAGTACTCCGCCGTGTGACGTGCGCGTGCGCATGCACAAGCTGCACTGCCAGCACTGCTACTCGTCCGACGACGGCCGCAAGTACTCCGCCGTGTGACGTGCGCGTGCGCATGCACAAGCTGCACTGCCAGCACTGCTACTCGTCCGACGACGGCCGCAAGTACTCCGCCGTGTGACGTGCGCGTGCGCATGCACAAGCTGCACTGCCAGCACTGCTACTCGTCCGACGACGGCCGCAAGTACTCCGCCGTGTGACGTGCGCGTGCGCATGCACAAGCTGCACTGCCAGCACTGCTACTCGTCCGACGACGGCCGCAAGTACTCCGCCGTGTGACGTGCGGCGGCAGCTAACGGCAGCTCAGTGATCTGTGTGAAGAAAGGACTTATTAAAAAGCTTTGTTCGATATGAAAAATAAAACTCCTACTGTTTCGGTACAGTACAAGACAACTTAAAGGTACCATAAGCACACATAATTCGTCAAACAGCAAGACACAAGACATAGCATTCATTTGATTAATATTAATATCTGTACTTTTCGTTTAACTATGTTCTACAAATAAAAACATTAGAAATTGAAAACACGATTACTTTCCTACGAATGATGAGTTTCGAATCGAGACAGAAATTGATAGTCAATCGTGTGTGGAGCAACAGTTAGCGATTGCTTTTGCCATTTTTGGTCGTTGCATTAAATAAATCAATGGAATCTATACGTTGTGTCGTACTGTACACTATAGGAACCTCAGAGCCTTGGACTTTCAATACAATGTAGGCACTGTGTTGCAACTGTAAACGTTTTCAGTTATCAAGCCTAGTTTTCGAGTGCAACTTTTATCTATTGAATCTAAAAATTAAAGTTCTAAATGTGTTATTAAAAGTGAATTCGAAAAAGTGACTGAAATTGCGGAATCTTCGAAATTCGTTTTATTTTCAGTTTAATAATAACCAAAAGTACATAACTTGGGCTGGTCCAAAGACTTTAAAGAAAGAAGTGTGAATCGACTAGTTATACTTAATATTGATATTTTTTTTAATCCTGAACTTATTTTATACCGTTTTCAAAGTGTATTTGTTTTTCCATATAATTTTAATGTACAACTATTGTTAAAAACCCTCATTTTAATATATCATAACATATACAACACCTTAACTATGGTGGATTCATTTCTATGGGGAGTTCACGGGAATAATATTATTAATTTTGAGTGTGCCTGAGTGATTATTTTAACATAACATTAGAATAGAAATGGCCAAATAATTCTACGATATAAGGTACCGAGAACAACTAGACAGTCTCACGAGACTCGAAGATATGAAAGAAATTGACATACCTACACAAGTGCGGGCTCCTATTGACATAAGCGCGATAGTCTCCTACCACGCTGTCTGTCAGTATGTGTATGCGCCATCTCCAAAACGTCTAAGCGACTCAGCACAGTTCTGAGTCGGCTACTGCACGCTTTTGATATCCTCACGCCAAGCTCGCCCCCCGGGGTCGGCAGAAGCACATGTTTTGATCATCTTCGACATTGTCACAGTATTATACGTTTGTCACATAATTTCGGACTATTTAGTGCCATGTCATATGTTGTCTTGTGTTCACAACAAGTACATAAACAGAAAAAATAATATTTAAGAATACCATTGAATTAATATTTTTTTACTAATAAACGATTAATGTTTTGCGTAATGAAAATAAAACCTTTTGTAATATTTTGTAAATAGTTTTTAATTTATACTTTAGAATGTTTTAATGGTTAGCTTTAATAGTTATTATTTTAGTTTAAATGAAAAACATAATCCATCCAAAAATGTGTATGATTAATAAAATATTATTATCGTTTGAATGCAAAATGGCTTAAATACTATAAAGATGATGTATCAAATGTTTTACTAACGGATCTCATGATTCTCATTCATACATTTAATAAAATCATCATACTATAAAAAATCTTCAAATCCAATCAAAATATTTCATTTAACATAAACCACCATGGGCACTTATGAAACGCCAGAAGCTAGGTGCACGGTTCCAATTGGTTGTTTCCTATGGACAAGAGCCGGCAAGAAACTCCACAGTTACTCTTTTAAAAATAAGGGGCTTTTACAATGTTTCAAATTACAGTGTTGATAGATATGGGAGGACAGTGTAGGCCTGTCAACAAGTAACAGGTAGTCAACAAAATATAAAAAGGTCTACAAATCTACAGTCTACAAGTTAGGTCTACAACGTACCCACATTAACAAAAAAAATATACCTATATATAAATTGAACAACTTGGACATTAGGAAGATCACACTCTTATATTATTTGAGCTATTTTGTCATGACATGTTATGTAAACCTAAATATTAGTTTCGCGTCACTGTAACAGTCGTACTGTCTTACTTCATTCACTTGTGATTGCACCTACTTGTAATTATGTTAACTATATTGATACATATGTACATTCTCTATGTGTATAAGCTGCAAATTGTATAACATTAAATATTTGAATTATACAAACATTGTTGTTTTCATTTTAGATGTTAATTTAGTGCCTGTGTATGACATGACCGCCGTACATATTTTTGAATCAGCACAGTGTTTCAACACAAATCGAAAAACTGTATCTACGAGTATGGGTCATTCAAGTATTACGTAAGCACCAATGGGGGTGGGGGGGGGTCTTTGCTTTGCTTGTTTGGACATTGGACATGGGGGACGGGGGGAATAGATACTGATTACGTCAGCAATATTTAGAAACAAATTATAAGTTAAGAACATAATATTTAAATAGGATGTTAATAATTTGCTTGAATAAATATTAAATGGGCACTAAATTCTTTTATAATCTATAAATTCCTTATTTCTAGACTCATGAATAACAACAAAGAAACCTGAACAGATTTAAAAAATATATACCAATCTTTATGTAAGAACAGAATTGGGGGGTGGGGGGGCGGTGAGAGCCTTGCTTACTTTTGCTGACATGGGGGAGGAGGTGGTTAAAAATGATTAAAATTCTGCTTACGTAATACCTGAACGGCCCCTATCAGAAATGGTGTCCGTAAATAATATGTCGGACAAATGTATGTGCCCAACACAAACCAAATAAGATTTATCATTACTTGAACTCTAGTGTAAAATAAATTATATTATATTTTAATTTCAATCAGTCACAAAAATAGAGATTTAGCATAATAGTAGCAAGTATATTAAAAAGACTTCATTTAACTCAATAGGCCTGCAAAAAATATATGAAAAGATCTTTTTAATAGACCTTGGATCATTATCATCTAAAAGGTTCGCCAAAATTGTAAAAAAATGGCATTGAAACACGGCATTGTAACTGGTATTTGGTAATACTAGTATTTTTAAACATGGTAAATACAAAGACTCGCCCTAATAAATTCGTCATCCATCTGCCGTGAAATTTTATTGAAGGGGTAATAATCTCATGCTTTCGGTACAACTGGCATATTTGTAATGAACGCCAAAAATGAACTTTATTAAATAGCTATAGGGTATATTTTGCCAGTGACATACGCCAGGGTCACCTGGTAAAGTATAGCCAATTAGGTCAGACTGTTAGGTATAACACAGTATAATAAAGTAAGGGCTATTGAAGTATGCGGATAATAGAACTGTTCCAGTTTTTTGTAGAAATGGTCACTGCCAGACAGCATTGTTTACAGTCAATGGAAAGTTATGCATAATGACAGTGAGAGTATGTCATGCTCACTCAAATGTCTCGCTGGTGGTGGCGTGTGTTTTGGATCATTAAGTTCCCTTCAAAATGGTTGAACTGAATGGTGCTGATCCATACGTCTTGTTCGTGAACGGGCGCCGTCAGTAGGGACTGGTCATCTCTTGTCTGCCACGGCTTATTTAAATTAAAATGTATGAATTGTTTATTTTTTATTTTATCTTTTTTATTACGGACGCTTTTAACGTGCACGTCTTTCTACATCGTTCTCATATGTATAATTTCAACATGAATGATGTAACCAATTTTTATTGTAACTTTATGTTGATTTAAAAGAGTGTCCATGGAGTATCTTGGCCGTTCTTCTCCATAGGTACCTACTACGCTTTGGAATAGGCAACTAGCTTACCCCTTGACAATTCAAAAGTGCCTGTAATTGGTTTATTTGAAATAAATGCTTTGAGTTTGAGTTTGAGTGGAAATAATGTAAGGGACAAACCTCAGGTTTTCAGGAGAGCCAAAATAAAATGTTGTTTTGACAAAACTGCGGGGTAATTACGTAATACACTAACAGTAGGAATGGATTTCATTTTGACAGTTCAACAACATTCATTGCGTTAATTACGTTGTTGAGCAGACAAAATTTCCGAGCTAATAAAGCAATGGATTAGCAATAGGCTTCAAAATGATTCAGATTGTGATAGATAATGTGTTACGTAATTAGGCTGCTGGTCGTAACTTTTTGTCTACAAGTTCTATTCACAAACTGTCTATGAAAAAGCTTCTTAGATTTGTTTAGTCTTTTAAGCTAAAATAGCAAATCCATACTAGTATTATATATTCGAAAGTATCTTTGTCTGTATGTTACCTTTTCACGCCTACACCACTGAAATAATTTTGACAAAATTTGGCAAGGAGATAGATGGCATCCTGGGAAAGGAACAGGCTACCCTGTCCCGGTGCCACGTTCCTGTGGGATAATTTCCGACATCGACGCGAGCGAAGCCGCGGGCAGAAGCCAATATTAAATAAGGCCAATAGATATAAATATAGCATGTCCGTTACTTTAACAAATAATGCATAGTGGTACCTTACGTTAACGAAATTTTCGGCGAAGTCTACCAATATACCCGTAGTTCAAAATTAGGTACCTACCTACTTGCTGACATAAAAGATGTACTAAGGATAATATGAAAGAAATAAAACAGATCATAAGTTTTATTAATGCTCATGAGTCTTCTTTTATCGTGCTCTCCGAGGCACGCAGGGGTTTCAGTATGAAATGGATGGTCACCCATCCACGGACCGACCGCGACAAGCGTAGTTTACCTTGTTGGATCGACCCATGCCGCATTTAGGTACCTACTTATCACACTCACTCATTTGTCTTTCCGTAACTGCTTATTAAATGGCAATATAAACGGACTGGTTAGGTAGGTACCCATAGGGGTAAGTAGACTAACTGCCAAAAACTCGTCCGCAGTACAAGTTTTGGGTCTCAGGAAGCATCTCGGTATCCCTTACTTTGTGCGAAGCACGGCCTCGCAGCCGCCCACCGTTTAGTGACATATTTATGATTTATCAAACACGAAAGTAACATTTTATTGTCGTACCTATCCTACGTTTTGTTGTGAAACCTACATATTTATCAAGAACTAGTTACTTTCTTGATAATACAAAACTTAGCTTAAGACTCGTGGATCATTATAACACGGTATTGTTCTCAAGACCAAGTCAGTGTTTAGGTTAGCGAAAGAGAATATCTAATAACGTTTGGGGCTGATTGTCTATAACTTTTTGCGGGGCAGGTTGACTTATACTGATAAACCAGGTCATATAAAGTAAAAGCTAGCACCTTGGTTATATTTGTCAAAAGAAGCGTTAGCAAAAATCAAAACCAAAATCAAATTATTTTATTTCACTTATACATGGGCATTTATGAATCGTCAGAAGCTAGGTGTACGGTTCCAATTGGTCATTTCATATGGAGAATAGCCTGCAAGAAACTCCACGGTTAGGTACTCTTTAAAAAGTAATCGGTTTTACAATAGTCCTAAATTAGGTAGGTACCTACATACAATGTTAATAGGTATGGGGCCTTAAAACGGCGGCAAAAGCGTTTGTCATTAATTATAAAAATAAAAATAAATAACTTGTGGTACTTACGTACTTGTCGAAAGAAAAATAAGAAAATGACTAAAAATAAGGGTGTGAGACTGTCAATTAATAAATAAGTAGGTAAATATTTTTGGTATAGACGTCCTAACGTTAGAATTGGTTTTTATTTGGTGACTCATTATACCTATAACGTAAGGGACGTGCTATTTATTACCTACTCAGGGAACATGGGACAAAACTAAAAAAATGGTCAAAATATTATGGTGTAAGTAACTTATAAATAAGTGACGTGTTGTTAAAATGTACTCGATTGTGTATAATGCAAAGATAAAATACTGTGAGGGAAGAGACACATTGGTTTTTATACAAAAAATAACTAAATCTGAGATGTCATATCGGCATAACAAGTTTGTCTAGGCCTATGGAAAATATGTGATGCAAGGGACGTTTTTTGTGAGATATCGAGATTTAAATACACCAATCGATAGAGCAAGAAATTATAAATCGAACGGTAAGTATACTATACTTACTTACCTAAATCATTTTCGACAAAATGTCCCTTTCATTAGTTCATGTGTCCACTATCGATAAAGTCTTATTGAAAACATAAATAGGAAAGTGTCTAGAACCGGCATCGGCAGATGCGGCTGAGATTTAGGTCCTGGCTGCAGAGACATGAAACGGCTCTTCGGGCGTCCTTGAGTCCGCTTGCGCATGCTAATTGTGATTTTAATTATATAAGCTGGCGTTTTTATTTTACTTTGTACTATGACTTGTGTGAAATTTACATAATTATGGATATTTATCTAAAATAAATGATTTGATTTAATTAGATATGCACTTAAAGCATAGATTATAACATCTTTTACAATATATTAATTGTCATCAGAAAATGCACTTCTTCGGGCGAATTTTACCAAACCTTTAAACTGGAAATACCTTAATTTTAGACCGTTTGTCCATACCTACTAGAACTGTGAGACATCAATTTTAGTCCACGGATAAAAGATACTACACGGGCGGACTACGGACTAAGGACTTTGGTAAAATCAACCTTCAGTACAAAATATTTATACCTATACCCATCTAACTACTCAGGGCTTGCAATACCAAAGTGATATCATTTCATTGGAGAACAGCACTTAAAGAATTATGTGCAGGATCATAACACAAGTAGGGTTAATTAGATAAATATTATGCTGACCCAGGGGTCTTCTATGCAAGAGATGCGACCGAGATAACTGTGCAAAATAATTTCTGCGAGGCGTACCTACTTTGTGGCATCGATTCTGTCTGTGTAGTCCATTTTGAGGCTGAGGGACTGCCTGTCTAGACCTTAGCCAGTATCTAACTCATGCCTTTCTCCTATGATGGTCAGAGAAACTAAAGAACGCAGCTTTCTACGATCCTTTCTCACTTTTTTCGGTTTTTCCTCGACGCACACGCCAGTAACGAATACTACGCACCCAATAATATCTCCTCAGGTTTTTTTTTCAAGAATAATTAAACTAAGTAAGTTTTTAAATATACATATTATTCTGGAAAGACACAGAATCACATGCATCATGCATGAAACGACTTCATTGTCTATTGAGACTAGAAATCCAATCTCACGGACCCCGTGACCACAGACAATACAGACCTTGATAAGATCTAGGTAAATCCAACTAACTTTTTTTGCACATTGAATGAAAACGGCAAAACATACAAATTAGAATATACCTAGGTATGTACCTTTATAGCTTAACTACATCATTTTAATCTCCATTATACCTTAACATCCACGTGTCCGATTGTACTTTGAACCTCATTGTGCCACCATGAGATGTCCAGGCCGCTTCGTTCACAGCCATTGGTCACACAGTACGCCATGCATGGTGCTTTGTGTGTGTTCGGTCAAGCGGAAATCCGAACCGGTAACCAATTCGCATGGGTAATCGAATTTAGGTACTGAAAGAATTCGTTCCATGCAATTCTGTGAATTGTTTGCACTCTTGATGCCGTGGTATAAACATATACCTAACTTGTTTTTGTCTGAAATTTTATGTGCATGAAAATTTATCGGAAAACCTATAGGTACTTAGGTAATCTGTAAAAGGTTAGGTTAGGTTGTCTGTAAAAGATCGCTTTTAGCGATAAGATCGCCCATTGTGTCACCCTATGTAAAATTTCTACATTTATATGTGTAAATTTGATGGTGTACATAATAAAGAGTATTCTATTCTATTTTAATAAAATCCGATATTTTTTTATAATTATAATGGGTCCTGCAGAAGGCTACACTACGATTTGAAAATTTTGAAATCAATATGCCACAAGTACCTAAAACTCAAAAGTATGCTAGACGAAACCAGCGCGGGCGCAGTAATCGAGCTCTCAACAGCCAGGCAGAGGCACCATCTGTTTGTTGTGAGTTCGATTCCTGCAATGCCAAAAATAAAATTGCATTTTGGTTTGCTTGCCTCATAGTTTTTTCGGATGGTCGTAGTATTATGGATTTATACTCCACAGTGCTATAAATCAGAAGCTATCAATCCTCATGATCGCTTCTGAAAATGATGGTTGTTAAGTGGAGTACGACTTTGAGTTGACATATTCCTCTCTTCTTAAGAAATGTCCCAGCATGCAGAATACTGATACTGTCCTACTGCCCATTCAACGACGAGATAAGAAATGTCATAATATTTTGGCCGATTGTCTTCTAGCTAGATCAAGGTACAGTCGCTAGCACATCTAGTTACCACAAACTGTTAGATTTTCTCATTCGATTTTAAACTTAACCATCAATATTATAAGGTTTAATATCGTTTGGAGAAATTTGACAGTTTCGTCTAGTTTGACCTGCTGGCGACTGTACTATAATGTTCTTTTAAAACCGCATTTCAACAATCAACAATGACATTGCTACCATGTAATACCTAGAAGGTACCTATAGTGACTAATAGACCATTGTTTGCAAAGATCGTTGATTGTTCCCGTTCTCACGAATAGTTCCATTAGTACCTGAGTACGTATTTTTTGCTGTACCTGTATTTAATTAGTATAGTTGGACTAAGACATCATAACATGGTGGTGATTTAAGTTAAGGTTGCAGTTTCTAGTCGTCTCTAGATCCTTCTCAAGGTGCTATGTAATTGGCCAGTTTGCAATTGAAAAACGACTACTATTTAGCAGAAGAAGCATTATTATTATGAGATGTCAAGCATACCAAACAGTATCTGAATTATAGCTGTCTCATATTCGGGCCAATACTTCTCTTGGTTGTACTCATAGCATAATTATTTTAATCGGTTTGCTACTTTGGACACACTTGGTAATGTCTCGATTGAGTTCACCTACATAAAGAGACATAAACATAATATAAAATACAGATAATATAAGAATATCTAGGTGACACACATGAGCTCAAGTTAAGACGGTACTGTGCTCGTCCAGGTGTTCAAAGAAGACATGCCCATCTGTTATTACTTACTGAACCAGCACAATCTTATTTCTGTGTCATGCAGTTCTTTTAAAGAATAACCATGGCTAATCAGCAGACATTCCGGGCTCATCAAGAGAGCTATTATAGAGGATTAAAGTGTTAGCTCACGGAGGTTACATTAGCACTTAATTTATCCCATTGGCCAAAATAACTGATCCAAACCACGTGCGAAATACGAACAACGATACAGTCAAGAGATCCTGAAATTAGTCAATGAGTCAGTCAATTCCAGTTGATCCACAGTCCTGACTCACATGTCTTACGTATAACAATCTTCAATGGCGTCTTAACCTGAAAGGCACGTTTTCAGTAAGTAGCGGTAATGACCAAGATCTTGCGAGATCAAGTCCTGGTCACAATGATATCACCGCGGGAAATGTTAGTAAATACATACATTTGTCAGGGGTATTGTTGACGAGAGGTAGGCTGGCTACACGACCAGCGAGAGTTAGGAAAAGAACCGGAGTGAGCAAGACTTAGCTTGCAGAGTGAGCAAGCTAAGTGGCAGTGGTCTGACTATGTTTGTCGAAAGAACGATGGCCGGTGGACCAGACGAGTCCTGGATTGGAGATCACGTTTCGGCAAGCGAAGTATGGGACGTCCCCCAGCTAGATGGACTGGCGACCTTAAAAATATGGATGGGACAGACTGGATGTGGAAGGCGGAGGACAGGGTGTTGTGGCGCAAATCAAATCAAATCAAATGTCAGCCTGGGAGAGTCCTACGTCTAGCAGTGGACTGGGATTGATTAGAGTTGATTGGGTGTGGGGTATTCGGGTGAGGTGGCTGATCGATCTTTGTTTCTGGCAGTGTAGAAATTGTATCTACATAGAAGTCGAGAAGAGATGACGATGATGAGTAGTTGGCGAAATTGTTTTAGGCCATTCTAATCGAGGATAAACAAATAAAGTAAACGACGATGGTACGTGCAGTTTCCTTTTCATTATTAGTTTTAACGTTTCATAGAAAAATATGGCTCTGCACCACCGCATGTTTTTTTTTTGTTCACATATTATTTATGCCTAATTTCATGCAAACCCTAACATTTAAACTTACGCTCAGCAAATCTGGAAGCATTAGCGATCCTAAAACAATGGAGGTCGATGTCAGTCACCGTGACGAAAAGTTGCTCAGAGTGGCAAATATCCTCGTCTACAGACAGCCTATTAGCGAAAAGGTGCGCGCGATTCATGTGCGGTTACAATTGGCGCATAATAGCGGCGTTCGGCGCTCAGTGCCGCGTCGCCGCCCGCATGCCCGCCACGCGCCGCCTGCTCACCGCGCGCTGGTTCGCGCGCCGCCGACAGCCTGACGAAGATGACGCCCGCCCCAGGACCCTCCCGCGCGCCGACATGGACCGCCGACCTCGGGTCTCCCGCGTCCTGTCCTCCCCAGCCAGAACGCAACACCAAACCCACCCTCCGCTCGACGAAGAGTCGCTCGAACGAGCCTACCCCTCCATGGGACACCTCGAGTACGTCAACGCCGGCTCCTCGCCCCCAGCCGAGAGCGCGCCCAATATGTACGACAGCTTCGAAGAACCACCTCTCGACCTAACTGCGCACATTTGCGGTGACTCGTTACGTCAAAGCGCGCACGAGCAGATGCGCGCGGTCGGCGGACGTCTGCGATTATTGGATGAACTAGAGACCGGTGTCATCACCGCGGAATCCGCTGCCACTACTTTCTCGACAGCGTCGGATGCCGAGAAGAATGTGTGCCTGTTTTGGGCAGCCTTCCTGAAACTTGCCAATTTCCTACAGCCGCTGATCGAGGTCGGAGCTGACCCGCTATACTTCGATGCCCTGGGACTGTCTCCGCTGCACGTCGCGGCCTTCAGCGGCTCCACGGAATGCGCTACCTACCTGCTGTCATGTGGCTCAGACCCTAATTACATGCCAAGATGCTTCGCCCCGCTCCATTGTGCCGCGTTCGGGAATTCAGTGCAAGTGGCTAATTTGCTAATCAGTCGCGGTGCATCCGTACATTCCGCCGTGAAGTATGTCAACTGTGAAGGTGGCCTGCTCCATTGTGCAGTGCGAGCCAACTCCGTGGAATGCCTTAAATTGTTTATATCCCACGGTGTCGATGTGAATCAAATTGAGCCGGGTGGCACCAACTCTATACATCTTGCGGCCGATTTAGGAATGTTCCAGTGCCTAACGATACTCCTCGAGACGCCCGGGTCGGACCCGAACGTGCGGACGCGAGTCGGCGACAGGGAGTCCACTGCGTTACATCTGGCAGCTGACGGTGGTTTTGTGGAATGTGTGGATTTGTTGCTAACTAAGGGTGCTGAAGCCTGTTTAAAAAATCACAGAGGTTTCACGGCATTGCATCTGGCTGCTCGTTCATCAAGCTTGGAGTGTGTGGAGTCCTTGCTGAGAAAAGGTAACGCCGAACCGAACGCCAACGACTTCGACATGAGGACCCCACTACACGCTGCTATAGGCAAGTCTGATAGCGCTTGCGATATAATCGAGACGTTGATAAGTTGGGGCGCGAATGTGAACCAGAAGGATGAGTATGGCTTCACGCCGCTGCACCTGGCCGCCCTCGACGGGTTGTCAGCGTGCGTCGAGACATTAATATACCACGGCGCTGACGTCACGACAAGGTCTAAAAAAGGAAACTCAGCGCTTAATGTAATAGCTAGAAAAACGCCGGCGTCTCTAGCAATGGTAACTAGAAAATTGGACTGTGCGATCACGCTGCGACACTCACAGACGAGTAATAGGGAGGTTGAATTAGAGCTCGACTTTCGTAGCATACTACATCATTGTTACCCGCGGGAGATTAGTTACTTGAACACGTTCGTCGACGAGGGACAGAAAGAGGTCCTCCTTCATCCGCTTTGTTCAGCATTCCTTCACATAAAGTGGGAGAAAATACGTAAATATTACGTCGCTCGGCTGTTTCTAAGCTTCATATTTGTTCTGTGTCTAACATTGTATGTATTGACTGCTCTGGCGCATAATTGTTACAACGGCAGTAAAGATATGGAGGAAACGATTCAAGAGCAGGAACTTTGTCAAAAACAGTCCATACTCGGAGACCTGTTACGGAAAAACCCATTTGTAATAGAAATGCAATGGTGGGTGCTAGCCGGAATCACGATATTTGAGATATTCAGAAAGGTTTACGGAATAGCTGGTTATTCTACTGTGAAACAATATTTGATGCAATCTGAGAATATTATCGAATGGTTCGTGATTGTGAGCGTGTTTCTCATATCGTATATTTATACGAACATCACGTACACTTGGCAGAACCACGTCGGCGCGTTCGCCGTGCTGGCAGGTTGGACTAACTTAATGATGATGATAGGACAATTACCTGTTTTTGGGACCTATGTCGCGATGTATCAAAAAGTTCAAAAGGAATTTGCCAAACTACTGATGGCCTACTCCTGTATTTTAATCGGCTTTACTATAAGTTTCTGTGTCATTTTCCCTGACTCCTCCTCTTTTGCTAACCCTTTCATGGGCTTTATAACTGTCCTGACGATGATGATTGGCGAACTAAATTTGGATTTACTGCTTAACGAGCCAGATGGTAACGACCCTCCTGTCCTTTTAGAATTTTCTGCGCAAATCACTTATGTATTGTTTTTAATGTTTGTTACTGTAGTCCTTATGAACCTGTTAGTAGGTATAGCTGTCCATGACATTCAGGGGTTGAGAAAAACCGCGGGTCTCTCAAAACTGGTCAGGCAGACTAAACTGATATCATACATGGAGCTGGCCTTATTTAACGGTTACTTGCCGAAATGTCTGCTAAAAATCCTCCATTCCTCAGCTCTAGTATCTCCACAAGCTTACAGAGTAGTTTTGAGCGTCAAACCATTAAACCCGAGTGAGAAACGACTTCCTCGAGACATAATGATGGCTGCTTACGACATCGCGAAAATGAGGAAACAATATGGTCACACGATATCGTCGAGCGGATCAACAACAGGCGCGTACTCATGTTTCAAGAAGTATGAGAACAACAATGACTCGGGTTACAGAGAGTACGGGTACTCCTCGGGGTTGGGGAGTCTTCAGGCCAGGTTGGATGAGACGTCAGAAAATGTACGCCAGCTGACTCAGGAAGTGAGAGAATTAAAGAAACTGATAAACGCGCAGCAGCTTGTGCTACAGCAAGCCTTGTCCGGTGCGATGGATCGTTGATGATATAATGACTGCCGTTTACTCTCAATGCCACTATATACACCAGTCAATAAACTACAGTGTGTATTGTACCATATAGCTCGGTAGCTCGGTTTACTAGCTGACTTAAATTCTTTTAGAGTGGTGATATTTTTTTTCGTTTTGTTGTACCTAGAAAACCCACTGTTACACCGTCGTTTACTTAGGATAAATAACATAATTATGATAATATTATGAGTTTTTGTTTTTATTATCGGTGTAATTAGGGTGTAGAATTAGGGAATGGAGTCAAGGGCTCTGTTCATGCACAGTTGTGTTGTATCGCAAAAACTATATTTAAGGGCTGGTCCCAAAGTTAAATAAGTTTTAAATATTTCATATTTCAAATAGTTTCTAATTATGAGTTTAGGTCTAACTTAGAAGCGATATTTAATTTATAATAATATTGAAAACTGTCGATGAATGGAGTCTATAAGTGACATTTTTATATATTGTTTGATGCGGAACGCACTGGACACTGTGATTGTAGGTATTACATATATTGTATTAAAGATTCTATTGTGATATTAATCGTGACAATAAAATTATTTTGCAATTTATAAGGTTGTTTTTGTATATATCCTTTAGTTTTAAGACTTTGAACACAATAAAAGTCAAGTTACTGACAAAATGAGTAAAAACATGAATAAACAGCTCAAATCCGGTAAAACAAGAACACAACATCAAACTTTATTAATTATTTTGCAAAATAAGAACATAACATCAGATTATAATGCTCTCAGGTACACGGAATAAATTAAAATATATTATCCCTCATCTTTCTTTTTAGCCGACATTCGAATACAAATCAAACCAAGAATCATGGTAGGATATTAATGTTTTTTTAGACCATGCCAAGAATATTGATTTGAATAACAAAAACAATAAAACAAGGTATTTTGTACGTCCTAATAAAAGCTATTTAGGTGAAATTACCTAATTTTAATTAATTTATTTATATAGATACCTACCTACGTTAACATGACTTAAGCGTATTCAAATGTTCGCGCCATTCAACCCTATTCCGTTTCCCACCCCATTCAACCCCAGTGTTTCGCGCGCAGCTTCTCGGATGACAGCTGCGAACGAGTCAACTAAGATTCCTACAAGACGAAAATACACGCTTTAATATAAAAAATGGCCTTCATTAGACGAAAAATCCACTAGATCGGTGCAATAAACTACCCAGTGTTTCAATTTGGTGAAAATATCAATCTACCTGTTGTTGAATTCGATCTAATATTTTGTTTCTGCTTGTTATTATCAAAGAAATTGCAACATAACCTTCACATTTTGCAATTTTATTATTTTTGAAGATCTCGTTTTGAATAATTAATTGAATATTAGAAAAATGTTGTAAATCACAAAGGAAAAAGTGCGAAATCGATGCCGGATGCACCACCTGCATTTATTTACATCGAACTCAATATCATCAATTTGACATAGCAATAACAATGTTGACGTAAATTACCCATGCGCAGACTACTGTAAACCGGTCGATATTCAATTGCCTGAATGGGATAAAATATCTAGATTTAGGTCTTCTCTCTCGAACACCCCCTTAGCGCCCCTACCGACGTTCGTCCCTTGCAATCGGCGGCCGCGGGCCGGCCCTTATTGATTTGACTGCAGTTGTGTGTGCGGGTCATTCTACCCGGTGGTCCAATGCAGGGCAGTTTCAAGATCCAGCTCATCAACATGGGAACCCGGGCGGCGGCATGTAAGTATCTTTAATCCTATTAGCGCTTAAATTAAATTCAGTGAACGCCTTGCATGGAAATTAACGCGTTTGTTTTTCAGAGTTGTATGAGGGGCGTCGTTGAGTAGTGCTTTATATGTGTCCAAATGCAGGGGCCACAGGATACCATGCAGTATTCGGTTTCGGACTCTGAGCTGAGCTTGAAAGGTGAGCTCGTACAAGCGAGCTATTCAATTTTGTGGCACTTTTTGTTCCGGCACGTTAGCTTGCCTTGCCCCCATTTCTTAGGGTTGCCATCTGTGTCTCTTAGCAATTCTGATATTCTCATTATATTGTGTTGATAGAGTTCCCACTAAAAGCAGTGGTTTAATTCGAATTTCTTAGTTGATTGCAGCTCGGAGAACCAGTAACTGCATAGTAAACATTTTTTTTTTTGCTCTTGCCATTTCAGTTTTGTTTTATAATTTGTTACTAGCATATTGTACTTTAGATGTAGCTTCTTTCAAAGAATTAAAAATAATATTCCCCAAAATCCTTTAAAAAAAATAAGTTTTATAGATAGACTTGCACAAATCCATCTTGCATTGGATGTACTTAACATGCACTGTGCTAATTATTAAAGTGCACTAATAAAATTCACAGAAATCTTAATTTAATTGGATAAAGTCTCTCCGCAAACAACTCGGGACAAACTGCTGGCTACCTAACTTAATATTTTTTATTGCACATGCAGTTGTAGTTTTCCATTGCGACTAATTAAGTTTTATGATGCATTTGCCTTCTAATAATAAAATTAAATTTTTCATTATTTGGTTTAACCTTGGTATTGGGAAAAATATTCAGTTACCAAGCAGCTATATCCAATTGAGTGCTCTTTGCTTTCACTTTACAAATGCTTATTTTAAAAATATTGGAAATTGGCAATAAAGTTATCACAGAATATTTAATCAAATATCATACTAATTATGTAACTTATATCAAGATGCACATAATTAGATCTTTTTGTTTTTGTTATTATTCTTGGTCTGAAGGTAATTTAAAGTAATTTTCTATCAAGACATAATACTTCAAGATGGTAACCCTTTTTCCCTTCTAGGTCTCATGTGTGCATATCCCTAGGTTTATTTGGTGTTGGTGTCTCCGTCCTGCCCCGTTGTATCCTAGAATGTTTTCAATATACAATGTTTGTTTAGTTCTACAGAGACAAGTACCCCATTGTTGTTTCAATGTTATATGTATTCCTGATTCTGTTAATTTTTGGTCAAACTGCATTGTATCAACATAGGGATCCCGTAAATTTTGATTTCTAGAAAATGGAGGGTGAAGTTCAAAATGGCGGACTGCCGCGTGACGGCTTATGTAAATGGTAAAGCAAGCTACCACGCACATTCGCACTGTCGCCCATTTTCCAACCGCGCCCATGGCGAAGCCACCAATACGCATGCGCGCAGGTGAGGGACGCTCGGCCGTCCGCCATTTTGAGCCACTTTTGGCCGGGGCTCACAGTCCATTCAGACCTCGAGCTAGCAAGCCGTGTTAACCTTTTTACTGGTGCAACATCCTGAACAATGGGGTGCAGTAAGCAGCTTTACAGTTTTGCCTGGGATGTTAACTAGGTACTAATCATAATTTATTTCGCTTAAAATAACTTCATTTAATTATACATTGTAATTATTTAAATGCAGTTTGATCAATAAATTCAATTAGCAGAATCAGGCTTTCTGTGTGTGGCTCACCTTTCTAAAATGTTGGCTAAACCAGTATGTCTGTCCGTACTATCCCGCTGCTTATCCTGGTGTGGAGGTTTCCGGGGAAGCTTTGTCTGTTGTATCTCCTTCATATCTATGATATGTATATCTGTTCTTATCCTTCTGTGTATCTATATCTATGTAAACCTCCTGTCTGTCTATGTTTTTTTTATGTAAGTGTCAATCAAAATATTTTCCAAAAAAACTGTTTCAAAATTTTTTCAATGATAATAATATGACCAATGTAAAAAAAAACTTGTTCTAAAATACCTACCTTTTGACAATTACATTTTGCATTGGTATTTTTTTTTTACAAAATTTTATACAAATTAAAATACTTAATTGTTTTCGGAAGTTTCGTAACATCTATTTATAAAATTTCATTGCTCTGTATAATATTATTGTAAAGTCAAAATGTTTCTATTATATTTTTATTATAAAAAGATTTTTATTAAATGATGCTTACTCAAACTAAATTGTCTTCATCCATCTGCCGGTCCTCATGAATATTTATTTGCTTCAAATATATTTATAAAACAATGAGTAAGTAACAGAATTTAAGGAAGTCCTATAAATAGTTTCCACCTATTACTGAGAATTTTCCACGAAAAATATAATAATCAGTCAATCCGTCGAGTTACGAGAAATTGGGCCTTACGTCGAAGGTATAAGACTGCTTTTCAAATGACCTTGTGGGAGCTAGCACAAATCCTTTTTTAGAGGTCTTGCTTACTTTCTGTTAAACATTGTTTAAAGAAATCTGTGTATATTTAGTAGATTTGGTGTCAGAAATGTTAGAAATTGTTTGGTGTCAGTCTTAGAAAATTATGTATTAGCCTTTGAAAATGTAGTCATTGTACTTGATGGTAGATTATTTTGTTAGTTGCATGATGTATTGATGTGTAGTAAATAAATTTATAAATAAATATAATGAATGCTGCTTTTTTATTTATACCTGTGATTTTAATGTTGTATGTATTGCCAATGATATGGCAAGACAAAATGTAAAAAATTGCCATTCCAATTAAATTTAAAAAGAGTGGTCTAGTAAAGATAACTAAAACTATCCCATTACTGTTTAAATGCTTATTATAATAATTCAAAATAATATCCTAAGAAATATACAAAATTTCTTTTTAAAATAGATTCAATACCCCAAAACATTCATTTAAACATTCAGAAAACTAAATTACCTACTCCCAGTCCCAGACAAAAAATCAGATCCCTAATACTAGCTTCCAATAAGTAAATCAATAAAAACTATAAAAATAAAACGGTTTTGGCACAGGCGCGGGACGCATGCGCGAGTTACCCTTGCACCCTTGCACTCCGCAGCGCCCCGACCTCGCCCTTCTTAGATAATAAGAGCCGCCGATCGATAGCCGGTCCGTGCATGCGCCCCGCGGTAGTGCCGCATTGCCGCAACCAATCCGAAAGCGTTTACCCCGCCCCTGACACGGTCACCACGCATGCGTCCCGCGACCCTGATTAAATGTGCCACATTATCGGGAATCGGAACTTTGCTTTGTGCAATACCTAGCCTTTATTAGTTGAGATAGTTGATGTATTGGCATCTGCTTTTTAAAACTTACGTTAAACGTACTTCAAAGTCGAAACAGTAAGATTATTTTGAACATGACGGTTCTTTTCTTGAAGCGACACTTGACGTAAATGACGCATGCGTCCTTTTTTCTTATTAGGCGCGAAATCTTAAATTTTTGGCTCTTGCCCTACCTTGGACAGCTTTCAACTAGAGAACTATTTTTCCCAATATCGTTGAAGTTAATTTTTGTGTTTGCGAATTCGTTCTTGAGATCTTATAAGATCTCAAGAACCAAAGAAGCAGTCAAGAAGACTTATAAGTCGTGATACCTCCTTGTATTATTTTTAAGGAAAAGGTCCTGATATTATGAATGTAGTAAGACAGCGTTGGTAGGTAGGTACTTACGAATCGGTTCCCGCTCAAGTAGTTCCCGTTCAAGATGGCGTTGATCGGTGGGCGATTTTCGAGGCTGCCATAAGTTACAAAATGACCATTTAAATTTTGAATAAATAATGTATTTATTTTATTTATTTATTTACTTCAAGCACAGAAATGTACAGAGGCGGGCTTAATGCCATAGATGTTTTCTACCGGTCAACCTTTGCGTGATGCACAGACAAACTGGTAGGTACAATTACGAAAAATTTAGGAATAAATATTTATTTAAATATAAAAATACTCACAATTATCCTATTACTAACTATAAATATAATATGTATAGGTATTAGGTACCTAATTAAATATAAGTACAAATAAATATACATAGGTATTAGGTACCTAATTAAATATAAGTACAAATAAATATACATAAACTAGCTTTTGCCCGCGGCTTCGCTCGCGTTAATTTAAACTTTGATAATAAATTCGGGTTATAATTCAATCATGATTCGAAAGACACGTGGCGCCATCTATTATCATAAGAACGTTATTGTTGTTTTCCTCGGGAACAGTACTTTTTTTCGGGATGAAAGATACCCTATATCCGTTTCTGTATACTTGACAACGTATATTGTAAAATTTCAGGATGATCGGTTCAGTGGTTTAGGCGTGAAAAGGTAACAAACAAACAAACAAACTTACTTTCGCTTTTATAATATTAGTTAGGATACACGAATATACTAAAACAAAGCAGACTAACAATGGGAAAACATTAACGTTGTGAAGATAATGCCAGCTTCTTATGAATGTGCTGCGAACAATCGGTTGGTCGCCATCCTGATTTCCAGGGGGAGCGCATTCCAAAGTGTGATAGATTGAACGAAGAAGGAAGAGTGAATAAAGTCTGTGCGGTGAGTGGGTTATCGAAAAAGGCGATTATTTGATGAACGAGGATTTTTGTTGTGGTTGGCATAAAGGTATTGAAAGTGGGGGGCTAGATAACTAGGGCAATTGGGAGAGTTAAGAAATTAAAACAAGGTGGTCAACGCCCTTAATTGCTCTCTGCGCTGGCGCATGGACAACCACTTTAGAAGCGATCGATGCACAGAGACATAATCGTACTTACGGAGATTGAAAACGAATCGAATGCAGTAATTGAGAAGACTCAAGTTTGTCGAGGATTGAGAAGACTCAAGTTTGTCGAGGATTGAGAAGACTCAAGTTTGTCGAGGATTGAGAAGACTCAAGTTTGTCGAGGAGATCTGCTTTCAAGTTGTAGTAGTACACATCGCCATAATCGATGATAAGGAAAATTAAGGACTGCACAAGCATTGTCTTCGTACTCGTTAGTAATAAAATTTTCAGTCGGTACAGAGCCCGCAGCGTTCCAGTAACATTCTGCCTGACCCTAGCGACTTCAGTACGCCAGTTCAGGGTACTATCAATGTGAAAGCCTTATAATTATGTCAGTATTAAATGGAACGATCGTACCATTGTAGAGAACTGGAGGCAAGGTTGTACCATCTACCTTACTCATACTCCAAGAACTACCAATGATGATCGCCTGACACTTATAAGGTTTACTGCTATCCCAAATCTATCAGACCAGGTTTTTATGGCTATTAAGTCTCTTTTTAATTTGTCGATAGCTTCAGCTAATTCTTCAACCCTCCTATGACAGTAGGTACAGTTGCAAGTCATCCGCATACAGATGATACGCATAATACGGTTTTTTAAAATGAATATGGATCCTTTATTATCTTCTAAATAAATCGTAGTTTTAATCCGTTTTCTGAACGTTTGTTTCCGCACACACAGTGTACGTACATAGTGTACGTACCTACACGTTAAAATTGGCGTCTTTTAAATACTTCTTCTAGTTTCAATATGACCGATCCAAATATCGTTAAAAATTTATTCTGAATTTACGAACTGGTTCGTAGTGTTTTAGGTTGTAGAGAAACGACTGATAGTCGTGCGTGCGTTATGTTGCTTTTGAAAGATATTCCTATTTCATATTTACATTGGAGGCGTTGAAGGGTGGACGATATTGGAGGCTGTTTTACTTAGGGGCTATTCAAGTATTATTTAAGAACCAAAGGGGGTTGGGGTCTTTGCTTTGCTTATTTTTGATGATATAGAGAGAGGGCGGGGTGGATTAAAATGACTAAAATCCTGCTTGCGTAATACTTGAATGGCCCCTTACCGAAACGTTTAAGATAAACTTACTGTGGGCACAAAAATGAACGTATTTGATTTCAACGAAGCAAGAAATGATATTAGTAATTTTTTTATAAATAACAATAGAAAGGTTGACAGTAAAAGAAATATTTTGTAGACTTCTTCTAAATCTCAATTCAATCTTTGTACCTATAACCATTCTGTTAGGCCAAGACAAGTGTAGATAGGAATACCTGCGTGTTGACGTCATCGCACTCGCTGGGAACGGTTCTTCGCTGCTGCGCTAAAGATGGCGGCTTTGATGGACTGTTACTTTAATAAATTAGTTATTTAGTATTTGGATCTTGACCGTTCAACTTTGCTATATTTTATACCACAGAAAGAAACTATGGAGTTCAAAATTCAACATTCTATATCAATCATGTATTTATTCGGCAAAAATCTGTTATTAGGGTGCAATCCCTGCACACTTTAATGTGTACATAAAAGGGTTCTGGTTCGAGGGTGGCAGTTATTTACTAAATTCTTTTTCTCTTTGAGGGTTACCTACCCATCACTAAAAAGAACTACACCCTTGGAAAGGAGTGGTTTGTCTGTGACTGATCGCAATCCACCCCTATGTAGCCATCCTAATTGATTGCTACTGACACAATCTGATGGATACTGGTCCTTTGAGGGTTGCATTTTGCATTAATGCTTTGAAGGGGAGTGGTGTAGTAATAAACTCTCTGTTTTAATGACCAACTGGTTCAACGCATCGCTCCCCTACACGAATGTATGTAGGTACGGGTTAGTAATTTTGTTTATTACAATCAAAATTTCAAAATAAAATATCAAACAAAAGTGCTTCTTTCTTATATTTTGAAGGGTTGATCTAATAAAGAGGTATGCTTCTCCATACGAAACTACCTTTTGGAAGGGGCAACTAGAATCAATTGTATTTTCTTGTAAATTTTGACATTGAAAAGTGGCTTTTTATTTGCCTATTTCAAATAAATGATATGGCTTTGACTTTGTGGTAGGTACTTACTCAATATAAATAATTTAGGAATCTAAGGTATTTTCTAAACTTAACAATGATTTCGGCATCCGGTAGAAATCTGGAATGCAGCTAAGTCAGACCCTGAGTACAGGAGCTTAGATATTATACTTTCGTAGTACAGAAGTGGCTGCGAAACAGTTGCTAAACTTGAACCAAGAATAGCCATAACTTACCAGTAGTAGAACTACCGACAAAATACAAACGCAAAATGCTGAAATAAAATATTAAATGATTCGGATTGATAAAGTCTTCTCAAATATATTTTAAACAGTAGTGGAATGGTTTTAAAATCTAACTACACTTGCGTGCAAAAAAGTCGATCCACCTCGTTCTCTTTGATTTTCTTCCTGAATAAGTCGTATAGATTACGTCTGTGATAAAAATTACATAAGATATTCATATGTACCTAGTTTTTGAGAAAATTGCTAGATTAAAAACTTACCTATGGGTCGAATAAAGATCCTTCTTTTTTGTCTATTAAAAATTTAAGTTAAATTGATCAATAATCGAACAGTCATAAACAAAATTAAGCTTTTGTCAACTTTACTGACAAAAAAAGTCACGCATTGTTTCCAAGCATTATTGAGTGATGAGGACATCTGAAGAATCGAGTCGATCTTGTCAAGAATATTGCTTTTATCAAAGTATGGGCATGTGTAAATAAACTTTAGCTTACCTACTTTCATCCAATATAAAATAATTAAAATATATACATCGACATTTATGAGCTAGTCTCTCAATTAGAGAGCATGGTGCGGCCCTATTTTTTTGCACGCAAGTATAAATTAGCTTAAGTCTGCGCTCATAGCCTTACGTAACGCAAGCCTCATACTCTGGCCACACTGAGGCGAATCCCGCTCGGGACGCGACTGTGCACGTCCATTGTTTTAATGATTTAGGAAGTCATGCAATTATTCGCGCCAGTTTGAACACCTTACAAGTTACTTGACACAATCAGCGCTAGCTAATTTCGTCCCGCATCCCGCGCTGCGTAGCCTCAGTTTGGCCTAAGCTTTACTGTACTAATATTTTCTCCTTCTTCTGCTGAATGAAGAAAAAGGCCACCATACTAATAGGATAAATCTCTAGCCTCGTCCTATACAGTTACAGCAAAGATCCGCAGCCTCTACGACGCCCAGTTGCGGCTGCAACACAATATTCAGCCGTTGCCTCTTGGCACTGACATTGCCAACACTGTCAAATACTTCTCACAGACTCTTCTTAGTAAGTATCCTTTAATCTTGATTAGTTTTAACAGGGTGTACCTAAGCATGTTTTTTTCGTCTTATAGGTTGTTGTGGAGTGTCCGCAGATTACAGTGCCGGATGGTAGTCACGTTTACCTTGCGGACACTGGTGAACACTTACCTGTTTTGTGTTTTTAATGTAATGTATGGTTAGGTATAATTATTACTTCGGGAGCAAAGTCGTTGGCACAGCTAGTTGTAGCCATCCACAAAATCCATAGCTAGGGCATCATTGTTGAAGATGAAAAAGCTATAATAGATTAGACTCCGATTTTTTGTAGTCTAGAGTCCAACCACCTATGAACTAGAGTTCCTTCTTGTCTATATTGTTATCTTTCCACTTCTTAGCGTGTCGATGGCAAAAATAGTAAAATACCTAAATTGTCTTGCCTTTCACTGATTGCCTCAAAATTTCATCAGGCGTTCTCAAAGATGTCCCGCGCTCACCGCTTGAGATGCTTCGGGATGCTGACAATGACAGCGAGAGGATGGGTTTGTACCCCAACCTGGACTATAAGAGCCTGTTCAACGCGCTATCTGGGCTCGTTGACTCCACACCACATCTGCAGTATGGAACACTGGGTAAGTGTGATGACTGTGTTGTTTTTCTTTTGTTTTTGTGGCATTTGGTGGCGTTATATTTACATAATACTAAAGTCGGTTTAAACAATGATCAAGGTTTAAACTTGAAGACTGAAAAATGGTAAGACTGCTAAATGCAAAAGGTGACCTAACATCTTTTGCATTTAGCAGTCTTATCTTTTTTTAGTACTCTCGTCATGACTTTGTGGTAGTATTGGAATTTGGAAGTGGTTCTTTGTACGATAGCAACGTCTCTACTTATTAAATAACAAAATATATTTTTTACGCTTAAAACGCGATATAACTAAAAATACTTTGGACTTTGGAAAATGAATTTGTAACACACATGAAACATTCAAACTAGCACTTTGAACATGACAATATTTTTATAAAACTAAGAAATCAATCAAATAAAATTTAAAAAAAACTAGGTATACATCAATAGACAGACTATTTTGATGCATGTACTTATGAAACGTTTATTTTTTTACGATTCTGCTATGGATTTCGTAGTAGGTAGGTACAAGTTGTTCAGTAGGACGGACGGGTAGAATTAGGTACCCCGTGACGAATGCAAGTGACTAAATCGCCATCTTGTATATATTAAAATACTTCTCTAACACTAACCATTGTAATAGTTTTCCAACATTTTGATAATCACAATATTTTGATTATATTTCGAACACTGATATACTTACGAGTACTCAACACTGTATACAAACATAAAATTACATTTAAATGTTTCCAGCATTCGGTCAGGCCATCCTGCAGTGCCTGGGCTGCCTGCTGCCTTTCCTGGAGTATGACATGATCGACAACCTGCCATTCTTGGTAGCCTACTGCGTCGCAATGTTCCCAGTAGCACTTCATCAGGAGATCTTGCATCTTCTCTCTTATTATATCCTGCCGTTTACTATTAGTAAGTATTTATTTAAAGTTACTATCTTTGATCCGTCCTTCGTCTAAGTCATAGGTTCTCAACCTTATTTTGCCCACTGCCCGCTTTGAGTTTTTTTTTTACTTGCGTACTGTCGCGAATCTGAAACAGCTATTGCAACGATTACATTTAAACGTGTAATATTAAGACGTGTATATTATTTGTGTGTTTTTTAAGATTCGCCTCCTAATTTTCTCTGGGTGTTCTACTGCCCCCCTGAAAACCTCAAACGCCCACGAGGGGGCGTTATCGCCCACATTGAGAACCTATGGTCTAGGTGCAGTGACGGATCTTTGTAGGGTGGCTGGTAGCAGCTGGATGAGAGTAGCCAAGGATAGATAGGTAGAATACTCTTTATTATGTCTGTCTGTTTGTCTGTCTGTCTGTCTTATTGTTTCTCTTTGTTGTGTTTGTAGGATCGAGCTAATTGGCGTTCGTTTGGTGAGAGGGGATGTCCAGTCGTGGACTGCTATAGGCTGCGGGGTAATTGCGTAACATACTCAACAGTAGGAATGGCTTTCATTTTGACAGTTTAACAACATTCATTGCGTTATTTGCTTTGTTGAGCAGACAAATTTTTCGACATATGAAGCAATGGATTAGCAATAGGCTTCAAAATTATTCAGATTGTGATACATAGTGTGTGACGTAATTAGGGAACTGATTATGACGTCTATGTTTTGATTTAACAATGAGCTCCCATTTAGGTGTTGTATGTATCTGGTGAAATGAACCACAGAAATACGTTTTTAATCCATGAAATTGGCTTTATTTGACAGATAATTTTATTGCATTGATGTTTGAATATGATTTCGGGCATGTGGCCGCCGTATCGGTCCAGCCGTTTCGAAGATTAGCCGGAACAAACAGGAAAAAAAAAGTATTTTGTTATAAGTACCGTATATACTTTCAAATGCATTTAGTAATAGCTATTATTTTGATATTACAAACAGACGCTTCAATTTTATTTATTTGTATAGAGATGTTAATGTATATTAATAACTAAATAATAATAATAATAAATCAAAACGTTTTCTTTGTGCCAAAAAACCGAAAAACTTTGGTAATTCAATGGTAAAATCCCTTTCGTAGTTGTCTCAATGTAACCCCGCATCTCTATTCACCCCATTTTACGGTAATAATAGGTCTTTACCTATGAAATTGCCGTTTTGTATGAAAAAATTTAAACGAATTTTTTTCATGATTTTTTTATTTGTATTAATCGAAGTAATCACCCATGCAATCAATGCATCTTTGCCATCGCAGTGGCAGTTTATTGATGCCCTTCTTAAAGAAATCAGCTGGACGGGAGGCAACAAATTCTTCAAAGGCATTTTGTACTGCCTCTCGGGTATTAAATTTTTTTCCCGCCAAGAAGTTATCCAAATTCTGGAAAAAGTAGTAGTCTGTAGGCGCAAGGTCTGGTGAGTAGGGCGGATGACGGAGAGCTTCCAACCCCAGTTCTTGCAACTTGGAGACCGTCTGCTGTGCAGTATGAGGTCGCGCGTTGTCGTGCAGGAGCAGCGGAGACGAGCGATTGACCAATGCTGGTTGGAGATGCGCCAGCTTCTCCATCATTGTGTTCAGTTCTTCACAGTACACATCTGCAGTAATGCTCACCCCGTTTGGTAAGAAGCTGTGATGAATCACACCGGCGCTAGACCACCAAACAGTGACCATCACTTTTCTAGGGGTAAGTTTTCGTTTAGGGCATTGTTTAGGTGCTGAACCAGGATCCAACCAACTTGCTGAGCGCTTACGGTTATCAAACAGAATCCATTTTTCATCGCAGGTAACAATGCGGTTCAAAATTCCTTCATTTGTGTGTCTGTTGAGCAGTGCAAGGCACGTCTCGACGCGTACTTCGCGCTGGCGATCATTGAGTTCGTGGGGCACCCATTTGTCAAGCTTTTTTACCTTGCCAATTTGACGCAAATGGACCAATATTGTTTTGACGCTAACGTCGAAAGCTGCTGCTAATTCAGCCGTAGATTGTGTATCATCAGCTTCCACAATCGCCTTTAATTCGTCATTGTCGACCAAAGTCTTCGGACGACCGCGAGGTTCATTTTTCAGGTCGAAATTTCCAGAACGGAAGCGAGCAAACCAATAACAGGTGGTGCGTTGGTTTGTAGTGTTAGCTCCGTAAACGTCGTTGATGTTGCGTGCCGCTTGTGCCGCGTTGCTGCCACGACGGTACTCATATTCCATAATTACTCGAATTTTTAACGTATCCATGATGACGAAAAAGATTGAAATGCGATGAAAATGTAACACTAATCAATAAAGAAATGACTACTTTTAGAAAAAAAAATCCATGTTTTTAAAATAAAATTAATTTGAAATTAGAATTCTTAGCCAAACAAAAATTATTTTGATTTGAAATAGCCAGTACTGCAGAACGGCAATTTCATAGGTAAAGACCTAATATAATAAACCCTCGCCCCCTATTACATGGGACTTAAACATAACTGGCGAAATGTGGGTGTACTATCGGTACACCTCTGCCTAACCCTTCGGGGAATACAGGCGTGATGTTATGTTATGTTGTGTTATGAACAAAAAAATTAAAACAAAAACCACTCGTTTTATACCACGCCTAACACCCAGATTCTGGAACAAAAATTAGCTAATAAATTGTCAAGCGCGCGTAAACTGCTGTGATTGGTTGAAATAATTACATAATCAGTATAATGTTCCCACTGCTGGGGCACAGGTCTCCTCTTTCTGTAAGAGGGAGTGGGCCGTAATCCACCACGCGGGCCCAGTGCGGGCTGGTGGATGTAACATGTCTTCGTACTTATGGTTCTAGGACATGCCGGTTTCATCACGATGTGTACCTTATTTAAAGTGTCTGCTTGGGTTTGATTCGAACCCACGACCTACAACTCGTTAGTCGCGGCCGTTACCACCGGGCCACCACTGCTCTAACAAATCTGACAAATTGTCAATTGCGCGTAAACTGCTGTGATTGTTTGAAGTCATTATCAACAGCTAATCGCATCACTTGACTTAATTTTAATTAAGTTAAGTTTAATTTTTAACTGTTGATAATTATGGTTTCAGAAATCGGGTGTTACAGGAATAATTGTTTAAAAAAATATTCTGTGGTCACCTTTTGAAATTTTCTCGCAACCATTTATATAAAAACTTGAAGTAATTCTAATGCTAAAAAGTAAAAAATAATCAAAAATACATCAATTAGTTAGAGGATTTATACTGAAATAGGAAGCAATGATAAAATAAAAATGCTGGCGACCATATTTTAAATAAAATTTTGAAAACATTTTATTTTTGTGTTTTGAATTTTGTTTACAATTTTTTTTCATACTAAATAAACATAGCATCCTGTATTCTCCGAATCGGTAGGTAGATGAAGTTTACAGTACATCCCCATTTCTTCTGATACGTTTTTTTTTATTAGGATTTTCTGCTTTGTTTGTTACTATATCCGGGAGACCGTTAGTGGTGAAGGGTCGGTCTAAGCCAGAAAATTAAAACACGTTTCTGAATTGAAAAAAAACGTAAAAGTCTTTGTTTAAAAACCCCTAAACAAAAAAAGCTGGTGACAACAACGCCAGTTTCAAAATGTGTTTGTTTTTAGTACCGGCTCCGCTAGTCTCTTTTAAACAACAAACTAATGAAATGTATCGTTCTCTTAGCACGCAAGTATGCAGGCATGGAGGAAGAGAGCCAGGCATCGCAGTCTGTCGCCGCTATCATCATGATGGTGTTCCAGCATTCAAGCAATCCGGGTAAGTGCTATTTATTAAGTAAAAACATAACCCTGTCTTTGTTGTCGCGCAGTCGGGTAAAAACAGAAAAACATCTATCATCCAATCTACCTTCTGTTAAACATGGTCTTTCGTAAACTCGCAACAGAGAATGTAGTTCTAATTTTGGCCCTTAGAAGGGTCCAATGTCCAAATAACAAAAAAAAATAGCCTTTATGAATTCACATGTTATTGAAAAAGTCCTGGTCAAAGTCAAAGCCAAAGCGTTTATTTCAAATAGGCACATAAAAGGCACTTTTAAACGTCAACATTTACAATTGATTCTAGTTGCCCTTTCCAAAAGGTAGTTTCGTATGGAGAAGAATGGGCAAGAAACTTCACCGTTACTCTTTTAAATGTACCTAAATGTAACAAATCAAATACCTACAGGAGTTCTATTTAGAGAAAGTTTTATAGGCAAAAACAATAGTACAGTCGGCAGACATCAAGCTGTCACAAACTGCCAGATTTTCTCATTCGATTTTGAACTTAACTTTCAACATTTTAAGGTTTAAAATCGTTTGGAGAAATTTTACAGTTTCGTGTTACTTGACCTGCTGGCGACTGTACATTACTGCAGCGGCTTGCAAAAGAAGCATTGATGGACGAAGGTGAAAATACGTGACTCCATAAATGGCGAAGAATGACGAACAACAATAATTTTTCACGCACCAATATATTCAGTTGTTTCTTTTTTACTTTAAGAGGGCGCACACGGGTCCACTAGCGCCACTCCTTTAAAATAATATTATCTCGTGACTGAGTAGGAATTTTGAATAACAGCTCAATAAGCACTCTGTGTAAGTTCGTTTAGAATTTTCTAATACCTTTTATAAACTTTCATACTGAGACACGAAGCAACAAAATTCGATCTAAAGAAAAACCACATTCCTCTAAGACATCGTATTTGTTGCTTCGTGTCTCAATATGAAAGTTTATAAAAGGTATTAGAAAATTCAAGACGCACTTACCGAGGGTGCTTAATAAGCCGTTATTCAAAATTCCTTCTCAGTCACGAGATAATATTTTTTTAAAAGAGTGGTGCTAGTGGACCGGTGTGCGCCCTCTTAAACAGCTCTCTTTGCAAGCCAGTTCGAAATTTAAATAAACTTTTTGATAAGTTACCTCCTTGGTTGCCATGTTTCGAAGTAAAATTTCATTTTGACATTTCAACAACATTCATTGCGTTATTTATGTTGTTGAAGAGACAATTTTTTCGACCAAATGAAGCAATGGATTAGCGTTATCTTTCAAAATGATTTACATTCGTGATTGATAGTGTTTTACGCAATTAGGGTACAGTACAGCATTTTCGAGTTATCTCAAAGGTTGTCAAAATAATGCTCGAATTTCCAAGCATTTTTGAGAAAAATCTCATTCTTGTTTGTCAAACTTATACAAAAAAACATTATTGTTTGTCAATATGCTTTTGTCGAAACCAGACAGTTTTATTAAAGATTTGTGTCTAGACAAAAAAAGAGTTAAAAGTATGTTGCAATGTTTCGGTTATTAAAATGGCTTTACTGTAAAAAATAAGGTATTTTGGTCGCCTAGCCCGACACAAGATGGAATCCCATGAAAAATACATTTTATCTACTAACTGACTAGAATAAATGCTCACTAGATGATCACATCGACGATTACTAGATGGCGCCACTAGTAATGTGAAGGTTGCAAAAATGTTGAGGAAAACGTTCTATCTCACGGAAAACACGTTGGATCTAACTAGAATATGATTCGTTGCTGTGTTCATAAGTTGGCGCCACTAGTTATGTACTGTCGCATTGCAGGGGTGTTGATTCCGTTAGTCATAAAATGTCACATTGCACCACTTTATTAGTACTGCCATTGGCACTTCTAGTAATTCCCTGTCGTATTGCGGCAGTTTTGGATTGTGGCGCCATCTAGTTGCAAAAACGCTATTTCGGACTGATATACGAGTCATCCCGAAGTTCACTAGATGGCGCCACTAGTAATGTTATGTCGCATTGCAGCGGATTGCGCATTGCACCTTTTTACTAGTGATGCCATTTTGTTGAAAGTTAAGTAATTGTCAGTCGCATGGCGGCAGTTTTGAGTGGTGGCGCCATCTAGATAATGGTAGCAAATACGCTTTTTCCGATTGGTATACGAGTCAACCCGAAGTTCACTAGATGGCGCCAGTAGTTGTCCACCGTCGCATTGCGCCAGTGGTGTATTTGAAGCAACTGGACGGCCGCGCATCATGCCTACAGTAATAAACTAACGTGCAAGTAGGACGGTCATTGCATTGCTCGTCCCGCGCTCCATACATACTTAGTCCTTGTGTATTGACGCCATGTTGGGCAATACAAACACGATGTTTGTGACTGGTATCAAGTTGTCATGAGGTTTGGTAGATGGCGCCACTAGAAACGTACTGTCGGTTTGCTGTAATTCTTGAACAGTATTGCCATCTAGTTTTATATTGTGGAGTGACTGGTATGTGAGTCTTGGTAACGTTCCGTAGATGGCGCTACTAGTAATACACTGTCACACTGCGGCAGTGTTTTGCTTGTAGCGCCATTTGGCGGTGACAGGAGCGATTGTAAAAATGATTTATGAGTTAGCCCTTTCGTGCAATGGTATTGCAGCTTTATGTTACTGATGTTAAGGTCGTTTTTTGTTTTTTAGCGCTTTATTCAAGCCTCGGTTGAGTTATCGTTGGGTTGCTAGATTAATCTATATATATAAAAATGAATGCCTATTTCCCTTGGTCACGGCATCACGCGTGAACGGCTGGACCGATTTCACAATTTTTTTTTTGTTGTGTTCGTTATTGTCAGGAGAGGGATCTTATGAAATAAAAAACTAAGGAAGTTCATCGGAACGTTACAAAATTTAAGAAAACTTAACGCCAATATTAATTTTACATAACTGTCAGTTGTTTGAAATAACTGTCAGCGATTGACAGAATGCGCGCTGCAAATATCGTTTAACACAGATGGATCGGTTGATAAATGAGTCGATAGTTTTAGTTTTAGTCAATAGTCAAAACTAAAACTATACGACATAATATGACATTCATAGTTAAGACAGGACAACGTCTGTCGGGTCAGCTTGTATTTTATATATAAAGTAGTACTTGAATAATATATGTATCTAATTTACGGTTCAGTTTATTATAGGTGTAGGTGGATTGAGCAACATATTGACGTCTAGCAAAGACAGTTCCAATCCCTGGAGAGCGCCAATTAATCTCTGTGCCTTCTGCTCTGAGATGCATAGTCGAAAGGATGACAAGTATGCAGGGTTACGGGCAATCAATAAACTCAGCCTATCGCAGTCCACTGCTGGACATAGGTCTCTCTCATGCTGCGCTACAACACCCTGACGTATGTTGTTTCTTCATTCTTTTCTGTCCTCTGCCTTCTGCATTCAGTCTTTCCCAGCCACCTTTTTGAGGTCGTCGGTCCATTTAGCTTGGGCGCATCCCACACTACGCACTACGCGTATAGAGCAGAAAGTTTTGTAATTGAGAGCAAGCTGCTAACTTTATAGAAGTCTGTTGTAGGGAACCTATATAAATGGTTTAAAATACATTACCTTTATAAGTGATCATGGGCAGATCCAGGATTTCATTTTGGGGAGGGGGAGCATTCTAACAAGGTTCGGAGCTAGGGTTAAAATCCCAAGTAAACAAAAAAAAAATAGTTTTTATTAGCTTGAATTTTTACAAATTAAAGTTATCGCGCCTTGTGCCGCTTTTTACAAACCTACCTATAATTTTATCGACATCAACTGGAACATCCCTGTGGATGTGTAGGAGTGCAAGTCCGCAAAGCCGCTCCTCCCCTGTCCGCGTAAGCTGCCATGTTTTTAAGCGGCGTAGAGTGGAGAATGACCTTTCGGCTGAATTGAATCAAAAAGTTTAGTCGAAAGTATGGAATTCCTGGGTCTTCTTGGGGCATGACCCGTATAGCCCCCCCCCCTGTATCCGCCAATGTAAGTGATCGTTGAGCTCTTTCCAGAGCGAGAAATTATATTTTGGTAGCTCCACCCTAAAACGGAATGCAGTAAGTTATTACAGATTGCGAGATATTAAAGCTCTATTTCTACTTGTGAATCTTCCAGCCCACCACTGCCAACTCCTCGAATGCCTGATGTCGATGAAGCAATCAGTCGTCAAAGACATCCTGTGTGTCATAGCATACGGAACGTGGGGCGCAAGACTGTCTGCTGCCAAGCTACTGTTCTACTACTGGCCGCCATTCGACGCCAAGCTGTTCGACAGGAAGGGACTGCTGTGCAAGTTCTCTAGTGAGTATCTGTCATTGGCTCTTATCTATATATATATACATGTAATAGAATGGTAACGAAGTCAAAATAATAAATTGAATATTTTTGAAAAAAAGTATTATCTACTAGGTGTTGGAAACAAGGCTGATGCCGAAAATATAGTTTTTAGAATTTTTGCCCATTTGTCTAATTGTCTGGATGTATGTTTCTGATTGGTGCAAAACGGCTGAACGGATTTGTATGAAATTTGGCACACATATTAAAGTTAACCTGTAATAACACATAGAGTACTTTTAAACCCGGTAGTACGTTTCCGTGGGCTATTTTCCGACATCCACGCGGCGAAGTCACGGGCAAAAGCTAGTAATTTATAATTATACAAGGTCAATTTAAAGTAGCTGGCTAAACTTCGCAGACGTGATCCATGTCTCATTTTTCTTTTGTTTTATCATTTTAAGGTATCGATAACCATCGTGCTGTAAAGTTTCTCCTGCTCAATTAATATAACCCTGTATATCTTGCTATCTATACTCGAAAGGTTTAGGTAGTTAAATAAAGGTAAACAAAAAAAACCACGTGACTCATAGATGTTAAACCTTTTATTTCAAATTTTAAAATCATGTTATTTTGAGTCCCATAAGAATAGGCTCTATTCTGAATCTGAATTTGAGGAACTATCTGTCACATTAATAATAAAGCGTTCAGTGGTATCATCAATTATTTTGTCTAATTTAATCATTTTCTGTTCTTCTTTTATTATATGACCCTCGCAACTTTTCCAATTCTCAGCAGTCACATTAGCTAAACCCTCTGGCAAAAGAATGTATATGTCAGACATTTTAAAAGTTTTTTTTGTCTCGGCTACAAACCCTTGAGCCATATTAACTCAATTGAATTGCGCTCACAGTGGTATGGTTGCAGCCGCAATACAGTGACACCATATAACATTTTTTATAATTCATCCACAACTTATAAGCAATCTGGTTCACCAACTAAACGTAATACCTGCTACTTCAGTTGCCATACTACTTCATAGGTGTACTCTTCAATTTAGCGACGTTATCTTATTCGTTGTATTTTCTAAAAGGTTTAGGGACCTGTCTTTTTGGGCTCTTTACAATAGACAGGTTACAAAATATTATACTATTTTATAATTATTACAAAAAAAATGTGCTCAAGCAATTACATGTACGAAGAGTATAGTTTACGAATAAATAATAAAGTTTAACATACATTAATAACAGAGGAAACTATCGTATGAATCGCAAATAACTTTAATTTTATTGTAACGTATTTATAAACAAGAAAGTGTCAACTATAAAATACCCTTTTTACGATTTGTTTACCTTTATTTAACTACCTAAACCTTTCGAGTATAAGCATAAGCATAATCAGCCTATAACGTTCCCACTGCTGAGACTCAGGCCTCCTCTCTGTGAGAGGGAGTGGGCTGTAATCCACCACGCGGGCCCAGAGCTGGTTGTCGAATGTCACATGTCATTGAATTTTAGGTTCTAGAACATTCCGTTGTCTAAGACCGAGTTGAAATACCACAACCTATATTTTTTCCATTACTCATGTATTATTCTTCATAATTTTCCCAATTATAGATGACCTGGTCCCGTTCCTGTGCCAACGCGACATGTGTCCCAATGCTGGCACTGCCGAAGCAGCCAAGGTGTGCTACGACCACTGCATCAGTGTGACCTTCGCGTCTGACAGTCCACCACCTCTGTACTTGTGTATAGAGTGCGCTAATGAGATACACAGGTATGTGCCATCTACTTGAATCTTAAATTCACTGACAGCCAACGCTCAGCCTAAACCCAATTACCGAACTAGAAGCTATAAAATTTTGCACAAGAGTTCCTTCTTAGCGTGTTGAGTGCAATAGAGATCTAAATAGAGTCGGCTTTACAATACACGAAACAGGAGATGAAATAAAAAATTACGACTACAGAAGTGAGAAGACAGGCCCGCGCTTGTATTAGAAACTGCGGTCAACATTTCAAACATGAACAATAAATTATTTTAACAAATATGTTGTTTTATTGGTCTGTTTAAAAATAAAAATAAACATACTCAATTTACTTTGTACACTCTACATCCAAGAGTTGATGAGGCATCTGCGTAAATAATACTTGAAAGAAAGGGCAATAACCAAGCATGTTTTAAAAAGGATTTTAACAACTGTGGCTATTTTATTTATTTTTTATTATGCCATAAACAAAACATCACCTAAATTTTAAGTTTCTTTAACTTGAATATGCGCAAAATGTTTCGATGACATATGCTTGAAAATTATTTTGTTTGAGTAATCACACATTATATAAATAAAAAATAATAATATCTCAACTGTTACTGGACACAATTAACAATTAATAATAACAAAAAAGGTTTTGTTGTTAAAAAACCTAAAATTTAAAAAAAGAAACAGCCTTCGTCTTTAAAACAAGTTTATCTTCATATGTTCTAAATGGTCTAAGATATCATCCCCTTCAAGCTTTGCAGCATCTCACAAACACCCTGTACAACGAAAGTGAAGGAATTCATCTTTTAAAATGGGGATTTTTGGGGATGAAATTTTGTATGAAAGTTCGTCATGGGAAATGATGGGAAATCCCATCGGGCACAAAACTTGTATTTATAAGAACTCGATGAAACTAGAGATTGTTGGGATATTACACACACCGTGAAAAGTAGCAAAGGAAGCTACCTATAAGGTGGTCCGCAAGATAAGCATTCGACAATCCAACAAAAAACAGATTTGCCTTTACAGTCTTTTTTTTTTTTTTTTTGGGTTGGAAATCATCAAATGACCTCTCCCGCTCTGGGCGGAGCGGAAGGGCGTGTCAGACTCTTACTGACTAAAACCCACCCGTGTTCCTTCAGTTGCCTGTGCGCCAGGGCCACGGTAACTCTTTCGAACAATCCGCGACCCCGGCAGGCATCGGCCCTATCGGACCCCTTCAATGATGCTGACATCTCTTTGAGGCGCGCGTGGAACACGACGCGCCGTCGACCCGGGCCTGGTCCTTACCGGACGGCGAGCTGCCCATTGCTCGCCGTCCGCAAGCCCGCGCCTACGGTGGCCGGGAGTCGGCAATTGACTCCCGACGCCCAGGGTGTCTCCTCCTGCGGCGACTAGGGGCGTGAGGGCGCAACGATTGCCGCACCCTCACGCGCTCCGCCTCCTCCTTCGCGAGCATTACTGCTTCACAGAAGGAGGTGACGGCTTCCCATTCCCTCTCGCTCCGTACCATGGCCTGTACCAGGGCCGGACGCGAGAGATCGCCGCCGCCGATCGCCGCCACGAGGACACGGCGGTGCTCCACCCAAGCTGGGCAGACCTCCACCATATGCTCCACCGTGTCCTCCGGTCGATCCACACAATGCCAACACCCGGGCGTTTCCTCCCGCCTTATCCGAAACAGGAACCTCCCGAAACAGCCATGTCCGGTGAGGACCTGCGTCAGGCGGAAGGTGAGGACGCCGTGGCGCCTTTCAAGCCACTCCTCAAAGAGGGGACTTACCGCCGCAATTGTGGCGTGCCCAGCGCTGGGTTGCGACAGTCGCACTCTCCATGCCGCCATGAGATCCCGCCGGAGCTCTGTCCGCTGTGCCGCGATTTCTCGCGGCAGCGGAGTAACGCCCCGGCGTTTCGCCTCCTCGCGCCACTCCCAAATGTGCGCGAGGACTTTTGCCTCCAGATCCCATGGCGGCAATCCGGCAAGGAGGCTCGCCGCCTCGTAGGAGACCGTGCGGTATCCTCGGACCAGCCGGATGGCCATGACCCTTTGGGATGCGTTCAACCGGCGTGCTGGTCGGAGCCTCAATGAACGCGCCCACACCGGTGCCCCGTAAAGGGCCATCGACCGCACGACCCCCGCGTAGAGCCTCCGGCAGGAGGCGTTTGGACCCCCTAGATTGGGCAGGAGCCGCTTCAAGGCAGCCCCGGCCCGGTCCAGTCTGGGAGCCAAACGTCGGAAATGCTCAACGAAGTTCCACCGGCTGTCGAGGAGGAGTCCCAGGTACCTCATCGTTGACTCGACGCCGATGTGAACCCCTCCCGCCATTATTTGGGAACCCGACAGTGGCGCGTTCCGAGGACCATGAAAACACATGGCCTCGGACTTGTGCAGGGCCACCTCGAGTCCCAATTGCCGGATCCTCTCAATGACTGTCGCAACCCCGCGTGTCATTAATTCGGCCGCCGCCTGGTGCGACCTCCCCTGCGCCAGGACCAGCGTGTCGTCAGCGTAACAAACGACGCTGACGCCGCTAGGGAGGTCGGCACGCAGCACCCAGTCGTTCCCGATGTCCCACAGATGCGGCCCCAGGACCGATCCCTGTGGGACGCCGCACGACATTTCTCGCCGGTTCCATTCTCCCTGGTGACCGGGGTAGATGACGGCCCTGTCCGTCAGATAGGCCTCGACTATGCGACAGAGGTAGGTCGGCATCCGGTGATACCAGAGTGCCTCCCTGATGCAACTCCAGGGCAGGGTATTGAAGGCATTGGCGATGTCTAGAGACACCGCCAAGACGACCCCACCCCGGGCCACAGCATCCCCCGTCGTGAGGGCTCGCACGCGCATGATGGCGTCCACCGTAGAGCGCCCCCTGCGGAAACCAAACTGGCTGTCCGCCAAATCCGGCCCCACCCGCACCAGCCGCCCGACGAGGCGGTCTGCAATGACTCTTTCAAAGAGTTTGCCCACCTCGTCGAGCAGCACGATGGGCCGGTAAGCGGACGGAGAGTCCGCAGGGCGCCCCGTCTCCTTAATGAGGACCAGCTTCCCCGTCTTCCAACGAATTGGAAACTGGCCCCCCTCCAAGCATGCGCTTAGGAGCCCTCTAAGTCGAGGCCTGAGAGCCTCCAAGGCCAGGACCCAGGCTTTTCCAGGTAGCCCGTCGGGTCCTGGGGCGGTATTTTTGGCACTCAGCCTACGTACCGCCACTCTCAACTCTACCTCGGTCACCTCAGGAGCATCGTCGTCGTCGGTTACGTGGTCCACAGTTGGCACCGCAGGAGGCGGAGCCATGGGCGGAGGAGTATGCTCCCCTCGCGAAGGGAACAGAGCGCTCACCACGCCCTCTACAAGCTGAGGCCGGAGACTCTGCGTCAGGGGGGGAGCCCATGGGCGAAGTTTCTCCCGCACCATTTTGTATGGGCGTCCCCACGGGTCCCTGTTCAGAGTCCCCAGTGACTCCTCACGGGCCAGTCCCCTGGCCCGCAGTATCTCCGCTCGGAGGGCGGTCTTCGCCGCTCTGTAACCCTCGAACAGCTCCGCCTGAATGGCTTCCGTATCCGGAGGGCGGATACGGAGCCTGCGGTGCCTGGTGTACAGGCGTCGCGCAGCAACGCACGCCTCGCGTAGAGTTGTTAACTCCGGCGACCACCAGTACACCTGGCGCCAGGCGCGTCCAGGCTGGACACGGGGCATTGCCACGTCACATATTTCGGACATGGCCTCCCGGAACCACTCCGCCTCGTCGTTAATATCAGCAGGCCTGTCCGGTGATGACACCCAGGCCTGCACGATCGAGGCTTCCAGAAGGAGCTCCCGGTCCAGCCGCTTCAGTGCCCACCGCGGACCACTCGGGGCCGTCGGACCAGCGCGCTCGAGGTCTGGGTGGAGACGTCAAACCGGATGTACCGGTGGTCGGAGTGCGTCTCCACCCCCTCCATGACGCGCCAGTCAATGACACGCGGCGACAGAGCAGGGCTGGCGAACGAGATGTCCACCACTGACTCACCCCGCATCCGCACACACGTGGGGACAGAACCCCGGTTTAGGACGACCAGGCCTGTCTCCAGAGCCCAGTCCTCCACCATCCTGCCCCGCGCGTCCGTATACCGGGAACCCCAAGCCGTGTTCTTGGCATTGAAGTCCCCGAGCACGAGCACGGGGAGGGAATGGTACCCGACGACGACGACTCTCAACTCCGCAAGGGAGTTGTGGAACTCGGCGAGAGTTCTGTTCGGGGAGAAGTATACCCCTACGACAACAATCTCCCCGAACCGTGCTGCCACGCAACCCCGTCCCCTCTTGACTGCCTCGAGCGACGGGGTACCGGCGGCGGCCGACGAAATTAGGGTCACTGAGCCGCTCAGGTCCTGCACCCAGTCATCCCTGGGCGGGACAAAGTACGGCTCAGCGACCACGGCGATGTTAATCGACCAATGCGCCATGAACATCGCCGTGGTCGCTGAGCCTTTACAGGTCTGGACTCAGGATTCAGGTCAGGATTGAACTGTCCAATTCAGTGGTCGAACTCACCAAGATAACTTGCCATGCATGTAAAGAGCACAAAAGATCGCTATATTTAAAAAAAAATATATCTCGCGAATCTAAATTAAATTCAACCTTAAATCTATTCTGGACATCAATAAAACCACGATAGTCTTTAATTTCAGGGAGCATCCGAATCAGCGCTTCTTCGACATCCTGCATCCTCAGCAGCAGGTATCCATGGTGTGCGAGAATAAGGTACTTAATCACAAAAAATATTTTTCGCTTTTTTTTTTTTGTAAATATTAAAAATATGGTTTTATAATAAAATGAATAAATGTGTTATTTCAGAACTGTCGTTCAACAGACAAGGCTGCATATTCAATATGCTTTTCCAATGAATGCGCCAGTTACAACGGAAACCACCCCATAAGGTAAGATATCGGGGCGCTACAATTTGTTTTACTAAGGGCTGATTTTTCAATCGCCAGATAATTTATATCTGAAGATTAAAAATGGTGGTTTGACATAATTTCTATACAAAAATTGTCACAATGTCATATTTATTCCTAAGATAAAACTTATCTGCCGAATATTTATTGCAGTTTGACAGTTTTTGTGTAGAAAGTATATCAAACTGTCATATATATTCTACAGATCAAAGTTATCTGAGTAATGAAAAATTAGCCCTAAAGGAACTTATTGCACTTCACAATGTGTACTTAATGGTTACTTAAAATTTTATGAGATCATTATGGCCCCTGACGGGCACAGCATAATAGTGGGAGAGGAAGATTTAGAACGTAATTTATCAGTCTTCTTAACTATATTTGTAATGTTATTAGGATTTTTTTCTAATAATCATAAACTTACTTATGTATTTTCAAATAAATACCTCTTCTACTAATAGTTATTTGGTAGTCTTTAAATGATACACTCCTTTTTGTAAAAGAATGTCACCCCGTTTCTGAAAGGCTAATTACCATAACGTCCGGGTATTATAATTTTGTTGAGCTGTGTGTGAATAGGCTGTATGTGGTACATACAGCCTATTATTGATCCACGGTAGGGCAAAGGCCTCTTATTATACAGAGTAGAGAGAACACACCACGCTTGTTCAAGACAGGTTGGCAATTTCAGACTTATATTAACTATAAGTCCAGGTTTCCTCATGATATTTCTTCACCGATGTCGGCCATCTCTAGGATACCCTCGGAAACTGTTAAGCCTCAATGTTACATAATTTTTCTTGACAGGTACTGCCAGCAATGTCACGGCAACCGTCACAACAGCAGGCGAGGTGGTGACCACGTGGTGCACACACGCCTGCCGCTGGCGTGGCAGATGGACAGCGACATGCAGACCAACCTTGTCGAGGCTATCATCAGGTAATTTAACTTATTGGTATTATTAAGGCGCAGATATACGACTTTTAATGATTTCAAATTGAACATCACGTCTAAACGAATAGTCTTATTTGTTTGAAAAAAATATAATTATGATAAACTAGACTATTTTCTTCGTAATTTGATATGTGAATATTTGAAATTATATTTTTAAAACATAGTGAACACAAAAACGATAAACACGCAAAAACTACGGGCGTATTTTCATGAAATCTGCACCATCTAAAAGACAATTTAAGTACCCAAATTTTTGTATACGGCTTTTATTTGTATTTAGTTTGATAAATCAAGGTGGGTTGTTTTTGCGAATAAAGTTGATGCGCGTTGAAGCGGGGGCTCTTGCGGGCGACAGGCGGCAGTGCATCGCTGACAAAAGTCCGGGTAGACGCTAACGCTCTGTACAATTTTATTCGCTTAAAAGTTTCGCATGCTCCTCCCACTCGCTCAAGGTCGCTGGCACTTATTGTCGCCTTAAACAGAGAGTTTTCACTAGTCTTTAAGGGGAATCGGTATCCATAAAGGATACGGAGAAACTGTCTTCGGAACCATTAATACAATAAAAAAAAACTTAATAGAAGGAACTCGTAAAGAGCAATCCAGAGACAAAACATACAATACAATTAGAAAACGCAATTCAAATAAATGGATATTTGCATTATACTAAATAAAATTATATAAAATGGTGCTACAAAAGGTGAATGATATCTAAGATTTAATATGAACATGAGTTTACATAAAATATTTATTTATTGAACGGTATGCACGTTGCGGTGTAACACGGGACAGTGTAAGACGTTTTGAAATTAATAAAAACAGTTGTTACTCCTCCTGGCGTTTGATTTTCCATAAATTAATGGCAACAACTAAAAGTTCTCAACATTTTCATTTGCAGCCTCCTAAAAGACGCCAAGCCCATCAACATGGAAGACCCTGACAGTTCCACCGAGCAGCTGAAGCCTCCACTCAGTGTAGACCTGCCCGACCCCATTTCAGTTGAAGATCGACAACTGCTTGGAAGGTGAGGCTTTCTTTATATCACCTGATGTAAGCTCTGCCCAAACTGAAGCGAATCCCGTTATGCGGGAGGAAAGTCGCTCGCGCTGATTGTGTCAACTAACTTGTATGGAGGCGTTCAAACTGGCGCGAATAATTGGGTGACTTCCTAATCATTAACACAAAAGACGCGCGCTGTGTAGCAGTGTGGTTTGGAACACAAGCTATATTATTTTATTTTATGTTAATTATTTTTATTTTATGTTAATTATTTTTATAATTTTATTATAATTTTTTGAACTTTGATTCCGTGACTGATAGTTTTCTAAATTAGTAGTTGGTTTCGTAGTTAAACAGTTACAGGCTGTGTATCGGTTTGCACGAGGAACAGTTTAAAAAATTAATAAATTAATGATAACATTTGTTAGTATTTTATTTACCGTTTCTGGAATGTACCTATCTTCCTGTTTCTTTGTGTTTTACTGCAACCTCAACAGAGACAATTTTCTTGAAATCCAAATATATTTCCTAGATATGGAGTATGGCTGATGGTGGGTTTGTGTACTCCTAACCCTGATACTCCTGACGAGATCCTGGGTCGACTGCTCTCCGTGTTGTTCCATTGGTTCCATGTCACGTCATTCTCTTATACCGGTGAGTTTGTTAGATTAATAATTCTTGGGTATTGTGGATATGAGAAAAACAACAACAAACTTAACTTTGGGACAACAACATACATCGATATAATTATTATATACGTTACGGTCAATTCTCAAACTGCAAAGGTGAGTTTGTAATCGCTTTTTTTTATTTTATTTTATTTATACCAACCAACGAATAGTGTTCAATTTTAACGAGGAAATCATGCATCTACGCGCATTTTTGTCTTCTTCAAGTACAATACAATTACAATAATACAATTCCACAACAATAACAATAATACACAAAATAATTTCTACATTTATATCTGTAATTTTTATGGTGTACATATTAAAGAGTATTTATTCTATTCTATTTTACAGTAACACTTCTACTGATCTCAATCAATACAATAAGGAATAGTTGAACCTTTCGACAGGAAGATGTGAACAAGACTGACACGACCAACCCAAACAATAAAACAACCAATACAATAAAAAAAATGTTTTCTACAATGTTTTCAAATTACAGTGTTAATAGGTCTGGCAGAACAGTGCAAGCCTGTCAACAAGTACCAGGTACTTAACAAAATAGAAAATAGTCAACAAATCTCGAAACTGTACATGCAGAGTCTTCCCCAAAAATTAGATTCAAAATGTGCCTTATCTACATGGAAACATTTGGAAAATGTAAGACGTAGCTACTATTGTAAGCAGTGGAGGTTTTTAAAATACAAATGGTTGACTTACGTTAACTTCATAAACTCACTAGACCGCCTACCTTGCTTGCTACTCAACTAGCTAGTTTGATATTTAATAGTATTTATAATGCATATCCGACAGAAGTTGTCCTGTCCAAATTTCAATTATTCGTACAACTCACGACATTGCCAAACACATTTGCAGGACAATCGTTGATCTACCTAATGGCAAGACCAATTTTCCCATAGAAAATGTACTTTTAAGTTATCCCGAATTTTCCAATTTTCCGGCAACTTATTTTTTTTTACTTTCTGTAAAACTCTGATTCGGACTGTTAGTAATATTTAAAACAAACATTTGCCAATCCGGTCCAGCCGTTCTGAATTGATGCGCTCACCAACGAACATTTTTTTGTTTGGCTTCTCACTGGTCAACCTAGGAGGTGGTCGGCTGCTTAACCAGACATGATTCTGGTTTCCCTAATAAATTAAGGCCCCCAGCCAGGGCTTCACCAAGGAACAGCATTTCATTTTTATTATATAGATTACCCTGTCTTCAACAAGAAAGGCCCCTTTTTTTTCAAACCTTTCTATTGAATCTCAATTACAGGTGAAACAGCGAACACAGTGGAGAAACTAAAATGCGAGCACGTGTGCGGCTGGCTACGTAACATAGCAGAGACACACCGCTCCGTGCTCGTAGCCTGTCTGTTGCCGCACCCGCCGCACTACACGAGGCAGGCGGGCCACTGGGACAACCTGGCCTCCAAGACGCATCACTTGAAGGATGGACTCAACAGGTAGTCATCGCACATCAAAAGTGTCAAGGAAGTATTTGCGAGTTACAAAAAATCTGGTTTTTAATTATATTTTTTGTAACTCCTGTGGATACTTTGTTTTATTAAATTTCGTCATTTGAAAGGTTTTTGAATTTCGGTCAAAAGATTAAAAGTCTTCTGTCAAGTCGTATTCTTATATAGAGGTATGAGGGACAGGGTGTAGAGTTCACTCATACCTTCATAGAAAAGGGAGGATCTTCCGACAAGACGTGTGTTGTGTCTGGTGGGCAACTGCCCGGCGATTGATGTCGGGACGTTGTATATAATATGCTAGTTGCGCGGTAAACTCTGCTTGCGTGATGCAGGATTTTGCGTGACGTCATGCGTCCCATCTTCAACGAATCACACGAATTCTGCATCGCGCAAGTTGAGTTATCCGCGCAACTAGCATTATAATAGGTCGGGGATTATTATTTTTCGTAATTTATAGGTTTAAAGGTGTAGTAAAATGTCTTTTACTGTACTGTTTGTGTCTGGCTGGTTTTGGTACCGTTAAATAGATGAATACATGCGAGCAGCGGTCGGCAATGTTATGAAAACTCATATCTGTCGTGTAATTAAAAAATGGAACGAACTTTTTACTTCGACCCATGGCAACCAAGGAGGTAACTTATCAAAGATATTATTTTAATCTGTAACAGGCTTAGCAAATAGAGCTGTTTAAAGTAAAAAAGAAACTAGTGAACATATTGGCGCGACAAAAGTTATCGTTGTTCGTCATTGATTGTAAAACTTATAATTATTTTTTTAGTTTGAATTTCCGCGCATTATTTGAGAAAAGTACTATACAAGCCTTGGCTACAAACAGGCATTCATGGACTCACGTGTAATACAATTACGTATTTATATGATATGATTTTTTTAACATTGCGGTATGGGCTGAAGAGAAGATCTGATGCTGCCCAACCCAACTGGCTCTTTGTGCCAGCTTCTTTCTCGAAGTAGTGGGCATCACTCCCAAATAGACATATCTCCTTCACAACTTCGACTAGCGGACCTTCGATGTGGATTGGACTCAGCAAGATGTGTAAGTTGTAAGTGACTTAAGTCTTGTCTAAGTTCAAGCCGAGGCCAACTAGCCCACAGGCTTCATTTCATTCATAGGCTGTGCAGCATTTGGTCCTACTGTTTCAGCAAATCTGCCATTATGACGATGTCCTCGCCGTGCACGTTGATTGTCCAGTCCAATGTCTTGAAGACAACAGATTGATGAACAATTTAGGGTGTCACATTCCCCTGTCTCACCCCTCTGCGTAGTTGGTCTTCTTATACTGGATCTGGATAGGCATTGTGGCGGCCTCATACAAGCATCTCAACACATTGATGTAGCGCCAGTCAAGTTGACATCGTTGCAGAGACGCCAGTACTGCACATATTTCTATGGACTCCTTGTCGAAGTCCACAAATGCCAGACACAGCTGCTGATTGTACTCTTTGGTCTACTGTACAATTTGTCGCACAGTGGATGTGGTTTACGGTACTGAATGAAGCCTTTTCGAAACCCGGCTTGTTGTGGTCACCTGTCTCACGTCTCCTGGCGAGACGGCTCGTGACGACTCTCGAAAACAGTTTGCCCGTGGCACAAAAGTGAGATGGATCTATAGTTTTTCAAAAAGATTTTATCAACTTTTTTGAAGAACAGAACCACTGCTCCTCTCGGACGTTGTATTCTTGGATGAAAAGAGAATTTTGTTAAGTGGTTTGATTTTCATGGTACTTTTATTTTTGCCGACAAATTAGACGTCGGACGCTGCCGCCGGTAAAAAATACATCGGTGCACACCTCTACATCAGATATTTTTCTACTTTCCATAATATTCATTACTATAGCAGGTTCAATTTAGTAGTCCCGAAAGAAACTGAGAAAAATAATAATTTCCATTTTCAATGTATGTGTTGGTGGTAGGCCTAGCAATAATACCTATTAGGTTCCAGCTCTACAGTTCTGAATAGGTTTGAGAAAAACGACCCGAACGGTCCGCTTCCATACAGTAAAAATTATTTTATTCTGTTCCTTGTTGGACTACCGAGTTGAAACTGCTATATTAATGAATATAATGGAAGGTAGAGAAATATCTGATACGTAAATATGAACTAAACTGCAGTGGATTTTTCAAAAATCATATGTACTCTTGAACCGGTTTTGACCCCATAGTGGGCGTCTGTAGTGACCACGCGGCGTGTCGAGTCACGCGGCGGCCACGCGTTGCGAACAGTGTGACCTCTCCGCAACACGAGTGGTCGCTGCGTGACTTGTGTTATCATCACGCGCCGTGGGAAACCAGCTTTATGGAAGTCCACTAGTTTTAAGGTTAACAGTACCGTAAAACGGGGTGAATAGGAACGCAGGGGTGAATCGTAACGAAACTTGAAAAGGAATTTTAACATTTAAATAATATAATTTGTTGCCAACAGGGACACGTAATCGGTTAATTATAATACAGTATACACGTTAGAGTCCTTTTTGGCGACAGACTATAATATTTCAATGTTAAAATCCCTTTTAAAGTTTCGTTACGATTCACCCCTGCGTTCCTATTCACCCCGTTTTACCGGTATTTATTAATAAATGTTTTTTTTTAAATCTCTATTCCGAATTATCTGTATTCTGTATACGCCCAGGTACGCACGGGCGATTTTTTCCTGGGGCGTTTTTTTTCGCGCACTTGATTTTTAACGCACTGCTAAGCGCTGAGAGTTGAAAATACAGCAGTGTGTTTTTTTGAAGCGCTGGGATGCACAAAAGAGTGCGCGAAGAATATTGCCGCGATAAATAAATAAAAATAAATAAATAAAATATTTATTTGCGTAAAACATGGTATAAAGTCGCCCGTGGGTATGATGAGGGCTTAATGTGACCTCTCCTATTATTTACAGACTCTACTGCTTGATCCCCTACGGCATCATCACGCAATCCATCTGGGACTACATCATGCCGGCCTGGATGGAAGCCATCTGCACTGATGTTCCTGAAAAGGTAAGGCATCAACCTACTTGAAATTCTGCCTGTTACCGATCGATGTTAATTGACAAGGTTAGTCGGACTACCTACAACAAACGGGTATTAGACGGGCTTTGATTTAAAAAATGTGTCCATGGAGTTTCTTGCCTGTTCTTATCCATAGGAACCTACTTCGCTTCGGAATGGGGCAACTATGTAGCTTTATCTTTCTGACTGACCGACTCCTTTATGATTCAGAAGTGCCTGTAAACGATTTGAGTTGAATTGTTCTTGTGTTCGTTTTTTTAAAAGTCAGCTAATGTTTCAAACAGTGCTAACCTACTTTTGTTACTGATCGTAAACTTCGCATTCTTGTAAAAGTAAGTGTTTCTGGTAACCAAACTTCGTTACTGACCTAACCGGTCTACCTTCCATTTGTAGATGTTTTAACACATACAAATATTATCTCACATAACCCTACAACTTACAGGAACTGATGGAGCTAAAGGTTCCTCTGGGCAAGATCTTGGAGCCAGAAGGCGCGATGGTGGGCGTAGATGAGAAGAACCTTTACAAGTTCGCAGTCCTCAAGGTCACCACCACACCTACTCCTGACACTGTGTTGCCTGTGCTGGAGTGGTTTCAGGTATAAACAACATTTTAATAGATGTTTTTATTTACAAAAAAAAAAAGTCCGTCTGATTTGCTTTGTAGCCAGTGTGTTACATTTCGAGATGATAGTCAGAAAAAAAACGAAGTCATACTCAAAGACCTTGGCTTACCTTTTTCATCTCCTAAATGTGTACTACTGACATCTAAATAGTAAGATTTTACATAATCACGACGCTTTATTATTACTTGCTTGAATATTATGAACATTACTCCCTAAGCTCTTGATATTTTTTCAAACTACTTCCACACCTAAGTAACTCAAATTAAGTCGTCGCTACATGTCAAACTGTCCCATCACGTAAGTGTAATGTCTGAAAAATTATAAATTAGACAAGGTTGAATTAAACTTCACAGACGTGGATATATCTAATGCAGAAAAAAAGAAGAAAAATCTTAACTCATTGTATCAAGTAACTTCACCGAGGAATTGTTTTTTTTTCAACGTCAAAATAATTATTATATCCAGAATGAAAATAAATAACAACTTACACCTAATTAATTAATAAAAATAACAATATTATAATCCTAAATTTACTAAAACTATTAACAAACTAAAATATGACGTCGAAAATACATCCGCATTGCTGTCGACTTTTCGACCTCGTATTTCTTTGAAAGTTGCCACTGGGGAAAGTATGTTTAACTTACTACCAGGTATGGGTCAGTGATTAAACATATGCTTCTCTCAAGACGATCTCCATGCTGGACGTGCGCATCCCGCTGTCGCAGCTGTTCGACCTGTTCAGCCACTGCGTCGTCAATCTACCGGAGAAGATATTTAAACCACCTACTTTAGGTAATGTAATTATTTATGTTATGTAAAACTGTCAAATTTCCTTGCCCCTCCGTAAGAAACAACATAGAATATGCAAAATTGAATAAACCTAACGGGGTCTATTTTTAGGGTTCCGTAGCCAAATGGCAAAAAACGGAACCCTTGTGGATTCGTAATGTCTGTCTGTCTGTCTGTCCGTCCGTATGTCACAGCCACTTTTTTCCGAAACTATAAGAACTATACTGTTGCAACTTGGTAAGTAGATGTATTCTGTAAACCGCATTAAGATTTTCACACAAAAATTTAAAAAAAAAAAAAAAAACTGAGGGTTCCCCATACTTAGAAGTGAAACTCATTTTTTTTCCATCAAACCCATACGTGTGGGGTATCTATGGATAGGTCTTCAAAAATGATATTGAGGTTTCTAATATCATTTTTTTCTAAACTGAACAGTTTGCGTGAGAGACCTTTCCAAAGTGGTAAAATGTGTGCCACCCACTGTAACTACTACAATAAGAGAATGATAAAACTAAAAAAGAATATGATGTACATTACCATGTAAATATCCACCGAAAATTGGTTTGAATGAGATGTAGTAAGTAGTTTTTTTTTAATACGTCATAAATCGTAAACCGCATATTATGTTAGTTGCTGCTACGGAACCCTTCATGGGCGAGTCTGACTCGCACTTGGCCGCTTTTTTTAACGGTTGCTTAAAGCTGAGTAGTGATTAACGACTGGATTAACCAAAAAAAAATTGACGTTTAAACGTTTCTTAACTTTAAGCAACGTTTATAAATAAAGGGAAATATGTATATTTAGTTCGTATTATGAAGTGCTAAAGCCATCAGTGTTCTTTTGTGAAAAAGACATGGTGTTATTCGCCCAGTTTATTTATTTGCTAACATGAAAAACACTGGTTATAAATTTAAAGACACTGTATTCAGACATGCACCCTGTAAGGGCACTCCATTTTTTTAAATCAATTTATTTAATTGATTAAATTACCTAATATAATATTGATTCTTATTATTATAATTTATTACATTATACTAAATATTAATCAGTTTAGTTCCATCTCTCTCACATAGTAAAAAAAATGGTTGTCTCCAAAGTCGGTTTATGGCCAATAATTTTACGTGATAACGTCATAAGGAGTGAAAGAGAGATAGATACGTCACAAGCCGAACACTTAGGCCGATCGTGCCTCTCTATCGCTTGTTCCGCGCTCTCGCTTGCACGCTCGGCTCAGGCGGAACGTGACAATGAGTCATGCTTTTTAGTGCGTGCAGCCGGCGTTCATCGATTTATATGACGTTATCACGTCAAAATATGATGGCTCTAACGCGATATAATACGGCCCCATGTATGACCAATTAAAGTGTTGAATATTTATTCATTAACCAAAAAATAAAATTACTTTTTTTAAATCTAATAATTCTGTAACCGTCTTTCAAATCTTACTAGAAAAGTAAATTGATCTTTTATGTCAAGTGAACTTCCAGAAATCCAAGTTTAGTAAATAAAATATCAATTTTCTCTTTTTTAATTACTCGTATAAAACTCACCAATTAACCGTTCCCGACACAGATGGTACAAAACCCAAGGAAGCTAAGGAGTCCCCTAACAACGACCAGGATAAAATAGACAAGGACGATCAGATGAAGCCACAGAACCTCACATGTTGCATACTAATGCTGGATATACTGCTAAAACAGGTTAGTTAAGTATACTATTATTTTATCCTTTTTGTCACGTTTACTTTTAAATTATCAATTATTTATCCTGTAGAAGGACATCTGAATAATAAGCAGGCTCGTGAGGAAAATTAGTTATGGTGTTGTCTTTTAAAGTGCCTTTCTCTTTCGCCTTTTATCCCGTGAAAATGGTTGCGCCATGCATTGTATTTTGAAAAATAAAATTGTATTCTGGATTTGTGCCCGGTTAATGATAATAAGGTTGTACTTACTACATCGGATTCATAACAAAATAAATCTAAGTGTAAAATACACCCTTTTGCCTACCCCTTGTTATGTTAAATGCTTTAAAGTAAACCCATTCTGTATGATAATGTAATAAGTAATTCTCATTTTATTTTATAACACACTAGATCACGTCTGGGCCCATAACCTGTTGGCTGAGCTTGCTTTCAATGAAAATATGTAGTTGATCATTGTAACACACTGTGTTACAATGATTAACTATTTTAATTTTAATAAAGTTATTTACATTTTATAAAACTAAAAACGAACTTAAACATGGATGACAGAAAAGAACATAACAGTTACTAGGCAACATCTAAAAAGATTACTCCTAGAACATATAGACCTATAACCTTCATTGTACAACAGGCTCATGATGTAATGAGTAATTCTCATTTTATACTCCCCTGCATCACCAGATGGAGCTCCAGCAGCGTCGTATCAACAGTCAGAATGTTAGTAGCGAGGCTACTAAGCTGCTGCGTCTAATGCTGAAGTCCAATCAAACCAACACTATTGAGCATGGTGAGTGTCATTCTCCATATTGTTTGATACGATATTTTTTGGGATTTGTGCAAGGTATTCGCACGTATAGGATCATTTTTTTTTATTTTTATATATAATTTTATTTTTCAGACTGATAGTTGTATTACAAAACGATTAATGTCAGCGGGGTAATTGCGTAACACACTAACAGTGGGAATGGCTTTCATTTTAACAGTTCAACAACATTCATTGTGTTATTACGCTGTTGAGCAGACAATTTTTTCGAACTATGAAGCAATGGATTAGCAATATCCTTCAAAATGATTCAGATTGTGATTGATAGTGTGTTACGTAATAAGGGTGCAGTTCTGAGTCTCTGTGTGCCCTTTTGGCAAACGGTCTCCATCCCTTCAAGTTCTCCCTGCTTGCTTGTTTAGTCCATGTCTTTCCAGCCGTGCTCACCATGCCATCCTACCAACTTTTTAACCCCCGACGCAAAAAGAGGGGTGTGTGTCTGTGTGTCTGTCTGTGGCACCGTAGGTCTTAAACGGGTGAACCGATTTGAATGCTTGAAGCGCTCCCAGACTTAACAATTTAACACCCAACTAGATTTTCTACAAAAAAATGATCGTATCGAAGCACGTTGGTTAGAAATGCTAGTAAATTAATAGGTAGTCAATCAAATGAAGGGTCTGACTTACACAAGCGGTGGTACTCCGCCGCGACATTATAGCGCCATTTCAACGAGCAAATCCTAACGTGCCATCCATCAATTTCTATACCTAATTCAAATATATGGTGTTACTCAATCGAATTTGATGGCGTAACGATAGGCATTATTTTTGACTTTTTAAATGTTCGCTTTTCTTTTTTGCGTTGGGGGTTTTTTAATTTTTTTCAATGGTTTTCCTTTTTTTCTCGTCCACTCCCTTGGGTCACTTTTTGTTGACTCACAGGGGTTATTTCTCTTGCCCCCTAACAATGTGGCCAGCCGATATCCATTTTAATCTTCTCAGTTTCAGTATCTTGTGTTTTTGATACCTTCCTGATTATACAGTGAATGGTGCTTTCTATCTTTATTTCCCCCATCATACTCCGTTCCATGCTACGCTGACACGTTTGAAGTCATCATTATTATGTTATTTTAAAATAACGGTATTTGGTATCTGAAGGCCTGTACTACCTTAACCAAAAGTTAAAACCTCGGACAGACAGACGGACATGACGAAACTATAAGGGTTCCTTGTCAGAACTACGGAACCCTAAAAACTAACAAATTGTTTTATTATATTGTAAAAAGAAATCATGCGCGGGCGCGCAACCAGGCAGCAAAGTTTGATAATAAAACACTTTACAAAAATAGCCATGACACCCAGTAATACAGTAACAGCTTAGTTCTCACAAAAGAGCAACAATGTACAGAGAGGCAGAGTAACAATAATTGAGAGCAATACAACCTATGCACCGGGCGATGCCTGAAGTCAGAATGTCATTTCGCTTTTCTTTTTTTTTTCCTAATTGGCAGCTCGTAGTTTTGACCACTGAGGTCTTGGCTACTTAACCGGGCAATCCTGTGGGTGCCTTAAGCTACTAATTAAAGCCTCCAGCCAGGGGAAATGTCATTTCGCTTTCTTTTTTTTTTTTTCTTTTTTTTTCCTATTGGGCAGCTCGTAGTTATGACCACTAAGGTCCTGGCTACTTAACCGGGCAAGCCTGTGTGTGCCTTAAGCTACTAACTTAAAGCCTCCAGCCAGGGGCGAAAAATACTTAAAAATTAGGTGACCGCACGCTAAGGGCACCTCCTGTGGGGTACGAACCTCGGCTTAGGGCGTCACTGAGGGGAGGGCAGCAAGATGGGACAGGCTGGATCGAGATAATATTATTATTAACAGGGGAATTTAAAACTACAGGCTCAGCTACGGCGCGGGCTGGCGCGTCGTCGAGCAAGGGTCGGGGGGGGGGACAATTACGTCGGGGGCGTCGCGTAGGACCTCGGCGGCGAGGTCGGAACGATGGCGGTCTGTTCTTGTGTACTGTACTGGTGGCCCTACTGCTCTCCTGGAGGAGGGTTATGGGGTCATCGGGGTCGGACAGGGCATGCCTTGGACGGCGGGTACGACTAATGCGGGAGGGGGCATATCTGGCAGCCTCGACAACCAGAGGGTTGCGATGTGAGGCCGCGGAGTCGAAGAAGCGCTTGGAAATGCGCTTCATGAACTGACGGATAGTTGGGATTTTAAGGTCGAGATGGAGGATCTCGTTCCGAACGAACCAAGGGGAGCCGGTTGCCCTACGGAGGAACCGGTTTTGTAGGGTCTGCATCCTATGGATGTGGTGGGGTTTCGAGTGTGCGAAAACCACGCTCGCGTAAGTCATGATTGGACGAATGCACGCTGTGTAAATGCGCAATTTGCACTTGAGTGACAATTTGCTGCGTGCATTCAATAGGGAGTGGAGTCTACCGAGAGCGAAAGCGGCGCGCGAACGCGCCTGCTTTATGTGCTCACCGAAAGAGAGTCTATGGTCCAGAGTGACCCCCAAGTATTTGGCTCGCTTCTCCCAAGGGATAGGCTTGCCGAACATGGTGATCGGACGGGGAGGGGTGAGGTTGAGTCTCGGTTTCGAAAATAGAACCGCTTGACTCTTATCGGGATTGACTTCGATTCTCCACTTCCTAAACCAGTCACCGAGTTGGTTGACTGTGGTTTGGAGAGTGCGAGATATCGCGTCGGGGCTTACGCCGGTGTAGTAAATGGCCGTATCGTCTGCGAACAGAGCCAACTGAGCCCTTTTACTCTTGGGGATATCGCTGGTGAAAAGCGTAAAAATGAGAGGGGCGAGCACGGAGCACTGAGGGACTCCGGCGCGAATGGGACGGGGGGAGGATAGCGCTCCTTCGATGCGGAATCGGAAGGTGCGGTTCGACAAAAAGTCTCGCAGGATGAGCACGAGACGATCTGGCACTTTAAGTTGGTATAGCTTATATAATAAGCCATTGTGCCAGACTTTGTCGAACGCTTTCGCTATATCAAAGAAGACAGCACCCGTCAACGAACCACGTTGGAAGCCAACGCTTATGTGTTCGACGATACGGTGGACCTGTTGGACGCACGAGTGTTGGGTTCGGAAACCGAACTGCTCGTTGGGAATGAGACCTTTCGTCTCGGCATAGTCTCTGAGACGCATATAAATAAGCCTTTCATAGATCTTGCCGATGACATTGAGGAGACTGATGGGGCGGTAGCTGGAGGGAGCGGATTTAGGCTTGCCCGGCTTGGGAATGCCGATGACAGTGGCCTGTTTCCACGCTTGGGGGAAGATGTTATTGCTCATGGCACCATTGAAGATGGTGGTCATTAGCATGATCAGGTGGGCTGGGAAAAGTTGGAACACCTTATTGGTCATTCCATCAGAGCCGGGGGCTTTACGGGGCTTAAGGCCCTTTATGAGCTCTTGCACTTCGTCAGGGGTGACGGGAGGCAGAGGGCACTCGGGGTCTTCTACGGGGGGAGGGTGGCTCTCCTTTCGACTTCGGCGTCGACCTCAGAGAGGTGAGCTTGGTCTACTGGTTGAGAGCTGGGCGAACATTGGGCCTCAAGACTGTCGGCTAGGCACTCGGCCTTGTCGACATCATCGAAAGCGATGGTATTGTCTGGGCAGATCAAGGGGGGCATAGGGACTACTTCTCGGGATTTGAGTTTCCTCTGAAGCTCCCAGAATGCTAGGTGGGTAGGCTCTAGTTCGCTCAGCAACTCATCCCAGCCCGTTTCCCGATGCTCCGCTACACGTGTCCTTACAGCTCGCTGTAAGTAGCGCATATGGGCTCGGTTCGCGTCGCAGGGAAAGTTGCTGTACGCACGGACAGCCACGTTCTTCTCAGTCATCAGTTCACGTACATCGTTCGGCAACTTCCAGCGACGGTCGTCCGTCGCTGGAACTTCCCTTGAACAATCGTTCAGGACTGATTGTACGTGTCCAGTGAATGAGTCGATCGCAGCCGTCGTGTCAGCGATAGAGTCGAAGAGGTCGGGGATGGAGTCTAGGTGGGGGGACGTGTTGGATTTCAGGCGTTCGCTTACTTTCTTCCAGTCCGTTACCACTTTTGTGGAGGGGGGTTGATCGGGGTCGGGGAGGCCTACGCGAGGGGCTAGCTTAAGCACAACTGGTCGGTGGTCAGATGATAGTTCGTGTATCACCTCTATAGAATCCAACCGTAGGTTGATATTCTTTAAAAGTGATACATCGAGCACGTCAGGGGTGTGGTCAACCGAGTGGAGGAAATGAGTGGGAGTCATCGGGGCGATGACATCGAAATTTAGAGGGGTACAGAGGTCGAACAAGTGTCTCCCTCGGGTAGAGATTCTGGTACTATTCCAGGCGTGATGTTTGGCGTTGAGATCCCCCGCTATGATAACGGAGTCACTCAGGCCGAGGAGTAAGGTCAGATCGTCAGTCAAGAGTTGGAAGTTCTCTGATTGGTTCGTAGGGGGGAGGTAGACCGATACCAAGGTGATCGGTTGGTGGCCTGTCATGCCTAGCCGGCAAATGGAGACTTCTAGTCGTGAGAGGGGGGGCGGGTCCAAGGGGATGCAGTAGAGGGATTTTTTGTAGTAAATGAGGGTGCCACCCTTGTGACACCGAGTCCTGTCGTTTCGAACAACCCGATAGTTCGCTATCGACGGCGTTCGCATGTGGGGTTTTAGAAATGTCTCCTGTACGAGGAGGACATCGATCTGGTGGTCGCGGAAGAAGGTACAGATTTCATCGCGCTGACCTTGGATGCCATTGGCATTGAAATAACCTAACTTTAGGGATCGGGGTTTTAGACGCGAGAGGATTCCGTTATCCATTAGTGGGATTGGGGGAGTTTACGAATGACTGGAGCGCGTGCGTAATATCCGGGTACGCGTTGTATATGCATTGAATGGCATAAAGGTTACCGGCATTTCTGGCGGCAACGATTTCATTGGCCATTTGACGGGCGCGAGGGGTGAGGAAGGCAGTGAATGTGCCTGAGATCACGTTGAACGGATCCATGGGGTTGGGGCCTACAGCCACGGGTGTGGTTGAGGAAGGAACGGGCGCGACTGGGGCGGGGGTAGTGGCTTTAGGAGCCGGGTGGTTAGTAGCGAGGGGCGCGTGTGCGCGCGCGGGCGCGGGCGCGGCCGCGAGCGCGTGTGCGCGAATGCGGGGGTCCATCTGATGAGCGACGAGGGGAGGAGGGGGGGGTTGGTTGCATACCAGGGCCGGGAAGGCCTGTTGGTGCTGGGATAAGTTCCAAGCGTTGGGTCTCTGGGGACTCAGGCGCTCGGGAAGTTGGGTGGAGGGGGCTTCCCTTCCCTGACGAGCGTCCGTACGCTTCGCCAGTTTAGGATTTGTTGCCTTAGGGGCTTTGGGGCAGCCACGGTAATTGGCTGGATGCCCGGAGAGGCCACACAGCACACAGCTGGGTGGTTCCGTGCAGAGGGTACGGTCCTTGGGACGGGAGCACTCGGAAGTGCCATGCCCACCCAGGCACTTGACGCACCTGGGTGTGGCATGGCAATTCTTTTGAGAGTGGCCGTATAATTGGCAGCGGTGACACTGGCCGACGATTCCAGTCTTGCGGGGCTTCTGGATATCGAATCCAGTGAGATGGCAAAGGGACTTTATTTTGAAAATCGGGTGGTGTCCTTCGACGGGGGGGCATACAACGAGGACCATGTTGTAGGGCTCGCCGCCTCGGGCACGGTGCATGCGGTGCACCTCGACTACGGGGATGCCTTGTGACACAAGGTCTTCTTTAAGGTCGGAGGTAGCGATCTCCTTAGGGATCCTATTAATTACCACGCGGGTCTGGCGGTCTTCGGGGAGGGAGTAGGTGTGAAAGGACACACCTCGTGCTCTGAGGAGCTTTGTGAGTTCCCTATAGTCGTTAGAATTAGGGACCTGGACCTTTATGCCCTGCTCGGTTGAACGGGCACTGGTGAAGCCGATCCTAAGATCGACGCACCATTTGGACACTTCAGTCCATTTGGATTTGTCTTGGATGAAGACAGGGGGGGGGGGGTGGGGGTCTTTTTGGGGTTGCTTTCTAGGTAAGCTTTGAGAGCCGGGGGGGGCTTAACGCGGGGGGGGGGCGGTCGTAATGGCGACGACGGGGGTCGGAGTCGCAAGGGTGGGCGGGGGAGTGACCGATTGGTCCCTTAGCTTGTTTGCCTGGGAAGAGGCGAAGTTCTTTTTCCTTTTGGAGGACGAGGTGACGGTCTGGAAACCGTCATCCTCGGAGGAGGAGTTGGTGAGGGTTTCCGAGCCGGAGGAGTACGGGGAGACGGGGCGTCTAGTCGTAGTCCGTTGGTCGGTTTCCATCGGTACGGGGGGGAGAGGGGCGGTTTGCACCGGGGGGGGGGGCCTCTAGTGCATCGCTAAAGTTAGCGATGGCGGCAGAGTTGTCGGGAGGACAGGGGGTGAGGGGCTGCAAGGCAGCGAACTTGGCGCCATATTTGGCGATGAACTCGGGGTCCTTGAAGAGGACCTCCTTGAAGAAAGCGAGTATAATGGCATCCCCCATGTTGGGGGGGTGCGGGGCTACTACTTGGGGGGATGTTGGAATATAAGATTCCAGCCTAAAAATTCCCTATGCCTAACTCCCCGGGTGGGTGTTCCCGGGGATGAGTTACCCTCCCTGTCGGGTATAGACAGGGAGGTGAGTACCTATGGTGAGCCTTAAGCTTGTAAACCCGTTGCCAGTCTTATTGTGCGAACGGGGCCCTGACAGTCTAGCGCGAAGGGTGTAGACACACCCTAGAGACACTAGGTGAGTAGCTGTGAAAGGAAAACTGTCACCAGAGCCGACTAGGAGATCCCCCAAGGCCGGTTAGCTCTGGGACCCGTCCAACTGACTGCCTCGCCCTTAAAGGGTTCGGCGGGTGTGTTGGGACAACACCCCACTCGGATCGCTAACACCGCTAGGTATCCACCGAGGACCACGAAACTGTGGTTTTGCCCAGAAGGGGCCTAATGAAGCTGCTCACACTATCGCGCAGTTAAAGAAATAACACTTTGCCTTGAAAAAGGCAGTTTTTGATTGATCACTTGATTCGACCAATTAATTAAAATAAATTTAATTAATTGACCGACGATCGGATGCAGCCGGGGCGGCTACGAGGGCGCTACGAGGTTCGCAGCGAGAAGAATTAAACTACGACAGAAATCGAGAACGGGAGAGTGCGAGCACACAACCGTTCGCGACCGATGCCGAGAGTCTAACGCTGATTTTTTGAAAAAAAAAAAACCTGTCATTTCGCCGCCGTGCGAACTCTTTTATACGGTAGTACAGGAGGTGGGACAACGACGTAGCGTGAACTAACTCCGCCCAGCAGCGAGGAGGTGGGAGAATGCCGTAGCGCGCTACGGCGCTACGTCGCTACCGCGTGGCCCGATGCACGTGTTGTTTACAATGTGACGCGGACAAACTTATGAAACATGTCGTTGTTCTATTCTATTTTGGCAAAATTTACGTTAGCCATACATAAACTTCCTGCTTATAATTACAAGCTTTTCTTTAACTTGCAATATGTATTTGTATGTATGTATGTTCGGGTCAAATCTTGCAACTAAATATTAAAGCAGTTATCCTCAACCGATTGAGATGAAATTTTGCATACATGTTTAGTTTTGATGACAATGCAAGGTAAGCTAAGTGACGTCATTCTAAATCCAATATGGCGGACGGCCCAAGACGGCGGACTAATTATTTTTTGTGCACTCCCATGATATGGGTATCAAATGAAAAGGTTCGCTGAGAAGAATACGAATAAAAATCTACAAAAAAACAAAAAAATGTTTTTTTTTTTTAAAAAGCTTGATTTTATTTAAATGCTATAAAAAGAAGAAAATAAACTTTAAATTAAATCAAACCCATCAATTGATTACATTACACAATTTATATGATATAAAAACTTGTCGCGTGATTTACTTGCTTATACATTTAGACAAGAATACAGTAATTATGCAAATTGATCTTGAGAAAAAAAAGTATGTATTTTTATAAAAAAGGTAAACACGTCTACAAATTAAATCTCGCGACAAGCTTTTATATCATACAAATTGTGTAATTTAATCAATTAAGTAATGGGTTTGATTTAATTTAAAGTTTATTTAAATGGCCCTTTTGTCTCAGTCGTATAGCCTTAACGAATAATGTTAATGTTCCAGCGGTATGCCTAGCCGAGGGTGCATGTTCGTACTGCGAGGCTGCGGCGCTGTGGCACCAGCTCGCTGTACTACTGGTGCGAGCGCTCGTGCCCGACAAACCTAAGCCCATGCCTGAGGTACGGTACCAACATACAGGTTGGCAGGGACACCCATGCACAAATTGTAACCATGAATTCAGCAAAATTTGCATGATTCTAGACTCCCCTTTTTTTTCGGGTGGGAAATCATCAAACGATTTCTCCCTATTTGAGTGGAGTGGGAGGGTGTGTAAGACGCTTACTGACTAAAACCCATCTGTGTTCCTTCCGTTGCCTGTGCGCCAGGTCCACGGTAACTCTTTCGAACAATCCGCGTATACAATTTTCATCGGTTATCAAAAAAAAAACTACTTTTTCTTAGAAAACTGCATTACCTACGCGGTCAAAATGTACGGAACAGTAATTTGTTTTTAAATGACTGGTTAATAATTTCAACGCAGGGGTGTTTAGAATCGTGTACTGAATTTATAGTAACAGGTTTGTGCGTTGATATTCTTGTCATCCTGTATAATTTTTTTATAGTGTTTCCATTGTTGGGACTCAGGCCTTTTCTCTGTAAAAGGGACGTGATAGCAATTTTTGCCTATAAGTCTGTCAGTTCGTGTAAGTTTGTCAGATTTTCAGTCATTTAGGTCCGGTTTTTAGAAGGCTAATAAAAATCGTGTACATGTCAACGTTTGCTTGAATTTTGTTATTTTAGTCAACCTAATACAGCGGTTAATGAGTTTGACAGTCTGTCAGCTAATATATTTTATGTTAATTAGCCTCTCTGAAACTCGATGTTAAGTTTTTAATAAAATATTCGGTTAAATGGTCTGTTAAACTGTCAGTTTGATAGTTTGTCAGTCGATTACAAAACGCTTTTTAATCCACGCTGCGCAGCCGGCCGCGGACGAGCCGTGGGCGTCCCCGGCGTGGGCGCGTGCGCCGGCGCAGGACGAGCGCGCGGGCGGCGCGGGCGCGGGCAGCCCGCTGCAGGCGCTGGGCGGCATGGCGGCGGCGCTGGCCGAGCGCAGCTCCGTGGGCGGCGTGCTGGTGCACATGCCGCATGTACGTACCCAGCTGTTTACTCACTGTTTCAAGTCTGGCTTGGCTTCCACTGTGGTGATTGTCGGTTCAATAAAAAAACTTTTTTTTTAACCTTTTTCGTGGTATTTGTGTGGTATAAATATTGGTGTTAAATATTAGGGTTTTTAAAACGTTTGATCTAAAAAAAAATTGCTTCTTCGTTTTTTACTAGTACTTTAACAATTATGCATGGGCTAATTTAGTATGACGGTTATTTATTGTGTTTTACAAAATCTTTTCTTAATTATCTGAAGTTTGAGAGGTATCTTATGGGTGGAGTCTCCTATAAACGTTTGTCGCATCAATATGAAAATATACTAATATGGTCTCTTTGACACACTCACTACAGTTAAAAATAATCTGTAAAGTAGTCCAGCTGCGTCACTCACTATCCTCTGAATTATGAAGGAAATTCATGAACCATTGGTGTCCATTGACATGTTTGAAAAATTCGCCTGCTCAACAACGTAAACAACGGAATGGATATTTTTTTTATAAATAGTAAAAAAAAAAACGAATTGGGAATAATTTTAATCCTCAACTGTAACCCACCAAATTCAAATTTTCTTTGATTTTTTGTAAATTTTAGTTCTGTATTACTTCACATTATGTTGATCAAAGTGAACTTCGCGACTGTAGAAATGATATATTTACTCATATGAAATACATATTATATAAATCTTAGATGGAACAAATTTCCAAACTTTGACGATTAATATGAAATTTATAATTATTATTCAGTAAATATATCATTCCTACAGATGCGAATCGCATTTTGATTAACATACGACGTAAAACAGCTGCAATTTGCAAAAATCCGAAGAAAAATTGAATTTTGCGGGCTACAGCTGAGGATTCACTTTAATAGCAGACTCCAGCCTTATTGAAGCATTACAAGTTTTGACGTTACTATTATATTTTCTTTTTTTTTTCACAATAACTTCCCGTCATTTAACTTAAACTTCCAACCCACAACGACCACAGCCGCCAGCCAGACGGCTCTATGTCTTAGTAAATATATCGTAACGTAGTGGTATAGTTTGTTCATTTCATGCAACTGTCTCTCATAAGTGACGTGGGTTCGGATGCCACGATCACTAAATCTTCGGGCGACACTCAAGTATGTCACTATGGATGTTATTTAGCTTTGTTAAGAGGTGTCTTACATCGATGTGTATATGAGAATAGTACTCTAACTGTGGTCATTTTTCGACAACTGTGGCTCTCAACACTATATTTTATTTCAAATAGTCCCATCACTGACTGCTTTGACACATTTAATATAAGTTATAATATTAATAATACTAAACGATTGACGGGAACGCGCGGTCCGCTGTCACTTTTTCGTGGTGAGTTTCGTGCGTTCGGACAATCTACGGTTTCTGTTCGCGGTGAGTTTGTAGTTTCGGACAATTCAACAATCATTGACAGCTATAGTGATTGTCGGTTTGGTATATTTTCCAGGCTAACAAGTATAATATTTTAAATTTTACTTATTTATTGATGTGAAAAATCTATAGCCGCGGGTAAACCGATTGTTAGCGTGACGACGCGTCGCCACGCTATACTGATGTGAAACATCTATAGCCGCGGGTAAAACTGATTTTCAGCGTGACGATGCATGCCGTGGTGACGCGACGCCACGCTATATTTTCTATATATAATAGTTTCGTTGTTTCACATCTGCCAGGCGTCCCGCGATGGCTCAATTTTTTTATTTTAAGAAAGTCGCTCCGTGCCGTGGCCTCCTAGATGAAATCTTGAGAGCATGTGGATGCCGATTCTTAGGTATTTGGACTCATTTAGGAAATCTAATAAATGTAGAAGTACGAGAAATTCAGCAGACTGGATAATGTATTTGTCAAATTATTCTGTGTAAGACATCTCCGAATCAAAGCGTCTGTCTTACCTAACTCTTGTGCTTTTTCATATGTGGATGTGATTTGTTTTATTGGTGTTAGATACAAGCCGGTTTTATACATAAACATTTCAACTGTGACTTATGAGAATAGCATATATAAATCATATGGGCTCGTCTTTGGGAAGTTAGCTGTTTTTTTTAAAAAAGGATCTGCATTTGTGTGTGCGCAATGAAATACTATCTTAAAAAAAAAATGGAAATCAATTAAATAAAATTATACTATAAAATCGGCCTTTAATTAGGGCTTCACTGTGTTTACATATTATAAATAGCTGATGTAGTGTTAGAAAAATAAATAAATACCTTAGTATCCTATGTATGTCACAGTGGAGTTAATAGTTTGATGTTGTCGTAGACCTGACCGTGATACGTCTTACGATTATCGTGGTCAATACTTGATTAAAAATCTATATCAAAAATAATTGATGTTCTAGTATTTTTTGGGAAAATCGGAATAAAGGAGACTGGGCGAATTTGTATGGGAAGTGGTATATGACCAATAGCGATACGGTTTTGATATTTGTGTAGGGATACTTCATCTATACCCTTGTGTAAACGGTTTCTCAAAATTGACGGGTCTAATTTTGATGTCACTTTGCACAAAGGTAAAGATGAGGTAACCTTACACAAATATCACAACTAGAGATGGGCCGACTGTAACTTAGGCCGAAAAGCCGACTAGTCTGCTGCAAAATGGCGACAAGTCGGCCAAGCCAATCATTGCTTTTGGTTGAGTTCGTAACTACGCTTTCGGCTCGCAGATGCGCGCGCAAAGTCCGGCAGCCAGATCTAAGTCTAATTCATTATTATTAGGTCAAAGGAAGAGTTTCTATTTCTAAGTTGTAAACCTACTTATTGCCAATTGTTTGCTATAGAGTTTCTTCTTTTTGTTAGAAGTCTTAGTTAATTTTATTTTATTTAATTTCTGGATCTAAGTCCAATTAATTAATGGACCAAACGAAGGGTTCCTATTCCTTCCTATCTTATTCTAAATTGCACTGAAAGTAAACTGGAAAAATCATTCTATAATAAAAAATAATAACACTAACGATTTCAATTTCATTTCAATCACCCTTTTTAAATTTTTAAGCATATTAATACGAGTAAAAAATGGGCCAACTAGTCAGCGGTTCTTGCCGACTAGTCGCCGACTACAAGTAAGGCGGACTAGTCGGTGACTAGTCGGTAGGTACATCACTAATCACAACCATATCGCTGTGGGTCCAAAGAGCACTTTCGCCCAGTCACCTTTATAGTCAAAATTATAATAATTAGGTTTAAAAGCATTGAGCAATTTATGTATTTTTAATCAAGTTATAGACGGAAAAAGTGAATATTTGAGAAATAATACCAAAAATGTATATGCACCAAAGATAGTGGTAGCATCCTTAAAGTACAGGTAAGACTATATCCCATATTGTTGGATATAATTTAGCGAAATACAATATTACTTTTATAGTTTTAGAGCAACCAGAAATAAACAAAAGCTCTAAGTACTTACAAAAAAAAGTATAGAAACAAATATATAAAGTATTTAGAAGTAGAAAATCACGCTGTAAAATAGCAGTAGAACACACTCACCAATAAACCTGGTCCTTAACAAAACCAGCTTTAGTCCCGAAATGCTTTGAATTCTTCTACCAAAGTCTTTGAACACTCATCTTTGAACTGTGGTGGCGTGGTGATGCAGATAATGACTGCTACTGTGGAGACGATCACGGAACAGCTGGACATGGCGGTGTCCCTTCCACCTGCTGATGCTCCAACCCTGGCGACTGCGCACACGGTGACCTTGACTGATACTGATGTGGCTACCGCTACTGCTGACGTAAGTACATAGGTGGACTTTAGACTGTCTGAATGACAATCGGACAACAGTTCAATACAGGCATTATGTTACCTTCTAACTGCATAATTTATTTGTATATCTCATTATGTTAAGTGAACTGTTTTGTGGTCTCTATGAGGATCGCCTTTAGCAATAAGACCGCCCATTGTGTCACCCTATTTAAAATTTGTACATTTATATCTGTAATTTTTATGGTGTACATAATCAAGAGTATTCTATTCTATTCTATAAATTCTTTGAACCGAACCGGTCTCGTCGAGTGTCCGAATGGCATTTGTTTTTTTTTCGGTTGGATGCTATGGAGCCGTCGATAAATTACGTCACAAGTATTTCGTGATTGTTAGAATCCCCCCTCGTCCTTGTGTATGATGGCCATGTTTGTGTGACGACCCTTGGTGTTACGTCACGTATTTGCAATTTTAAATTAAACTTTTTAATAAGCTACATAAAACTCGTCGTCGACTAGCAGATAGCACTTTTCTTTTCAGAATTATATGTAACGAGATTGACTGTTCCGATCACCTACATAAACTGCGTTTCAATGTCCCCCAGAGATTAGTTGGATTGAATCCGCCTATCTCCATTCCTTTTTTCTCTTCTAACTACAGGCAAAACTCATACATATTGCGAGCGAGTCATTCTTTGTAAAGTTCTTATTTTACCCATTTACCACCAAAACCTATATTGCACGCAGTCGGCTGAACGCTGGCTTTTTTAAAAGTGCATTATTGTAACTTATATATAAAGGTTAACCCAAAATCAACGCAAGATTTGAATTTTCCGCCATTTGTGCACCTAAATTGATGGCAACCCTGAAAAAAAAAACATTTTGACAGCTGATAGTTTAAGGATAGTAAAAATGGAACGTTACACGATACAACAACGTATTTTCCATTGACATTGGCAGAATTGTTGACATTGGCACCATTGCCATAGAGAAAAATAGAAAAGAACGTCTTTTCATTATTGAACAATATCTCAAAAATAATGAAAGTTTGGCGGCCGCGGTTCCAAAATTTCATACAAAATATGGCGGAATAGTGTTGCTGGTGCTCCATATTGCGACATGATAACTCAGTTCTTTCTGCCATGAAATTGGATGATATTGATGTGGCCAATATGTGGTTTCAATAAGACGGTGTCACATGCTATACAGCCCGTGAAACAATTCAATTACTACATGAGACATTTTCTGGTCGTGTACTCTCTCGATTCGGTGAGCAGAATTGACCCCCTAGGTCATGTGACACACCACCACACCACACCATCCACAACAGTATCGATACTGATTAGAAATACCAATAGTACGGGTACTATATATCTGGTACCGGTATCACACCAAGGCCAATGGTACCGGTTCCCAAAAATACCGGAGTTCAAGCCAAGTCCATAAGTAACTCATTCCCCCCCCCCCCCCCTTGTCACACGATGTTAAATTTTGTTGACGCCTTCCCCTCCCCCTTAACGTTGAGCTGACACTATATAGACCATAGGTGTCAATATTGCTAAAACCAACTAAAGAAAATTTAAGAAAAAGATATTGGAAATGTCGTTCCATAAGGATACGCACTATCCTTATGGATGATGATGACATTGAACGGGTGCGGAGAGCTTTGTCGGTTAGAGCGAACATGCTGGCTCGCAGGTTTGCACGATGCTCTCTTTCTGTTAAAATCACGCTCATTCGAGCGTACTGTACTGTTTTTTTACACGTGCAGCCTGTGGGCTAGATATACGCAAAGATCGTACAGCGCTCTCCGCGTTCAAATAACGATGCGTTTAGGATGCTGGTGGGGTTGCCCCGTTTCTGTGGTGCGTCAGGGATGTTTGCAGATGCGCATGTAGATTGCTTTTATGCAACAATGCGTAAAAGGTGCGCTTCCCTGGTGTGCAGGGTGCGGGGCAGCTCCAACAGTGTCTTAAGCATGGTTGCGAGTCGGCTGGACTGTGTTTTCGTGGGTCACTGTTGTGCCGTCTCTCATGGAATGTCGCAACGGTGACCAATTGTTATTTCTTGTATTGTTTTTGTTTAGTGTCTCTGTTTACTAACATAGTCGTAAGTTTTACTAACAATCTTGTTGAGTCATGGTTACTCGAATAAAGAAAATTCTATTCTATTCTATAGGCCGACGTTGGGCCATAGAACGTTTCGGGTCACGTCAATATAGCATTACTTAATTGATCTGTTGTACCGCGTCAATAGTACTAGGGAACGGATTGAACTGATGTAATGACGTCAGATTGACCATCACCTTTCTTCCCTAGCATCAGGTGGAATGCTAGCTTATTTCACCTAAGTTTTCACGGTGCGTTTTTACGGAACTGTCTATTCCGTATGTTATGTGTTCCGCTGGTCGTATGATATGTAAGTATCCAGCGAAGTTTTCGGCGTTTATCGAACACCTGTTAGCCTCATATTCTGACGCAGATAAAGTTTACTAGTTTTACCGATGTCAGCAACATGACGCTAGCAGTGAAGCCTCGTATCCACTAGGCAACATTTGACGCACGACATTATGTACATGTTGCTCATCATGTTGAACGGCAACGAGGAAATTTTGTTTAGTACCGTTGTCTTGTTGCCCGTCAGCTGGCAACGTCGCGTGTTGTTGTGCAACGTTGCCGAACATGTTGAGCGTTACGTGATGCGCGTCAAATGTTGCCTAGTGGATTCAAGGCTTGATGCTAACATCATCGTCATCGATGGTTGTTATCTGGGTGCCTATTTTTACCAAAAGAGGGGTATCCAACTTGTAAGTTCGGCCACAACTTATTCGATCAGATTTTCATGTTAATCTTATTTGTGTGGTTCAATGATTTAAATGATATTGCTCCAAACAGGTATCAACGCCAAACCTACTGGGCGACCACGAAAACATGGCAGAGTCTGTAGAAGACGATATGACTAATTTCTGGCCAACATCTGCTGGGAAATTCCACTTTTGCATTGAGGAATTGCCTCAAGAGTTGCAGTATATTCATCAGCTTTTACAGGTATGACTTGACCGTTTTGCTACGAGGGACTACGGCGTAGCTCACGGGGGACTACGGCGTAGCTCTCGGGGGACTACGGCGTAGCTCGCGCTGTGGTACGACAACGGCTTAAGGGTGTTTTTGGATATTTTTCGGATTAATTTTTACTTTAATATACCTAAATAGTGTTAGTTTATTCAATTACCGGACTCTGGTGCATGTTTGTAATTTTATATTGGATTTTTTTATAGATCTTTTTTTTTTTTTCAGGAACTAAAGAGCACTTCTCGTCCCGACGTACTGTACCACTTGCTGCAATGCCTGCAAGTGTTGGTGCTCAGTACCGACGCGCTCGCAGACCACCGCGGGTTCCTCATCTGGTGCCAGGAGAACCTGCTGATTGACAAGTAACTAAACTATTTCTTAGAGGAAGCCAAAGTTAAAAGTCGAAAGTGTAGAGTCTAAGTAAAAATGCAACAGTCAAAGTCAAACGTCATTGTGAAAGTTAAAGGCAAAAGTCAAAGAAACAAGTCCAAGTCACATTCAATGTTGAATTCAATGTCTAACCTCAAAAATCAATTTGAAAGGTGAAAGTCAAAAGGTAAAGTAAAAAAAGGCAGGCAGCGCGGTGTACCTATTATAAAAAAAAAGAACAAAGCCTAAGCCAAATAATTTTGCAACTGATTGTAAGGTTGACTTTGAACTTTTGTTTGTTCATTTTGGGGAGGTGTTTGCTGAACGTATTGGGTTTGATTCCCAAGTAAGCCAGTGTTATTGAGTTTGTCCTATAGAGGTATGAGGAGCAGGGTGTAATGCTCACTCATATTCTATGGAAAAGGGAGGATCCTCCGACCAGACGGGTGTTGTGTCTGGTGAGCAACTGCCCGACGGTTGAAGTCGGGACGTATATATGCTAGTCGCGCGGTAAACTCTGCTTGCGCAATGCAGGATTTGCATGACGTCAGTATGACGTGTAGCTCCCATGTGGCGATGTTGATACCGCTACAGTCCATTAGAGAATTTTCAAGTTTGATTTAATGTCCGGTTAGTGGCAATTAAAAGATCTTACAGCATGTATAATTAATAATTAATTTTAGTAGCAAAAAAATTTAAATGAATCTGAATAAATGGCACTATATTATAACATGATTAACCCTTCGTATGTTGGAACGTGGATCCACGCAAGACACAATGGCCTTTTATTTGTATCTGTACTTTCGGCATTCAACCGGTTAATGCATAGTTCATGATGACGGTGATGTGTTAGAGCTAGTAAACAGAAACTATTTACTAAGCTCGTAATGCAGCTACTGAGAAGTGCTGACCCAGAGGTAACGGCCGCGACTCACGAGTTACTTACCTCAGTAGGATTTCAAGCATTTTTGTTAAAAATAGTTTTTTTTCTACATTGCTATTTACGTCACTTTTTTGCGAGTTTGCTTTACGTTCCCCCAAAAAAATGCAAAATTAAATTAATAATAAATTGTAAAATAAGTAATGCATAAAAAATAATAGTATCTTTGGTTTTTGATGTTATTTAAATAATGAAAAAGTTTTGAAATTACTTGCAAGTAATTCCAAACTTTTTGCTCGCCCCTATGAAATCAAGCCGGGGACATACATTGATGGTTGTAGTTATAACAAGTCTATTTCCCGGCAGTCTGTGGAACGTGTGCAACGCATCTCACTCGCACATCTGCTCCGTGGCAGTGCCAGTACTGCTGCACTGCGTGACCCTGGCAGGAGGAGCAGACGTCTTCTGCAACCTGATCCGCGACCAGTTCCATCACCACGACTATCATGTCAGGTTCACTGCGGTGGAACGAGTCACTATAATCATCAGGTACGTGGATAGGTCTTCAACACTTCACTGCACAAAAGACATTTGCGCGAAGTTTGACAAACCTCGGAAATAGCGCGTCGCGCAAGTGTTCTGCTACCAGATAGATACCACAAATTGTGTTCATAATGTTTTTCTTTTGTTTTACTTAAACCAACTATCTCTTGGATTTCTTGTACGTCATAGGTGTGTTTACGGACAGCAATCCAGACGAGATACATTGCGTCAAATTGAACTCTGCCGAGGCATCAAAGTTTTATTTCAAAGTTACAAATATAACTTTTTCTAAGTCCCCCGCATTCAGATTGTTTGTTGTTATTTCAGAGTACTGATGTATCTTAGTTACTCCTTATTTCAGTAAGAGTCCTTGTTATGTTCATTGGAAGAGCACTGTTTCCCAAGAAACAGGTTTTTACCTAGTTTGGAAATCAGGAGTTCATTTAGGTTAGAAGCCTGTTATATGTTATGTTTTTAGTATTGAAACTGTAGTAGGCTAAGTTCTGATTTTGTCCAATTAACGTTTTTATTATTATTATTAATAAAACACATGTTAGTACAATTGTTTAATAAAGATAGGAAAGTTGTATTGATTCACGAATTCCCTACAACGTGCAAGCAGTGCTATGTTATACAATAGATAATCATCTCATTCTCGTCTAGGTTCATGGACGGCTCTCCCACGAAGACCAGCCTGCCACTGCAGACAGCCCTCGCGACTGCCTTCTGTTACCTCATCTCCAGTATGGATGACATCAACGTGTACGTTGCCCAAAGAGCTACCCTGTACATCGGAACTGTGCATGACAACGCTATCGATGTAAGCCTATTATAACTTTAGTACGTGTTGTTCACGATTTCATCCATCCTAGATAAATTACTTCATCTTTCCAAATAATCATATTTTCAGATTAAATGTATGCTATGCAGAATATAAAAGAAAGAAAGAATAAAGTTTATTTATATAAAGGTTTTTAATATTATAAGTTTATAATATGTTCCATATGTGCCAATTTTCATTAAAATCCCTTCTGCCGTTTATGCGCAACGGAGTCACATACATACCTACATCTTCACAAACTTTCACATTTGTATCATTTATTTTATTGTTTATATACATACAGTAAAAAATCATATGGAAACGACATAATCATATAAAAGTAGGGTTAGCAATCAACTTATTTTTTTGTACTAGAGGCGGCTCCTTATTTATTTACATGTATTTGTTAGCGTTATTTATATTTAAAACAACACGGCCTTCCACACATCAGTACAAAAGTTGAGCATCAACTTATCGACAACGACATTAAAGCTATGGTAATCCCTGCAGTACGTAAACACCATCAACACAGCTACCAACTGTCACTGCTGTGTAGAATGGTGTTTACATTTACAGTTTAACCACTGACTACAAGAAAGAAAGAAGACCACTATCGACATTTACGTTGGTGAGTTATATGGCCCATATTATCGAACGATGATCACTGGTGAATCAAATAGTACTAAGTAGTAAAGTAACTCAGTATTCGTCTTCAACGAACTCGTCCGTGTAGATATTTAGAATTCTAATAAACAAAATAAATTGGAACGCAGCTAATAGCATAAGCTGTCGGCAATGACATCTGTCAAATCACTAACTTAAGAGTCTTACACTCCTACCAACTTATCTGTGAAATGGCGAAAATTGGAACTACGGCCGTCATGTTGAAATGTCATTCGATTGTCAGTGTCTACTACATTCGGGTTCTCTGGTTGTTTTGTCGTGATATTGCTGAATTTATAAAGTTAAATACGCCGAAACCTATTAAAAGTGATGCTCGAAACATTATTCTAAAGGTTAAAAGCTTTTTTGAAGAAGAATCTCGGGTGGGGTCTCCGATTATTCCATTTAATCAAATATACAAACGAATTTCGGCAGCGACAGGTTAGTGTTGTCAACTTTCTTGTTATAAATTACCCGATACTGAACTAATTATTTAAGTCCACGAAATAATCGTTTCTATTCTTGCTGCAGGTTAGCGTAACGGTAACGTACATCTATTAGGTAACCTGCAAAGTGAGTGAGCCAACTAACCTGCCTGATTTCAAATTTCTACTAACATTTATTTTATTATCTTATATTTCAGGTGTGAGTCAAGGACTAATTTCAAAAATAGTTAAGGAAGGGCACGCTGCAGAAGAAACTCGTACAAAAATTCGGACACCAGGCAAGGAGAGAAAACGTAAAAGTGGATTTGTGCATGTTGATGATTTTGACATGGGAGTTATACGGAGGAAAGTACATGAATTTTATGCTGTTAAAAAAGAGGACCCTACTGTTAAAAAGCTTCTCGAGGTCTTAAAGACAGATATAAATTACACAGGAAAGCGAGAGAGTCTGCGAAAGCTGCTTCACAAGGTTTGGTTTCGTTTTAAAAAATCTCAATCCAATCAGAAGGTTCTTATGGAGCGTAATGAAATATCAGCTTGGAGAGCTAAGTACTTGCATGCAGTGGATAAAAATAATAAGTCGCCCTAGCCCCGGCCCATAATTTATTTAGATGAGACCTATATTCACTCTTCACATACATCGGGTAAATGTTGGCAAGGAGAGGGTGAAGACGGAGTATTGGAGCCTGTATCGAAAGGGCAAAGATATATTATTGTTCATGCGGGAGGAGATACTGGATTTGTTACAAATGCACTACTTGTGTTTAAATCAAACACAAAAAGTGGTGATTATCATGACGAGATGAATAGTACCAACTTTAAAAAGTGGGTTATTGATAAACTTGTGCCTAATTTACGAGAGCCATCTATGATAGTGATTGATACTGCTTCTTACTATCACCGTATTTGTGAGAATAAAGTAAAAAAAAATTGGAAAATCCAAAAGTGCACGACTCATAATGCTCATTTAATTATGAAATATAAAAAAAAAAAAACTTAAGTCGTTCAAAATTAATTGCCGAAAAAACAGCTGTAGTAGGAAGAAGGTACTGCACAAGCGCCCCTGGTGGAATAAATGTACATAATATCTATAGATATATCACCATCCATATGTTAATTTTCTATGGATATAAATAGATGTACAGTCTTGTAGTTTTCGTTTTTTATTAATTGTAATTAAACGACACTGAATTAATTAGCCATTTGCATTCAGTGACCTACAATTGTCGATTAGAATAAAAAAAAAAAATAACTCAAATAATGGATTTTTTCACAAGTTACAGTGTTTCCGGGTTTCACACATGACGGACAGGATTTTTTTTTGACCTATTTTGGTGTTTTTTTCCAATTCTATTGCAGTAAATCAATTTTTAAAAAGTATGAAATTAATCTCCATTAAATTATCTCGACAATAGTATGCAAAATATCTTGATTCCGTGAACTAACAAGGCTATAATAATAAAAATAGCCGCCAAAATGAGGCGAAATTTTTTTTTCGATCGTAAAGCACTATCTGATGCTTCGCGTCATGAGTCGTGCAAAAAGATATGCAATTATGGTTGACCCAAAATAAAATTGACTATGGAGAGAATTTGACTAAACCTCAGCTTTTAGAAATAATTAAGAGAAACTAGCCTGAACCTGTATATGAGATTGAAAAAAAATTAGAAGACAATAGACACAAATGCTTATATTTACCACCTTATCACTGTGATCTCAATCCCATTGAACTCATATGGAGCACAATGAAAAGAAAAGTTGCTGATGTAAATATTGAGCACAAAAATGCTGAAATACCCCGCCTAGTTAGAGAAGTTTTTGACGCTATTACAGTTCATGAGTGGGCACAGCATTGTAAACACGTTCGCAGGTTAGAAGGAGAATACTTAAAACATGATTTGTATTTAGATAAACCTTTTATTATAGAAGTGGTAAGTGACACTGAAACCGAAAGCGATAGTGATAATGATGATAGTGGTACGGAAATAAGCGGAGTATGCCTCACAACCAGGATGAAGTTGTGTATGCAGGTTCATCTAAAGATCACAATTACTGTAAACCTGGTTTTCAATAAATTATTGTAAAGCAATTTGTTTTTTTTTATTACACTACACTACCACCAGGTACTACTGCTAATTATAATTAGTCAAATCTGGTGTTAGGGGTTAGGTACGGTCATAACTAAATGCTAGACATCCAGGTACCTCTTGCAGGGTAGTGTACCTACTTAACTTCGCATTAAATGAAAGTTGTATCCCCCCCGTGGAACATTTCATCTGCTGAATTTCCACTTCATTGGATTACTTTTTAGATAAAGCCATTGTTTATTGCTGAGAGACTAAACTGTTAGCGTACGTACGTAACTGTAAATTATCAAATTCTTTTTATTTATTTTATTATTTTTATGTAGGTATCATTGTTTTTAATTTGTAAAAACTGTAATTCTTATTAAACGATTATGTCTAATGTGAAATTTCCTTCTTGAAAACTTACTCAATTTTGGGCACCTTATATTAATTAGCAACACTGAATCGACGGTGCCGTCCTCTTTCAGTTCACAGAGACAGTTGGTAGGACTGTACATAGTTGCACAGTACAACTATTTTCTTAATGTCCCTCGGGAATCATCGTATTTCCGAATACAAACGAATGCTAATTTCCATGTAAGTCAATTATTAGATTTATCGTGTATAATAATTTGAATTCAGAACAAAGTACTTCATAGTTGTTTTGTTTTGATTAAAACAAAATTAAAGTACTTAGTTCTGAATTCAAATTACACATATATTTTGGCTCGTGGCCAAAATTGAAACTAACGCCGCCATACTGTTTTTCAATAAATTTCACAGTTGTTTACCAACAAAACTGTTTTGTTCTGGGTTCGGTTCCCGGCTAGGGCAAAGTGTTATTGGATTTTCCATTTGGAATTTCTCAGTAGCAGCCCGGAGTCTGGATTAGTGCCCGGGTGGTGACAATAGGCTCGCCCTCTATTACATGGGACTTAAACATAACGTGCTAAATGTTGGTGTTCTATATATACACCTCTACCTTACCCTTCGGGGAATATAAGCGATCAGCATACTATCTAAACCGCGTTCAAGAGATGTCAGTGTCAATATTCCACAACAATGGTAACACTGACAGCTCTTGAACGAAGTTCAGACATGCTGATCGCCTTTAGTTTTATTGATGAAATTCGCCCTTACTAACCAAAAGCTGTCAGGCTTTTAGAAACCGAATTGGGTGTAAAGCTTGTTTTAAATTAAAATTCATGAATGGGCATTAAGTATCCTAAAATAATGGGATATTTTCTTCTTCTGTGTTTTTTTTTCAGGTCTTCGCAGGTGCCATATTTTGTAAAGTACTCATCTATTCTGAATTCTGTTCTATTTAACAAAGCTCATAATAGGTGAGTGTTTTAAAAGCCCGCATCATCATCATCATCATCTTTTTATAGGTTTATTGTTTGAAACGAAGAGTTTATTATATCATGTTTATTTCATTGCATACATTTGAAGCTTATTATATCAAGTTTATTTCATTGTGTACATTTGAAGAGTTTATTATATCATGTTTATTTCATTGTGTACATTTGAAGAGTTTATTATATCATGTTTATTTCATTGTGTACATTTGAAGAGTTTATTATATCAAGTTTATTTCCTATGTACATTTTATCTTGATTCTTGCTCAGTTGGAACTCCATATTTTTGCCGGTTCGCTTTTAATACAAGACGCAATCACGCAAGTCAATCGTATCAAAATCAATATAATCCAGCTCAGATTGTACATTGTATTTTTCCTTACATTACGTTATGTTTTTTGATAAGCAAACGTAATTCATCGTGTTTCATCGTACAGTGATTCGTTTATTTATTCAACCTTTTTGTGCATTCATTGTCATGTCATGCATTGTCATCATTTATTTCGCCATTTTAACGATGAAATTAATTCATTTTCTTTTGACGTCTTAATAATTTTGAAACATTCACAGCTCGCCGGTGACACTTAAGTTGTCACCTACGGGAATGTCTTCCGTGGTTTTTATTGTAAAAACGGAGGATATCACGTAGGCGACGATTTGTGTGTCTTTTTTACCATTCTACAACATCATTGTTTTCATCACCAATTTGTCTACATATATCTGACTTTTAATGATGTATTAATTGACCGAGCGAGCGCGAAGCGTTAGCGTAGCGTGTTCGTTTCAGCTTGGGCAAAAATGCTTTCGTATGACCGGATGTCTAGCAGATGTCAGTTCTCCTCCACAGGTTGCATTTCTCAACCGATTTTATGAAATTTTGTGAGCAGGTTCGATAATTATATGGTTTTTTTTTTTGTCGATTCAGTTTTTCGAAATGGCGGAGATATGGGGGTTGAAAAAGTAAAGAATAAAACGTATTTCAGCCATTTCGCGCTCTTTTGTTTTAAGTAGCGCGGTGAACATTTATTCAGTTTTAAGCTATGCAAAGACAGACTCGCGAAGTCTACCGCTCACAGAGCCACTAGTATAATATTCTAACAATATTACCGGAACAAAATTCTGTAACATTTCATTAATTAGTTTTATTGTTTCAGTTTATTATATCATTTCATCAGATCGTCAGTTAACACTTAAGTTGCTTCAGAACTTACATTGCCCGGGATTTTTGTTGTAAAGTCGGACGATGTCGGTTCAGTAACAATTTATGTGTCTCATTCATCATCTACAACATCATCTATCATTCACCAACAACAATATTCTTCACGAATTTACGATGTATTTCATGTACTTTTGTCATATGTTTACAATTTAAGTCATAGTCGACAGTTTGACTAGCTACATCCATGTTTTTATCAGGCTCCTTTAGAACATAATTATATTCCCAAATTATGGACGTGATTAAAACTGTAACCAATAGAAGACTGAATGAATTTATGATAAAAAAAAAAAAAAGGAAATGTATTGAAAAATCTATGTCGTACTAATGTTAGAATTCTGTGAAGTTCGTGTACAGAGTTACCAGCCGTAAATATAACACATTGCAATTTAGAAACCGAACTTTTTGTTATTCTGCGTCGTCCCTGTCACTCACACCGGCCGGGTGACAGGCTCTTTCTAAAGTTCAATGTGTCATTCTGCGTCGTCCCTGTCACTCACACCGGCCGGGTGACAGGCTCTTTCTAAAGTTCAATGTGTCATTCTGCGTCGTCCCTGTCACTCACACCGGCCGGGTGACAGGCTCTTTCTAAAGTTCAATGTGTCATTCTGCGTCGTCCCTGTCACTCACACCGGCCGGGTGACAGGCTCTTTCTAAAGTTCAATGTGTCATTCTGCGTCGTCCCTGTCACTCACACCGGCCGGGTGACAGGCTCTTTCTAAAGTTCAATGTGTCATTCTGCGTCGTCCCTGTCACTCACACCGGCCGGGTGACAGGCTCTTTCTAAAGTTCAATGTGTCATTCTGCGTCGTCCCTGTCACTCACACCGGCCGGGTGACAGGCTCTTTCTAAAGTTCAATGTGTCATTCTGCGTCGTCCCTGTCACTCACACCGGCCGGGTGACAGGCTCTTTCTAAAGTTCAATGTGTCATTCTGCGTCGACCCTGTCACTCACACCGGCCGGGTGACAGGCTCTTTCTAAAGTTCAATGTGTCATTCTGCGTCGTCCCTGTCACTCACACCGGCCGGGTGACAGGCTCTTTCTAAAGTTCAATGTGTCATGTTTACGCCCGGGCATGTGCATGCCTTCTCTGTATGAGAATAAGCCTTTGCCCTGCGCTGGGACAATAAAACGCTGGTATTTTTATTATGGGTACTGCATCTTGGATTATTTGTTCCCCAGTCACTGCTGTACTGCCTGGAGACCCAGTTCGACCTGGTCATCGTAGACCGGCCCATGATACTCCAGTCCATCTACCAGCTCCATAACACACTGAGTGACCGCAAGATCCTGACCTGGGAGTTCTTCCTCAACAGATTCGAGGCTCTATTCTTGGAAGCGCAGATTAACTCCAATAAGACTATTGATTTCTCTAATTTGAGAGGTGGGTTTGTAAAGAAGGACCAATATTGGTGACTGTTGGTCTTTTAATTTATGTCCAACATTGTGCCAATATTGGGTTTGGTGTTTCTTGTGTGGTCAATTTTTATTTTGTTATTTTATTTATTTGGTATCTTTTTCAGGAACTCATTTTTGTTTATGGGCCATTTTATATGTATGGTGAGTTTTTGGGGTGCAGTTAATTTACCACAATAATAAACGAAATGACTTACGTATTTTTAAATGCACTCACACACTCACAGCTTTGCCTTTTAATAAACATATTTGCATTAAAAAAACGTTGACCAAAAAAAACCCGAACCGACTAAAATTAATCTATGTTTCGGAAGTCCGTGTCTTAGTTTTTGGTTTAATTTTGTCACCGACAAAAGAGTCACTTAAATCTGCCCAGTAATTACAGAGAAATCGTCGACACAGACATTCATGAAAAAATAAATTCATAATCTCCTTCTTTTTTGAAGTCGGTTAGAAAATACTTTACATAATTTACACATATTCAACCTTATTTCCTTGCCCATTCAGAACTGGTAAGCAGCGAGACAAGTTCCGAATGGTTCCTGTACAAAGTCCGTCGTGCGCACGAGGCCCTCAGTGTGTCCGCGCGGGACACTAACGTGAACACCCTGAGCGCATCGTTCGGTACCAAGTGGCCGTACAAGAGGACCATTTCTGCGCCCGCCACCATGCCTCCGCATCCTGATACCAGACATGGTGAGTCTCATGTTCTTGTGATTATGGCTTGCAGTACCTATGCCTAACTTTGGTTAATACTGTTCACTACCTATCGTCTACTTAATAAAAATCTTCACACGGAACAAAGAAAGAAAGACACGCACGAGCGAGTGCAGCGCAATTGAGGCATGCACAGGAAATACAACAAAAAAAAAAAAAAAAAACTAAAAAAAGAACTTTAAAAATAACAAAATAGTGAAAACAACAAAAGAAAAAAAAAGACCTGTGCCATGCCAAAAAGGCTCTTATCTCAGCATGATGCTGCGATATTTGAAAAAACGAATGGGTACCGCAGCGCATGTGTTCAGCTGGGTCTAGAACCGTGGTCTAGCTCTAGAAGGATAACATTTTGTATTAGAGTTCCTTAAATAAAAAAGGTGAGCTCTAAGGAAGAATTCTGGGAAGAATTCTTGAATATTCATTCTCCTAGAGGGGTTAAATAGAAGCTGACAGTTTGTATGCGAGTTCGCCACATGGCTTGTGAATCCTTAGTTGTAGCCCGCCAAATTCAAATTTTCTTTGGTTTTTTGCAAATTGCAGCTCTATTAAACGTCGTATGTTGATCAAAATGCGATTTGCGACTGTAGGAATGATATATTTACTGAATAATAATCATACATTTCATATAAATAGTCAAACTTGGGAGATTTGTTCCACCTAAGAACTTACATATGAAATATTCAGAAAAATTCTTAGGTGGGACAAACCAAAGTTTGACGAAGTTCATGATATTTAAAATAACGTGAATCTGAAGTTCATGATATAAAATAACGTTTCATAGTTTTTTGAATAACGAATATAAATGTACAGTACTCGTAGTAGAAAAAAAGGTACCTACTATGAAGCCCCATTTACACGGAGCAAGTTTATTGGCATACTATAAAATTGAAGCAACAATGGACTGGCACCGTCTAAACAACACGTAAAATTGTTGCTCGATACGGGCAAGTTAGTTGCCGTTAAAAACTGGTATAGGTGTAAACAGCACGTTCAATAAAATCGCATTCAATTTAGACGAGGCAAAACTTGCATGCAATGATTGAAAACAGAGGTCGCATGCAATTATTGAATGGCAAAACTTGCCTTCAATGATTGTTATATGTCATTTTTTGGAAAACGCACCGTGTAAACAAACACCTTCATGCAAATCTTGAATGGCAATAATTGAACGTGATTTATGGCATGCGATTATTGCTCTTGAACGTTCCAAATGCACCGTGTAAATGGGGCTTAAATCGCAGACAGCTGAGCAATGAGTTTTTATTCGTGATATTGTATCTATACTCGAGAGGTTTAGGTAGTTAAATAAAGGTAAACAAATCGTAAAAAGGGTTTTTTGTAGTTGACACTTTCTTGTTTAAAAATACGTTACAACAAAATTAAAGTTATTTGCGATTTATACGGTATTTTCCTCTTTTATTAATGTATGTTAAACTGTATCATTTATTCGTAAACTATACCTACTTTTCGTACATGTAATTGCTTGAGCACAATTTTTTTGTTAGATTTATAAAATAGTATAATATTTTGTAATCTGTCTATTGTAAAGAGCCCAAAAAGACAGGTTCCATAAACCTTTTAGAAAATAGAACGAATTAGATAACGTTGCTAAATTGAATAGTACGCCTGTGACGTAGCATGACAACTGAAGTAGCAGGTATTACGTTTAGACGGTTAACCAGATGCCTTTTATATTGTGGATGAATTAGAAAAAATGTTAAATGGTGTCACTGTATTGCGGCTGCCACTATACCACTGTGAGCGCAATACAATTGACTTAATATGGGCTCAAGTTAAAGGGTTAGTAGTCGAGAAAAATAAAACTTTTAAAATTTCTGACCTAAACATTCTTTTGCCAGAGGCTTTAGCTAATGTGACTGCCGAGAATTGGAAAAGTTGCGAGGGTCATGTAATAAAAGAAGAACAGAAAATGTTTAAATTAGACAAAACAATTGATGATACCACTGAACGCTTTATTATTAATGTGACAGATAGTTCCTCAAATTCAGATTCAGAATAGAGCCTATTATTATGGGACTCAAAATAATATGATTTTAACATTTAAAATAAAAGGTTTAACATCACACGTCACGTCACGTGGTTTTTTTTGTTTACCTTTATTTAACTACCTAAACCTTTCGAGTATAGTCTATTCTTGATCGAAGGTATCTGTATCGAGTTTCCATAAAGGTTGGCCGCTAACGCTAAAAGTATCATGTCTGCTTTGACCCTCATGTATTCGTGCCTAGGTATGTATTATTTCCGTAGTGAATAAACAGTTTTTCTTTTAGTTGGAAAAATTGCGTCAACAATTTATGCAAATATAATTTTTAATGACGTTATATTATCTTCTCAACTAGGTGTTATACAGTAAGATACTTAGCGACAGAAGTTTACAATGTTCATGTAGGTACTATGCTCCGTGTATACTTAGTCAACCTCGTAATTTCTACCTACCACGCTTTGGAATGGGCGACGAGCATCATATTTCTGACTGACCGACTCCTTGACAGTTCAAAAGTGCCAGTAAATGGTTTAATTTAAATAAATGCTTCGACTTTCAATGTTGTTTAAAATGAAGTATAAAAGGACGTTGTTGGTAACTACTTCAGTTAACTACTTTCATTGTGTAACGCTATAAACCTGAGCAATTGCAACTGCTTTTTGTGATTTCAATGGCTGTCAGCCATTTTCAAAAAGTTCACATTTTACATAAGTATTCTGTATCCACAGAACGCGAGAAAGTGTATTCCCGGCAGTATTCGGCGCCATTGCTGAAACGCAAGACGTCTCGCTTCGGCCTGGGACAGCTGCTTGCGGCGCCACAGCCGCTGGGCACTGCTCAGAGGTCCAACAACACACATGGTGAGTTGGCGGGTAGAATACCGAAAACCGATTATAGAAAACTGTGCATCAGTATGCACGGTTTTTAATTCCTTCCTTAACTGAGTATCGTAGTTCTTAACTAGGAATCCTTTTTTACTCAAAGTCCTGTCTTAACTGAGAATCTATCCATAGTCGCGTATCCATCTTTAACTGAGTATTCAGAAACGCTATTTGTCTAAATGAACATAAACTTCGGTCAAATACAGAAGAACATTCAGTAACCGAGACAATTAATGATTGATTTTGACAAAAGAAAACAGACGTTTGGTACTGTGCCACAGTGCGACTTTGAAAGAAATAAAGAAAAAGTACCCAGTTCTTCACTCGTAACTATAATAATACTATATTAAAAAAAACGGGCCAAGTGCGAGTCGGACTTGCGCACGAAGGGTTCCGTAACATTTTCTATAAAAACGGCAAAAATCACGTTTGTTACATGGGAGCCCCCTTAAATATTTATTTTATTCTGTTTTTTAGTATTTGTTGTTATAGCGGCAGCAGAAATACATCATCTGTGAAATTTTCAACTGTCTAACTATCACAGTTCATGAGATACAGTCTGGTGACAGACGGACGGACAGCGGAGTCTTAGTAATAGGATCCCGTTTTACCCTTTGGGTACGGAACCCTAAAAACTGAAAACAAAATGTTTTCTTTGCAGACGGATTCCACTCCCTTTCCGGTCGTTCGGAAGACACGCTGAACACTATTCTGCCCAAAGCGGAGGATCTTGAGGAGGCTGACCGCGAGACTACAAATTTACTGGTGTTCTTGCTTATGCAGTTCTTGTCGAGGTAAGATTTACACAAAAGGTATTTATTTAATTCATAAATAATGAAGTTAGTTTTAATTTGACCACTACGTTTATTTAGTTCGTATTGTGCAGTTTTATTTGTGTTTTAATTATTTAGATAGATTAGTGTTTATAATACAATATTATGGATAGTATTGTAAAAGTCTGTAAATCTAAGGTGAAACTAGAAAAACAAAATAGTTGAAGATGTGGTTAGCAATGACATTACTTTGAATCTGATTGTTCAATCCCATACAAGCATAAAAAATGAATCGAACTACAAACTATTAATAAAGGTGATTTTTAATGTCTGCATATCAGCTGCTTACAATTTTTATTATAATATTTTAATCTCACGAAGCGACGCGCGCTTAACTTGTGGTTACCCAGTGTACAAACACGCTGTGAATGTGTGTGTAAGCGCAGGCGCTCTCGGTACCGTCCGGGACAATGGCGAAGTACACCTATTTCGAAAGTGGGATGCAATTAGCATGTTAACATTTAATATTTAGGCTCTCTGAATAAGTTCTAAGATTCTATCCGTTTCAGGTCGGATCAGGCGCATCCAATGGAAGACAAGCAATCGTCTAAAACTCAAGAGCTAGTACTAAAACATTTGTTCCTATTGCTAGGCTACAATTGTGTGGAGAAGTATTTCCACATATCACCATTCACATTGAGGTTAGTAGAAAATAGAATAAAAATGTAGAAAATCCTTTATTATTAAGGTTACACAGTAGGCAGATACGCAGGTAAAGCACAAGTTGATACGTCATGAGTAGTTTAAAATGACATTTAGGAGGGCGTACAACGGTCCACTAGCGCCACTCCTTTAATTTTTTTTATCTCGTGACTGTTATGGAATTTTTAATAACGGCTCAATAAGCACCCTCAGTAAGTGTGTCTAGAATTTTTTAATACCTTTTATATTGAGACACGAAGCAAAAAAATTCGTTCTTAAGAAAAGCGGCCACATTCCTCTAGATCGTATTTTGTTACGTGTCAGATAATATTATTTTAAAAGAGTGGTGCTAGTGGACCCGAGTCCTCTTAGCAATAAAGCACTTTTAGAAGAAAAAAACTGCTTTGTAGAGCTCTGTCATTAATATCTGTGAAATATTAGGTATATCGTAAAATAATGTTTAATGATAATAGTTTTCAAATATTAACATTATGATTTATTTATTTATGTAAATGTCCCTTTTTATTATAGTTGTACTGTGCCTAATGCGACAGTATGGTCTTTTATAAATCTATATTCACTTATTTACAATTCAAATATAAAGGAACTGAAACATAAACTAATAATTAATTTACAAGAATCAATTGTGATCGATCTGTATACCCACATTATTAGCAAATAAACGTTTTCTATTTCTATGTCATATATAATTATCATATAAGCTGGGATACTACAAGATATATCATTCTATTTGTTCATCAAGGCAATCGTCGATCTTCAACGCGTTCATGGCAAACCTGCCACAAGTGCTGGATCAGAACCACGTGATGGGTGCTAGCATTGCTGAGCCTACATTACTTTTGCTACAGGTATGTGGGTAGTCAAAAAATTTTTTTTTTTTTTTTGTGAAATTAATATAATTTTTTTGCTGACTGTACCTCTTTTCTAAAATCTGTAAATGCAGTTAGCGATTAATCAAGTTAAGAACAGTCTCCTAATAAAGTATTCCTGTAGCTACAATGGTTAAGTCCGTAGTGGTATCTACATCGCCACATACGAGCTAAGCGTCACGCTGACGTCACGCAAAATCCTGCATCGCGCAAGCAGAATTTACCGATCAACTAGCATATATACAACGTCCCGACATCAACCGTCGGGTAGTTGCGCACCAGACACAACACCCGTCTGGTCGGAAGATCCTCCCTTTTCTATGGAGGTATGAGTGAATTTTATACCCTGTTTCTCGTACCTCTATAAGTCCTTGCTGCCTGTCTCAAAAATCCACACAGTATACCTACATAGCATAAAACAAATTCTCTTTTCGTGATTGTATGTGTGTAACTACATACTCCGCGGTAGCTACACAATGACACTGGACACTCGTTCTTTTTTGTATTTGTGTGTTTTTTCTTTGCGTCATGTTTACCGCAAATAAACGTATTTTCTTTCAATGGATTGTGGTGCAGTTTTCACCATCATTTAGACAATGTATTCGGGAAGGTTTATGTGTATTCATCAATATTGGCACACCCACATGACATACTTCAAACACAGTTCTACGCACTAAGAAGTGGTGAAGCGCGGGCGTTTTGTGGAACTGTGTTATGTAGTTTTGACGTTAAAAAAGTGCTGATTGTCAGCCTCATATGAATAAACGATTCATGATTTTTTTTTATCCTGCCTTCCTACCCTTCGGGGTTTACAAGCGTGATGTTATAATGATGATTGCTTGTCTAGTATTGCTGCGGGGCAGGCAGCAGTGCCTGCAGTGCGGCAAGCACTCACTCTTTAGCTGCGTTGGAGCCACATGTTCGACGACACTGGCTTATGGCACTACTCGTCGTGCTTTATAAGGTAAGCTTTATTATAATGCCAGCCTATTATTGTCCTACTGCAAGGTAGGGGCTTCTTTTCATACAGAGAAGGCACGAGCATTGCTCACCAGGCTTGCTCAAGACGAGTTGGCGATTTCCGACTTATGTTAAACCCTTTTATTATAATAATAATAATTTTTACTCACAAAACTTAAACTATGACAAAAAGCGTACAGAATAGTAAAAACAAAAAACTGAAGTACAATTTTAAAGATTGGGTAAAAGGGAGGTAGATGTCGAAAGTCCAATAAAGTAGGTACCCTGCCCCCCAAACTAGGAAAATCCTGTATCTTGGGCGGCAGTGTCTTCGCATTACAATACAAAAAGGTCGAGCTATTTATGTGAGCATAAAAAAATAATTATAAATGATTTTTAATTTTTATTGAATTTATTAAGCTTTATGCCTTCTGTATGTTTTATTGTACAGGCTCAAATTGAATTAGCTGGCGAAACTACACATATGTGATGGGTATAGATATCAAATCATCATACAACAACAACAAAAAAACATAATTATAAGTAATATAATTATAATAAATATAAGTAGTTTATATATTTTCCTTTGTTTCTTTATTTACTTCCTTTCTTATATTTATTTCTCCCCTTTCTTTTTCTTTTTAACTGACTTTAAAAAAAGGAGGAGGTTCTCAGTTCGTCGGAATCTTTTTTTTTGTGTGTGTTCCGCGATTACTCGAAGACGGCTGGACCGATTTGAAAAAATATTGTTTAGTTTATAATGTTGATTGTTGAGTGTGTGTAACCCGGCGGCTCCCCAGTACCACTACGGCGGCGGCGCGGTGTGCGCCATGGTGCAGTCGCTGGTGCGCGTGGTGCTCAACACCGTGGAGGCGCAGTACCACCAGTGCAAGCGCATCCCGCCCATGATAGTCATGCCGCACACTGTGAGACCTAGAGGTACGGAAATTAATCATTTTACTGTCACTGAAACTATACGGTTTGGTCAAAAACAAAATGATTTGATTAAGGTATTGCTTTTCAGAATTACATGTAATGTAGCTTTTAATTTTACATCTATTTCGGTTTTTTTCTCATGTATATTTTGCTCAATAATTAAGAATAAAAAAACTGAAGTGTTAATTGACCTTCGTTGCTGCTCGTTCAATATAAGATGATTTTAGAATATTGTAACAAAACTTAATATCTATCTACACACGGGTGTATTTGGAATGACATGCGACTTTATCTAATTTTAAAACATAATTAATTTTTAACGTGTAAAAGTTTTTTTTACGTGTTTACAGTAATAAGAGCCCGTAGATCCGTGGACTCGGATAAAAAGTATCCTATGTTTTAATTAGTGTCCGACCGAAACACGATTTTTAGCCGAAACCGTAACGGAACCTTCGGCTCCTCGTCTAGTTTCGGCCAAAACCGAAACTTATGAAATTAAGAAGAAGATAGTTAATAAAATAACATAATTTTCTAAGACCCGTCGTTTTTGGTAGATTTGTTAACAATAATTTGATTAACGGCTAATTTTGCAATCATCAGATTTCTATAAACTATATAAAAAAAATTGCCAGATTTTAAGTAATAAACTGCAAACATTTCAAAATGACGATTCAAAAGTGAGCCCTAACTTAAATAAGGGCCTTATCAGATATGGTACTGTTAGCTTTTGCGATTAGCGATTAACAAATTTTTCAGATGCTCGATTAATCTTTTAACATCGCAAAATTTTAGCATTAGCAATCCGCGATTTAATTACTTTCGGAAGCTAGATATAGGTACCTACCAATAATAAATGAATAAATATGCAATGCAATACTTTATCTTTCCGTCAAACAATTCAGCATCGTTAGAAAACGCATTTTTTTAAACTTACTCAAAGGGAACAAGTTGCCAAAACGCGATGCAGCGTCGAAATAATCGGTGAAACGTGTGGTTTTGCTACTGTGACCGAACGCACAGTCACTAAGATGCACCTGCTGTTGCCCTTAGACCTTGTATCAATCTTCCAGAAAGCGAATAAATCCTAATTCATTGAAACTGTGGCCGAAACCTGGTTTTTTGGCCGAAACTAGCCGAAATTGAAAACGAATCTTCAGTCGGACACTAGTTTTAATCCATTACAAGAAATTTATATGCTTAATTTCATTAAAATCCGTTTAGCCGTTTGTGTATGATAGAGTACCAAACACCACAAACTATTTCACGTAAATCGTTATGCCGGACACTAAGAGCTATTGGTAAATTAATGAATAATTTTACTGTTACTAGAAGTAAAATGTACAAAGTAGGAAAAAATAAAAAATATTGATTTGATTTAGATACGTATTGTTTTCATGTAATATAGCTAAGTTTGAATATCTTGTTTTACATATATTCAGTTTTTTTTTCTAATATGATAACATATTTTATTTCTGTAAGTAGGTTTATACAAACACGTTTACACGTCAATCATATTTTAAAAACTAGATGAGGTCGGCGTTTCCTATCTGACTACTCTGAGAAAGGGAGAACAAACTCCAGAAGTCAGTCTGTTTTAAAATCCAGACATAATCTTGGTCAGATCACGTGAAGACCAACTAGATTGATGTCCGAAATGGTATTTTGAGGAAAGAACCACACAAATTAAGTGGACCTTTCCAGTCAGTGCAAGCATTTGTTAGTAATCGTGCAGCTCAACTCAAAGTTTAAGTAGGTAGCTCAACGATTCGACGAAAAATACCAAAGAAAGGACATTTGGGTGGGCCGCATAAATTACTCAAACTGCCAGACCAAGATTAAGATTAAAACTAAATAAGAAAAAATAAAAAAATACAATGACCCACATAGTCTCAATGTAAGTGTATCCTATGTTGTAATTGAATACATAACCTTATATGTGCCTGATTTCATTCAAATCCGTTCGGCTGTTTAAGCGTCATAGATCAACAAATATCTTAACAAACTGTTTCACTTATTATGTTGTTATGTCTTTTTTTGTTTAGTAATTGGCGATTAGGTTGATTTGGCTTTGCGACGCGAGTATCTCTTGCCGACTTTGTTGTGCAATAAATTCGGCTAGAGGTATTCGGGAAGTAAATGCCCTAGCAGCATGCTCCAGAAAGCGGTAAAAAATGTTCTTCTACTTACTGCATACGTCAATATTATGTACGTTTTGTCTCGGTAAACATGAATCGCCGTTTAGACCTTTGTGTTTAGCATCGATCAAAGCACGCGCGTTTCGTGGTTGCCAGCGCGCGAATTGACGCGTTGCACGGTGGTCCAAGCGTCCTACAAGCGCGGTCATAAATACCTTATTTTATTCAATGAGATTTTTCTGAAAGGTAAATAATAAAAAATACTTCACAAATGTACATTCATGCTTTTTTTACATAGTTTAATAAATAATATACAATAAACTGTACAATATGTACTGTTTATATATAAATTTAAATAGTCAATATTTGAGATTTATTGTCCCTCGTTCGGAAATACATCTGAATATGATATTAATGCTATTCATGAAAGGGATATAATTAAATATGTATTCTTTTATATGTTATACATATTATATACGACAAAAAGCAAGAAAACTAAAACTACAATTTATTTACAAACGTAATCATAACCACAACTAAGTTAAAATAACCACAACAACCAACCTAATTTCAATTTAAACTAAATTCGTAATAAATCTAAAACCTGTCTCGACATAACGCTCTTTTTCTTACGGGGAAGTTTCCGAAGACTGGTAATGAATGGGTCTGAGCTGAGTAAAAGTCTGTTAAGTAAGTCCGTATTCGTAAGCACTCGCCACATTTTTCTCTTGTGATCCCGCCTGAAGGCCTTATAATGTTTGTTGTTAGATTCTGCTGCCTGTTCGGATAATTCCCCGATAGATAATAGAGCATACTGTGCCACTTCAGCACCATGGATGACGACTTTGTGAACGGAAGCCGTGAGATTATGCCACGGATATTCTTGAATTAAAAGTCGCGCGATTTCCAAAGCATATTCATTAAATTTATTCGAATCAATATTAAAACCCGAGGACAAGGCTTGTAAAATTGTGGAACGACGATCCTTTCGAACCTAACGAACCTTTTCCATCGCTGTCAAAATCACAGTGATCTTAACGTCGTTACAATATGGTTGCTGTTGGGTTGCTGCTGTCAGGGACTGTAAGCTTACATACAGCTGTTAGACTTTGCCTCTATCCATCCCAACAATAAAAACCTACCCTGTACGCTCGAAACTACAAGTGTCACACTCCGTAGACCTCAGCCAGCCGTCCCTGAAGACGGAGCCCCCGGGCGCGGGCGGCGCCGCGGGCGAGCGCGCGGCCGCCAGCCCGCTGCCGCCGCTGGACCGCAGCAAGCCCAAGCTGCACCACAAGTCGCCCGCGCACATGCACACGCACTGGGAGGAGCCAGCCAAGTCTGCCAAGTAAGTGGATTCAATTTAGAAGTGCCGTCATGACCAATATATTATTCACTATTAATATTTCATTTTAGTCGAGCGAGTAGTTTTCCTCATGTCTGTACAGTTTTGTCTAATGGTACGGTAAGTCGCACGTCAGTGGTCATAATACCTGTGTAAGCTGACCTGTTATGCTATTGAAACTCCGCACTTCGCTAGTTCAGCTTAAGGTCAAAGTGTTAGCATTGACGTGCGGCCTACTGTACAAGATTTACGTGTGCTATGGTTTTTGGTCGCGAACATAATCTAGAAAATAAATGTTCGCCAAGATAACAAGTAAAATGTTCTCTTTCAGCTATATGTTAAGGCAGCAAATGTACTAATAACCATCTATTAGCGACGGTTAGATTGGGTTACGCATGTTTTTTTTAGGCCTACTGTTTTATACCAAGCATTGATATGACTTTCCGAAACTCTCGGACTAATTACCTAAAAAAACATTAATGAATAATAGTTCGGTTGGTAAGCGCACTCGTTTAAGTTTATTATTGTACAGTTTTTTAAAGTGTTAGTAATAAATAAATTCCGAAGCAATCGATTTACATACAAAAAAATATTTAGACTTCGCATTAAAACTATTTATTTATTCCCTTAAAATGTAGCAGGTACCTACGAAAGTTGTACACAACAGTTTTTTAGTTTTCAGATATAGGTATTTCTATAAATTCATTTAATTTCAATACCTGTTTCGGACAGTGAATTTATATTTATAACTCGTTTCCCTCTATTTTTATAAACAGTACTCTGATAAGGGTAGCGCATCATGTTCGTGAACGGGCGCCGCACGCCGTCGCACTATGCAAAATGGTAGAACAAGCGCATATCAAAAATGCTTTTTACGAATATCATAATTTGGCTAATATGGCTATTCTTTTAGGTTTTCTAATAGTCAAATTATAATATTGATTACGATTTTTTTTCTTAATACGCGAAATTTTTTTTTTTTTCTTAGATAGAAATACATAGAAAACAGAAGTGCCAAACTCAAGTCTTTGCGTATACATGTTTCAATACCATATTGTGAAAAAAATACTTGGTACAGATATGCAGTATTATACATTTTTAGAAAGGTTATTTTATGCTTTTTGCGATACAGCTTAATGATTTTAAAAGTAAAGAAAAATATTTCAGTAATTACTTAAAAAGTGACATACCTTTTTTTTCACTTGTATGTTTTTTCGTCGAAGGTTTTCAGTATTACCCACGTTTGCCCAAGCGCTACTTTTTGCGTCGACTAGTAGTCTAACTATTCATAAATAGAATGCAAAAAAAATCAGCTGCGGATATTTGCGGTTTTAGAAGATATGAGAAAAAAACTGATAAAAGTCAGAACCCGAAAATTAGTATCTTTTGCGGTTTACCACTGACACCATTCACATGAACAATATAGAACTTTTTGGATATTTTCTTCATTATTTCGTGATAACAAAGGGACCTTATCAAATTTGCACTCGGTTTGCGTGGGAAATTACAAGATAATAATGATGTAGGTACCAATTCGATATTGTAAAATGAGTATTTAAAGGGAAGCAAAAACTATTCGAACCATCTACATCAGTGTAACTTCAAGTGAAGCAAATCTCATCTACGCCTATTATTTCTGCAGATTGTGAAGTGTTAAAATGTCTTCCTTCAGCTGTACCAAACGAGACTTCATAATCCCCTATATAGAGGGCGGCAAGACCATGGAATCATTATCCAAAGTTTTAGTGGAAAAGCTGAATGTTTCTGAAAACAACTTGTGTTTTATAATTAGTGACATACAAAGGCACATTCTTCCTATTTTCAACAAACGCTGGGCCCTGGCATCTCGGAAAAAAGAAACATTTTTACAGAAGTATTGTACTTGGTTGGACTCAAGGTATTCGTTAAATTTACCGGATTCTGAACAATATTCTACGCCATCAACATCTGGCCAACGAGGACGAGCATGTGTGGCTTATGGAGACTCCTCAGAATCTACCAAGAAGAGGAAAAACACTCTTCTACTCCAAGACTATGGCTTCGAGCATATAAAAAACGCCTATCTGCAGGGACTACGGGCTTTACGTGAGTACACAGAAGCTCATCTTGTCGAAGAATTAAGAACCGCTGACACTCAAAAGAAATTAGATATCTCAAGTAAGTGGAACGACTCAGACCAGATGAAGATTCTTTCCGATACGGAAGCATTGAGTGCTTTTATAGATTTAGATCTAACAAAAGCACAATATATGTACCTGAAAAACTTAACCAACGAACGAAAGTGTTGTATATTCCCGCCTTACTACAAAATACAAGAAATAAAAAGATCCTGTTATCCACCATCTTCTACAATCGAAATCACGAATACTTATGCTAAAGTGATTAATATACAAGATTTATTGGATCATACTGCTGCTAGAATTTTAAAAATCGATTCTGTTTTCCAAAAACAACATAGAACATTGATCCTTTATTCTAAATGGGGATGTGATGGTTCATCTGGTCAAAGCCAATACAAGCAAATACTTGCAGAAGAGTCAGAAACAATTTCAGATGCCAATTTGTTCATCACTTCATTAGTCCCCATCAGATTAGTTGATGTGCAATCGGGATCCGTTGTTTGGCAAAATCCGGTACCTTCATAAGTCCGTTTTTGCAGACCCATTTCTATTGAGTTTTGTAAGGAAACTCCAGAAAAAACCAAGGCAGTTGTTGATGATATTAAAAAACAAATTAGGGCTGCACAAGCATCACTTATAAACAAAGATGGTGTTGTAGTAAATGTGAAGCATGAACTATTTCTAACGATGATCGATGGAAAGGTGGCTCAGGTCCTTACAGATACTCCATCTGGTTCCACATGCACGATATGTGGGGCTACTCCACGGCTAATGAATGACCTATCGAAAGTAACTGCCAGACCCGAAAACGAAAACGCCTACCAATACGGATTGTCCACCTTACACGCCTGGATTCGCTGCATGGAAATGATATTGCATATTTCCTATAATCTTTCGTTTAAGACTTGGTCTGCTTCAACTGAGGAAAATAAGAGATTAAAAAAAGAAAAGAAAGAAGTTGTTCAAAAACGTTTCAGGGAGGAGTTGGGATTAATCGTCGACAAACCTCGGCAAGTTAGCGGGAATACGAACGATGGCAATACCGCACGAAGATTCTTCTATAATAGCACTTGCTCATCGGAAATAACAGGTGTAGATGAGGCATTGATTAAACGCCTATACATTATCTTGCAAGTTCTTTCTTCTGGAATGATGATCGACCCTGAAAAATTTGGGGAATATGCAATAGAAACTGCAAGAATCTATGTAAGTAATTACGATTGGTATTATATGCCATCCTCCGTTCATAAAATACTCATACACGGGCAAAACGTTATCAAACATTTGGCGGGGCTTCCTATTGGACAGCTATCGGAAGACGCACAAGAGTCTCGCAACAAAGACTACAGAAACATACGACTTCATCATGCCAGAAAATGTTCCCGATCTGCTACAAATGAAGATGTCTTTAAAACGCTTTTATACACGTCAGATCCATATATAACAAGTTTGAGAAAACCGTACGTAAGAAATGTGAAAGAACTTGAAGAAGAGGCACTAAGTCTTTTAAACGTGGCACCTGAAAGTGAACCCACATTTACTGACCCTGATCCTGAAGTGGTATAAGTTAAAAATAATATTTATATTTAGTTATTACTTATATTTGTACCTAGCTACATCATTTCCTGAAGCCAGAGTATAGGATGTACCTATTAGTAATATGATTTTAATTTAGTATTTTTTTTTCATATATATATATTTTGTTTACTTTGCTTGTTGTAATTAACCATGGTTTAATCTTTTTAGTCATTATAAACTTGTATTCCACTTGAAATAAATTTTTAACTATTTTTTTCGTGATTTTTTCCCATTTTTTTCATTCTATGCAAAAAAACATACATAGATATACAAGAAAACCCTATAAACTACACATCGTTCGAATCTCCGAACCTTGCTGCATATTTGTGCCAAATTTCATCACGATACAACAAAAATTCATGAAGTTACAGATTTTTGATCCGATACCGACCTATATTTTCCATAGTGCGTCGGTTGAGACTGGACATCTCTTAACTGCCACGGCTTATTTTTAATCTTATATTTTGAATTGTTCTTTTATTTATTTTTTACATTGTTCTCACATAAAGAAGCAACAAGAATAATGTACCCAGGGTTTTGTAATACCTTGATTTAAAGGAGTGTCCTTGGAGTTTCTTGCCCGTTCTTCTCCATAGAGATCTACGTTTTGGAATGGGCAACTAGCTTCAACTTTCTGACCGAATCTTTGACAATTTAAAAGTGCCTTTAGATGGTTTAATTGAAATAAATACTTTGAGTTTGAGTTAGATTTGTTTTGAAATCTGTCCTGTCTCAGGCGACTTTATAGTGGTAGAGCCATGCTGTACTCGTAAGTACTAGTACTCGAGTATGTACAGCGCGTAGGTGGGCTGGCTCGATCGAGGAAGTACCACACTCTCACAAAAAACCGGCGGTCTTTAGCGACGAGTGTTGCTGCTATTCGCGCGGTTAGTGACGAGTTCCGATTGCCCAACCTCCCCGAGTACCTATACAGTGTGTTAGCTTAAATGAGGGACATACTTTAAGGGAGTGTAGTACTCATGAAAATGGACAACTTTTAATATGGGGCGGACTCCAAAATACGAAAAAATATTTAGTTGTTCCCTACATTTTGTTCCAGTTATGCGAACATAAATGTATTGAGCGGCTGGTTTCATTTTCGCGATTTCATAAAAGTTGTTAATTTTCATGAGTGCTACACTCCCTTAAAGTATGTCCGTCGTTTAACCTAACACACTGTATTTGGGGAGGGTAGCTAGAGGTCCCTACCGTATCAGTATTTTTTTAGAGGTGGTAGTATTTGAGCGCTAAGGTTTCGCTTTATTACAAGCTACCCTGCTCTTTTATGACCTCTTAACGGTTTAATATTGGGTTAAGTCCTAGTAACTCGTTGTATTTCTGGTAGGACGTAACAGAGGAGTTTAAATGTAAAGAATTTACCTACATAAATGGCTTACTAGCTTTTGCCCGCAGCTTCGCTCGCGTTAATTTAGAATTTGACAATCAATTCGGGTTATAATTCAATCATGATTCGAAAGACACGTAGCGCCATTTATTATCATAAGAACGTTATTGTTGTTGTTCTCGGGAACAGTACTTTTTTTCGGGATGAAAGGTACCCTATGTCCGTTTCTGTACACCTGACAACGTATATGCGAAATTTCAGGATGATCAGTTCAGTGGTTTAGGCGTGAAAAGGTAACAAACAAACGTACTTTCTTATTTATAATATTAGTTAGGATTATAAGTTATAACCGTTTAAGAAATATTGCGATTTTAATCAATTTTATACATTCTTAAAACTGGCTCATGTTCGATGTATCTGTAAAATATCGTGACTTAAATGGCATTAAGTACTAATTTATTTCATAACTGATACTTTTACGAATACATCTTGGTATCCAAGTGTTAAAATAATAAACACCTGAAAATAATGGTAAAATGTTACAAACATAATCAAAAGCTCGCTTATTATAAAATTATTACCTTTCGGCCATACAAATGAAGGGTTAAATTCGTTGCATTTTAGATCCTCTATCACATCTTGTTGGAAACATCGCGTTGCTAGTAGCCCTTTAGGCGCCATTTCCACGGCCGAGAAAATCGCGGCAATATTCTCGCCGAGCCGTGTCATCACATTCAACAGAAACTATGAATCAATCTCTACACGGCGATATCTTCGCCGCAATTAATTTGAAGGCACAGTGTGCCTATTGCCGCGATTCTCTCGCCAGTGGAGTTAGGTGCCTTATAGAACAGTGCGTGTCGCTTACTGTAAAGTGCTGACAAACAAAAGCTACGATCCTTTCCGATGTTTTCAGCTAGCTGATAATACCAGCTAGAACTTAACACGCTGAAAATTGTATAAAAAGCTTCCACACGTGATAATCCTCACGAACGTATAAGATATTTATTATTTAGATTTTTTTATTTTAGATGGGTTTGCTCTTGACTCTAGTCTAGGTCAGAGATGACAGAGATAAAGTTGAAGATGGACTGAGCTTACCCAGAAGAAGCCTGTTCACTCTCACTTTGAAGAGATTTGGGTTGTATGCGGTCGGAAACACAGACGCAGATAGAGAATTCCACTCTTTTGATGTGCGCATTATAAAAGATGTTTGGAAGCGCTTAGTGCGAATTTGTTGAATTGCAACTAGATAGGGATGGTAACTTGCAGCGCGCCTAGATGCCCGATGGTAGAAGAGGGCCGGTGGAATGCGGTCGTGGAGTTCTTGGGCATACTCACCGAAGTACAATCTGTAGAAAATCATACATAACTGGTTAATTTCACAGGCCCACTTGAACCACAAATCACATGAATATTTCTTTATTTTTTAACTTGAATATTTAATTGCAATGATCGCTGTTTGGACTTAGTACTGAGTACATTTGAGGATGGAGATTGTGTGAGTGTGCGCGCGGCGGAGGCGACTCTCGTACCGGTGGATAACTATCACCCACCGCTTGACGTGTCCGGAATACCCACATAGGGCCAAGTTTGAGCACATCGTCATCGGAAACGCGCACACATGTCAGTTCGAATTTGGCTCCTTTATATAACTTAGATTAGATATGAGTTTAAAGTATTTTTATGACACAATTTATTCAATTTTAGATGACTGTGTTCCCAGGAAAAAGCGAAGTCGTGTACGCTCGAGGTACATTTATCCCGAGTGGTACACGGGTGAGACAATTCGCGACATTTAACTCAAAGCTACTCTTCATAAACAATATAAAAGTAGTGGTGTAGGGAATGGTTACGAAACGTTTGCTCAGTGTAGGGCTACAGTTAAAGAGAAGATTTCATCACCAACGTATACAAAGCCAAATGTCAAGTGACCCTAAATCTTTTTGGGCTTACGTTAATTCTAAAAGAGGTAACAGAAGTAGCCAAAAGATTTTAAAGAACGGAGATGCCTATAAAGATGAATAATAGGTTCAAGAATTTGCTGAATATTTTTATTCAGTATATAATGTAGAGAAACCTAGATTGGATGTGAATGCGGCGATAGTGGAAGCAGGCAGTCAGGACGGAGCAGGACGGGTCCATCTTGACAGATTGGAGTTGCATGACGTGGTACTCGCCCTGCAGCAACTTAGCCGAAAAAATCGTCAGGGCCTGCTGATATTTAGGTGTACGTTTTTAGGGACTGTCGAATGGGATTAGCGCTGTTGCACATCTACAATCTTTGCCTTGAATCAGCTGTCTTTCCCGAGATGTGGAAGATTACCCGGGTTATACCGGTACGGAAAGGAGGTTCGAGAACTAAAGCTGAAGAATATAGACCGATTGCTGTATTGTCAACAACTGCTAAAGTATTAGAATCTGCTATTTATAAGAAAGTATATCAGCAAATTAGCTCGCAACTCACTGACGCGCGGCATGGATTTCAGCCGACTAGAAATACTACGAGCAATTTACTTAGCTACATGGCGGAAGTGGTGCCGATAGTGGACGGTGGGGGGCAAGCTGATACTGCATACTTTGACTTTAAAAAAGCGTTTGATTTAGTCGATAATGACGAATTACTGAAAAAGTTAGCAAGGATAGCTTTCACCCCGCATTTACTTAAGTTTTTTTCGTATGAGTATGAGTAACAGGCAACAGTATGTTGACTATGCAGGATACAAATCAAAGGCATACTATAATAGATCTGGTGTAAGCCAGGGAAGTAATATAGGGCCCCTTGGGTTTCTCTTAATGATAACAACAACAATAGTATCCGGTTCATATTCAACCTCAGGAAATATGACCATGTGTCGAGTTACAGGACTAAGCTCAAATAGATGTCCATCCGCCAGAAGAGAAGTTTGCGCGCTTTGACCACGCTTTTCTCGTTTCTCTACTCTCTCACCCCTCCCTCTTATCTTATGTCTCACTTTCAATATCTATGTTCTTTACACGCTAAGAATCTGCGTTCTTCCAACAATCTTCTCCTTCTCTGTCCTTCTCATACTTCTGATTTTGTTCATTCTTCCTTTAATATTCAGTCCATTCTTCTCTGGAATGCGCTTCCTCTTGATATCAGGACGGCTACCAGTCGGTATGCATTTAAGCGGAAATTGCAGAGTTATTTTCAAAATAAATAGCGTAGAGTCATCTCAATTACCTCCTTCCCTTTTTGTGTATATACAAACACAAAAAGGTATAGTATATGTATAAGTATATAGTATATGTATAATGTAGGTATATATTATAGTAAATATGTATGTATGTGTATTATAAGTTTATATCCTGTTTAGGTACTTGTATACCTATTTAATTTATAAATACTTATGTTTTCTTTTTAATATTTTTTATTATTATTAGTAACGTCTGTTATACAGAGCACCTGCCATCTTATCTCTTCACCACCCTTGGTTGACTGGTAGAGAATGCCTAAGGCATTAAGTCCGCCTTTGTATACTATTGTGTGCGAGAAGTTTGAATAAATAAATGACCTACCAAGTGTTGTACAAGATGCTAAGTGCTTACTATTTGCCGACGACCTCCAACTTTCTCTCCCCATAACAAGCATGGATGATTGTGAAACACTTCAGAGAGATATATACAGAGTAGTTACTTGGAGTAAGAGTAATCTCCTGCAGTTTAACACATCTAAGTGTGTGTCCATAAGATTCTCGCGCGCACGCACGGGCATTAGGTATATTTATACGGTGGACGGGTATCGATGGCTAGGGTCACTAAAGTGAGGGACTTGGATGTCCGTTACACCATTAACGTTTCGTGATCATATAGTTCAGTTATGTAAAAAAGCATATAGAAACCTAGGATTTGTCCTGCTGAGAATGGTTAAAGGCTTCACTAATATGAAATCTATAACGGCATTGTATAATGCTTTAGTAAGGAGCCAATTAGAATGTAACACAGTTATCTGGGCTCCGCATGAATCTAAATATAGTCTCATGTTGGAGCCCGTACAAAATATTTTTTTTAGATATAAATATATGAGAGAATACGGGGTCTATCCATTTTATCCGTTGATGTATCCAACACTACTTATCTTAGGTATGGTCGGATATAATGAACTGAGGGACAGGGTCAGGAGGCAACTCACACTTGTTACTTATATCTTTAAGACAATTAGAGGGAAGATACACAATGCGGATATACTCGTATTGCGAAGGGTGGAACTAATCGTGCTAGACGGGTATGTGGGTGGTCGTCGTCATCCGCGGCTGCTGGCGGAACCGCGCGTGCGTTCTAACTTGCTGCGTGAAGCGCCGCTGTAGAGCGCGCTCCGCACTCTCAACCTCATTGCTGAAGACGTCGACATATTCTGGTGCGCTTTGGGTGGATTTGAAAGAATAGCTACTTATGGAAATTGTTATGGTACATACAAGCAGTGGAACTATTTAATTTTGAAGTGTACTACGAGTACAATATCGCATTGGAAAAACTATCCACGCCAAGTTTGTGTGTGGATTATTAAGAAGTGGGACTGTTCCAACATGAAAAGTAACCCGTTACCACACTAGGCTGTATTAGAGCCGCTGTTTAGGCCAAGTTTGTACCAAAACTTGACTCCGACATGGAAAGAGTATTTCCTTGACATAAGCCCAGTTATCTCAAGCTTAGGACATAGTCTAGCTATTTTAACGTAGCTTAGTTGCAGCACTAGTAAGAGACCGCCAAGAATATTACCATATATTATAAACTATCCCGTCAAGTTTGTGCTTGGATTAACGAAGCGGGACTGTGCCAACAGTAATCCGTAAACACACTAGGCTGGATGAGAGTCGCTGTTTAGGCCAAGTTTGTACCACAACTTGACCACGACAAGGAAGGAGCTTTTCCTTGACAGACAGACCCAATAATCTCAAACGATACAATCAAGCCGTTTAATCTTAGCTTAGTTGCAGCATTAGTAAAAGACCGCCAAGTATATTCTGGTCTATAGTCCGTTAATACACTGGGCGGGATGAGATTCGCTGTTTAGGCCAAGTTTGTGCCACAACGTGCCTATGACACGGAAGGAGTCCATTTCTTAGGCTAGGGCGTCACACTCGTACAGGCAGTAGCCTTGTAGCCGTTCTTAGGATTCTGGAGATGTGACAACATCTATCTTAATCATATCTTCATCTACTATCTCTTAACAAACCGTGCAATGCGGGCGCTATAATCCCTGATCTACCACCCGCTGGTTAATGTTACCCCGTGGTAACGAGCTGCATGTTCAAGCGACACGCGTCTTGCGACGGCTACTGCAGAAACAATGAAAGAAGTAGTTTAGAGCTTTCCCCATGTCACCGCGACGAGACTTGCGGAGCGAGACGGACGGAAAAAGGAGAAACGCGTGCGTGTGTGCGTGCGTGCGTTCCCGGGCGTGCCTGCGTGATTGGTTCTTGACGCAAGTCGCATAGCTGGAGGCTGTGAACGGGAGCTTAGGGAGGCATCAGCTGGGTGTGTCGCTTTCTGCGCCTATCCGTCCGCATGTGACGGATCGCGTCAGTGAGTGTGTGTGACTTTCTGACCCTCTCCAGCCTTTGCTTCTGCGAAAAAGTGACTTCGTAGAACGATGCGACTGCCTCCCAAGACTACTAACTGTCGATCATAGCTTTGAGCTAGGTCGGCAGTGATAGGTCTACTACAGCGACTTGAAGACGCGTTCTTCCTAAGACACAGCCCGAGAGTTTGAAGGGTTGTGTCCTCACTAAAGCCTGGTAAAAGGAAATGAAATGATTCCTACGGTAAATATGATATCGGAATCAGTATTAAACGTTATATAAAGAAAAAAAAAGTTAGCTGGAGTCGACATTTCCTATCTGAGTACCCCTGACAAAAAATGGCGAAACAAACTCAGGGGTTGAAAACACCATATTGCAGAAAGACTTGTCTGCCTCACAAGATTCCTTAGGTACTGTCGATCATAGCTTTGAGCAAGGTCGGCAGTAAGAGGTCTCTGCAACAAAAGGACGGTCCTTCCTAAACAGGGCACTGCCCGAGAGTATGAAGGGTTGTGTCCAAAATATGGTGAGACCAGTTGAAATACCTAACGCCTGGGTTAAGTATTTGGTCAGTCGCGCTATAACTTTCAAGCTGTACCTGAATTTCGCAAGGACGTTATCATAATTATTTTTACTTTTTTATTTATAAACGTTGCTTAAAGTTAAGGAATGATTAACGTTTGCTTTACCATACTTTATTTGACGATTAGAGGTCTCTTAATTTTAAGCAACGTATATAAATAAACCTCTAATTTATTATTGTTTTAAATTCCGTTTTTATTCCTAAAAGCAAAACTAGTTATTGAATCCAGGAGGGGGCTGTCAGCTATTCGAGCTAACATTCGAATCTAAATAATAAATAGTGAGTATCTGCTTCAAATAATAATATTATAAATTATTTACTTCAAATATCAAAATCAAAAGTCATTTATTAAAATAAGGATGCGAATCAGCACTTTTCAGAACGTCACAATTACATAAGACAGTCCCAAAACGCCTGCCCTTCACCACTTCATAATGCTTTAGCTGGACAGAAGTGGCGCAACAAACTGCCTAACAGCACAGCTGTCTGTTCCCTTAGAAGAACTTGACTCTGTTCAATAGTATGAAAAGTAATTAACATTACGAAACATAAAACATATGAAAACCATATCAATAGAAATATGTTTCATAATCGTTCTATTATTAATTCCAAACGGATAATATTTTAATAAAATGATGACAATTATGTTTTGTATCTGTATGCGTTGAGTCATAAGTATAAAATAGTTAGTTGTATAATGTAGGTACTTATACTTTGAATATTTTGTGTCATTATATCTCAAAGTTTTAAGCTAAAATAAGGAGCTGTTCTACTTATTTAAACTTTTCTAACCATATACTAATTAATTACATGAAGAAAATCGTGAAATATTTTGTTTAGTTGGAGTTTATACACACCAAAATACAAAGATATTCTCTTCCAAAGAATCGATTGACATTGTAAAATATTTTCCAACCAATCTTAAGAGGCTTACAAGAGCTAAAGCGCGGTCACTGTCGGATTGCATAGAAAAGAAAGAGACGCGCGATGACACAACGCTGGTAATTTATTTCAAAATATGAAGCAATTATGGATTTACAAAAAATCTATTCATTGGACTAAAAAAATAAAACACTTGTACGACGATAGTCTATACACTTGGTTCAAGCGTACGATGATTGTTCTGTACACTTGTGATGATGGAAACCCGGGGATGAAGAATTAAACCGCCCGTGTTGAGTGTGGTAAAATCACTGATTTATTTTACTTAGCCAGTTCACTAAATGATCGCGCGTATGCAAACGCTGATGTAGCTTAACCTACTTAATGTTATGAAATGTGCGGGTTCACCGTACAACACTATTACGCTAGTATGTTACTTGTAGAATAATCTAACAAAAAAACTGAATGTTTTAATCGTTAAAATATTTTTTTAGAGGTATCTTCGTGATTTTTTTCTATCATATCAAGTTCATTGTATTATGTTTTCAACACACTATCTAACTAGCATATATCCAGAAGAATATCATATATTTTTCTGATTTTGGTTACTGCAGTGGATCATATATTTTTAGGCATTATAAATTTGCGTTTAGGTCATGTAGTCCGCTTAAAAATATTATCTATTACCTCAAAAGTAATGACAAAATAATTTAGAGCGAAGTTGAATAAAAGTTACAAATAGATTTATAAACATCTTGAGTTATGTCCGTTTTGCATCAATTCATTACCTGTGGATCTTCTTTTGACAGTAAAAATGAATGATCACAGAAAAAATTTTTTTTTTCCTGAAACCATGTATTTAGATTTAATTATGTTTTCATCTTGTTCTGCGAAGCATTCGCATTTCATGTACAGTCACGGACTTTAATTGATGAGCCACTTGCCACTGTTCGTATTTTAGCCGTGTATAGCAAATCGGGTTTAGTCGGTTATACTCGTAAATAGTACAGAGTGACTACCCAAAATGAACCAATTGCAGGTGTAGCAACCGTAACCTAGCGACAATTGTTTTAGCGTAGCGATAGTAACGTTAGCGTACGGAATAATTATGATTGGTCATTTCGACATCGGAAAAACTCTGACCCACGATTTTATCCGAACGCGTCCAAGATGACGTTCATGACAATGATAACTGTTGTGCACATAAACCTAAATAACTCTTAACTGCCGCCTTCTTGGAAGAATTTATTATGAATTTTATTTACTAATCCTGTTTTAGCTATTATAAATGCAATAAAGTTTGCTAAGATAAAAAAATAGTCAGCCTTTGAAAAATAGTTTTATTTCGTTTGTCAATCAATCAGTCACTGTCTTTGGGTAGGTTTTCAGAAATAACGAGTATTGAATGTGCTCTAATTCAAAGAAGGTCAGTATCAGATAGATTGGATAAACGTATGCAACATTTTATTGATTTATCTTGGGTAACTTATTATTCAACCTTCAACCTCTATGGATAAGACTATTTCCGATTAATCAGTACTTTGTCATCTTGTCCACGGGCATGCGGTTAGGGTTCGTGTTTAATCCAATCTAAGTCTAATCTCGTGAATCACGTATAAAACTGCAAAATTGAAAAGTTTGAAAATGGCTCATCAATTAGTCCAGTCCGTGACTGTACATACAATATCTCCAATTTCTAATGATAGTTTAGGAGATAGTATGTTTTGAATTTCGCCATGTTTGTAGCTATGTGCATTTTTTTTTTCACGAAACTTTCTGTACTGTTTTAAGTAGGTGAGTATGTATAATGTATGAACTACCGCTAATTAACGGTACTTAATTATATTTTTATTGTTAAAAATCTTAAGTTGGTATTTTCACGATCTAATGCGGTTATGATTTTTATTTCCTGTCTTGTTTAGTCACGCGTCGCGTTGCGTACTTAAATACGCTCAAATACAAAGGGTTAATTCACTAACTCTTAATTAACGTGAATGCCACAATTGGAATTCTCAATTTGACATTTAAAGTGTTAACGGTTGAGGCATTGGCTGGCGACAAGACAGCGAAATATGAAAACATTTTCTTCTAAAGAATCGATTGACATTGTGGAATATTTTCAACCGCGATCATGTAAAACTGTTTTAACTTAAAAATTGTAAAAAAGTCGGTTCCAGTACTTCACTTTTTATTCACTGACGTGCAGTTAACCGCTCTACAATATTTCGTAATTTCATTGATGTTTCAGGAATTAGTGAGTTTTAATTTTCGCAATGCGTAAGCCTTGTGATTTTTTTTTTCTCCAAATATCTAAATAAGACAGTAAGTACCTATATTCTTTTTATTAAATTATTATTACGTTTTTTTTTTAAACAGCTATTATAGTTAGGCAACGGAATAATCCTTATTATTTTTTCCAATTCGTTACTTTTTTAACGATGATATGATAGAAAATGAATATTTATTTATTTTAAAACATTTATGTTTACTAAAAAACGTCATATTCATAAATATTATTTATACACTGAAAGGACGAACAACAAAACACAACATACACACAGTTTGTATTTTTGTTTATTTATTTATGTATGAACGTATGTATTTATTTTCGTATAGGTATTTATATTGACTTTATACTAGTGATTCCTTTTGTAGCGCCTGCCATGTTTTGTCTCTGCATTACCCTAAGGTCTTTTGCAGGTTTTTCTTTTCTATAAGCATAAAATAAAACAGGCTTAATGCGTCTGCACATTATAATGTGTTTTCTCAATAGTACCAAATTATATTATGTCTAAACCACAAGCCGACTAAGCATGTAACTTTCATAATAAATAAAAAAACTATTTCCTTCCCTAAATCTTCACATCCTTGAATTCCCAACCTTTTTTTATGCTGACGTTGTTTATTTGCAACAATTCCCCTAGCTTGCCCCTAACTTTCAGTCGGGAAAAGGCAGAATATTTCATGGGAATTCATACAATCCGTGGGAGGGTGACCAGTCAGGGACGAGCCCTACAGGGCCGTGCGGATGGCGGAGCACGGCCCCTTCCCTTAGGGGAAGCCGACCCTAACACTTATTTTAACTTCCTCTACTTGATCTTTGTACCCATGAATTCCCAACCTTATTTTATATTAGAGAAGATTTTTTGCCTCTCCTTGTCTCCTAGCTTTTAGTCGGCACAAAGCAGAACATTTCATACGAATTCATACAATCCGTGGGAGTTTTACCAGTCAGGGAATACTAATTTCAACTTTATTAGATAAAAGTGAGTTAGGCTAGCAATTTCTTGTCAGCTTGTTCTTGCATCTATCATATTTTATCTCTGCTTCACCCGTATGGTATAAATTTCTAATGACATATGATTCGCGACCGTAACAAATATGGCTTTACAGAATATTAGAATCAACGATGAACGTTTATTCTAGCAAAAGTTTTAAAAAACCTTGACGAAAAAAAGCAAATTGATTCTCATAAAACTTTTCTTTTTTAACAGCAAATAAAAATGTTTAATTGCGGTAATATTAATTCATAATAACTTAATATTGTTGCTTTACTTTTGCATAAAGCGTTTGTAGATTCAGATTTCCAGAAATTGCGAATTAATTCTATGAAGTGCATTGAAGAATGAAACAAAAAACAACCTGTTTTTCCTCAAATTTGTGATGCCTTAGTGATCCATTTTAGTGAAATCAGTGGAAGGCTCCCACTGATTAATTATTTATTTATTATGAGCTGGTAAGTCATTTTTTAATACATTCAGCACTCGTAGAAAACAATTATATTATCTAATGTTTTATTTTTTTCAGATCGTACTTATCCTGTACTAAACAGATAAAAAAGTACGTAAGTATTGTTATTACATTTATACTCGTAAATAATACTTAATTAACAAAGTATAGTAAAATCAAAATCGCTATGTTGATTATTGGATTAGAATGAAACATATTTATATCTTATCTATTAATGGTTAGAACTTTTAGTTCAGTTCAGTTTATCGGTAGGATATAATTATAATATGATTGATTGTATTTTTTTTTTGTTTTGATTGTTTGTTTTCCCAAATAAAATAAAATAAGTCATTTTTTTAAACTAGGCTGAGGTTTAGCAATTTTTGAACGTCAAAATTACATGACACAGTACCCCAAAACGCCAGCCCTTCACTACTTCTTAGTGACTCCCCAATAGCACAGCTGTCTGTTCAGTTACAAGAACTTGATTCTATACAATAGTATGAAAAGTAATGATCATTACGAAACACAAAACATTATAAATGTATGAAATCCGTTTATATGAATAGAAATATGTTTCTTAATCGTTCTACTAATAATTGAAAACGGATAACATTTTAATAAAATGATGATATGGTTAGCATCTATATGTATGTAGTTATAAGTATAAATAGTTAGTTGTATAATGTACAGTCGCCATCAGGTCAAGCTACACGAAACTGTCAAATTTCTCCAAACGATTTTAAACCTTAAAATTATGAATGTTAAGTTCAAAATCAAATGAGAAAATCTGACAGTTTGTGGTAACTTGATGTGCTGGCGACTGTACCTACACTTTGCATATTTTGTGGAAACGGATAACATTTTAATAAAATGATGATAATTTGGTATTTTGTATACTTGACTGTATGTAAATAAATAGTTAGAAAAAACTAAAAATCTTTTTTCCCACTTACGGCGAAACTGAATGATGTGTTTTTTTTTTATGAATTCGTGTTCAACAATATAATATTATATCTCTTATTAATAAACACTGAATAAAGTTTGTCGTGGCAATACATAAAAGGTATACTGGGTCTTAATTTCAAATCGTACTTTGGATGAGTGTATCATTATAGATTTATGGTTTTACAAAGTTCTTGTCTCTTGAATTCTTAATTATTAAAGAAATAATTAATTCGACTTACTGAGGTCTTTCAAAACTGTTTGAAGTCGATACTTAAGAGGGCGCCCAACGGTCCACTAGCGCCACTCTTTAAAAAATATAGTATCTCGTGACTGAGAAGGAATTATGAATAACACTCAGTAGAGAACCTCGGTAAGTGTGTCTAGAATTTTCTAATACCTTTTATATAGTTTCATATTGAGACACGAAGCAACAAAATTCGATCTAAATAAAAGCGGCCAAATTCCTCTAGCTCGTATTTTGTTGCTTCGTGTATCAATATGAAACTTTATAGTAGGTATTAGAAAATTCTTGACACACTTACCGAGGTTACCTACTGAGCGTTTTTCATAATTCCTTCTCAGTCACGAGGTAATATTTTTTTTAAAGAGTGGCGCTAGTGGGCCCTTGCCCCCCCCCCCCCCCCCCCTTAAACAAAAGTTTTGTAATATCTGAAAGAAAATCTGTTTCTCTTCGTTTATGGGTATTTCAACAACAATTTACTTCAAATATACCATTTCAGGGTATTTTTCGATCCGAAAGTTGAAACTAAGTGTCCGTTCCAACGCATAGTTTTCTATGGAGAAGAACGCAACTATTTTGTTGCTCTATCACATAATGTATCAAAAGTTTGTGTTACGTAAGAGATACGGAACCCTATTGGTCTTGCTAAACAGTTCGAGATAGCCTGCCGTTACTTGAACGAAAGTTTTGCATGGCCGGGGTAGTTTGTATGATAATTTGAGTTCCGTAGTAGGTAATTCACTTTTTAAAATATACGAAGTAGGTGCCTGTAATGAAGTTATATTATACTAGCTTCTGCCTACGGCTTCGCCCGCGTGGTTGTCGCAAATTATCCCACGGGAACGTGCTACTGGGATAAAAAGTATTAACCCAGGTCATGCATGGCCTATCCGTATCCTATCATCCAAATTCATTCAGCAGTTAAAGCGTGAAAAGGAAGATAATAAATGTTCCTTTTTAACCGACTTCAAAAAAAGGAGGAGGTTCTCAATTCGCCTGTATGTTTTTTTTTTTTTTTTTTTTTTTTTTTTTTTTTTATGTGTGTTAGCTCAGAACTCTTTCCTGGGTTAACCGATTTGGATGATTCTTTTTTTGTTAGAAAGGACATACCTCAAGGGTGGTCCCATGATAAGGAAACCAGGATCTGATGATGGAATCCCGGAGAAATCGAGGGGAACCTTCGAAAATCGTAGGACCGCCTAGTGCGTTTGTTAATTTTTTCATTAAGTATTTTGAAGAACTACAATTTAATGAAGGTCTGGAATCGATCTGATGATGGAGGTGGAAGACAGTCGAGGGAATTCCTCAATGATTTACAGCAGGTACCTTGTGTTTGGGCTTGATTAATTTGTATTTATGAGAACTTTACACCTGAAGGGTTGTGACTGTCATTAGGGGTCTGATGATGAAGACGAAGGACAGTTAAGGGAACTCCTCAACGGTTTACAGTAGCTACCTTGTGATTCGACTTAATTCATTTATATTGATGAGAACTTTGCACCCATATGGGTTATAAGTGCCATTACAGGTCTGATGATGGAGACCATAGACAGTTGAAGGAATTCCTCAACGATTTACAGCAGTTACCTTGTGTTTGGGCTTGATTAATTTGTATTGATGAGAACTTTACACCTAGATGGGTTGTGACTGTCATTAGGGGTCTGATGATGAAGACGAAGGACAGTTAAGGGAACTCCTCAACGGTTTACAGTAGCTACCTTGTGATTCGACTTAATTCATTTATATTGATGAGAACTTTGCACCCATATGGGTTATAAGTGACATTACAGGTCTGATGATGGAGACCATAGACAGTCGAGGGAATTCCTCAACGATTTACAGCAGTTACCTTTTGTTGGGCTTACTTCATACGGATCAATATTCCAAAATATTCAGGTCGTAGAAAACTAATACCCAATTAAGATTGAAGTTTTTCATAGGGCAACCACTACCTACTAGTCATGCTGATGCGTCAATTTGAGACTGAATTTATGTTGCGTAATCGCGTCATCTCTAGCAATGCTCTTTCGTTGGTTGCTAAGCAATTTATGCTTGTCACAATGCATACGGTGAAATGGAGCTGATGGTGGCTTGACCATCAGCTCCAGTTCTTCTGGTTTTTACCTAGAGAAATCCTCAACAATAAACTCCTCAATTCCTTGCATCGGGAAACGAAATATTTTGTAAAAGGTGATGAGCAGTTGACATTAGGCTATTGTAACTGCGATACATTATCTAACCCACTAAAAAGTGAAAAATAAAAACTTTTTGACAAAAAAAACAACCGACTTCCAAAAAAAACACTAAAAGACGTGAAAAATAACTTTAATTTCGGAAGTCGGTGGCCGAACACGAAAATACAAAACCAAAGGCACCGACTTCCGAAATTAAAGTTATTTTTCACGTCTTTTAGTGTTTTTTTTGGAAGTCGGTTGTTTTTTTTGTCAAAAAGTTTTTTATATTTTTATAATTAAACATGATTTTATGATTCTGAATGTCTGACTTAAAAATAATAAGTATAATTCATTTTAGTATTATCACCATTAATTTGAAATACCTTAGCGCCGCCAGTGACCACGTAATACTTAGAGTTATTTCATAACTTTAAATTGTAATAACTATTACGCGGGTGGACCAGTTTTAATTAAGTAAATACAAAAATAAATATTACCTCGTACCTCTTTTAAAGAGATTTAAGGAATTGGAAATATTTTCAATGCTTTAAGGCTCGTACACAATGGCACGACGCGACAGCCCGACACAAAGGCGCCGACCGTCGCGCTGCACGCGGTGCCTTTGTGTACGCTGTCGCGTCGCGCCAGTGTGCACGAGCCTTTAAATCTCTTAAAAAGAGGTAGGTAGACAAAAAATTCAATAATCATGTGCATTTTAAAATCATACTCCATTTTAACCCCTTGGGGTATAATTTTACAAAAACGCTGAAACACGTGTTTTTTATTTTACCAAAAGCATAAATTTGAATTTTCATATCCCTAACTTAAGAAATGTAAAGTTTCCCATACAAACTTTCATCTACTTTAAGATTATTTTGAGACAAAAAGTAGCCTATGTCCTTCCCCAGGATGCCATCTATCTCCTTGCCCAATTTTATCGAAATCCGTTCAGTTGTTTAGGCGTAAAAAGGTAACATACAGACAGACAAACAGAGTTACTTTCGAATTTATAATATTACAAGCTGACCCGACAGACGTTGTCCTGTCTTAACTATGAATGTCATACTCGTATGTCGTTTAGTTTTAGTTTTGACTATTGGCTAAAACTAAAACTATCGACTCATTTATCAGCCGATCCATCTGTGTTAAACGATATTTGCAGCTCACATTCTGTCAATCGCTGACAGTTATTTCAAACAACTGACAGTTATGTAAAATTAATATTGGCGTTAAGTTTTCTTAAATTTTGTAACGTTCCGATCAACGTCCTTATTTTTTTATTTCATAAGATCCTTCTCCTAACAATAATGAACACAACAAAAAAAATATAGTGAAATCGGTCCAGCCGTTCATGCGTGATGGCGTGACCAAGGGAAATAGGGATTCATTTTTTACGGATTAGGTCTTTTGATAATTTCAAACCGTGCTTTTGATACGTGTATTATTGTAGGTTTAAGGTTATTCAAGAAATAATGAATTCGTGATAGGGAAGTCGTAGAACTGAAGTCTTAAAAAAGTAAGCTAGGCATAAGTTGATTAATATCTGAAAGAAAATCTGTTCCTCTTCGTACAAGGGCATTTCAAAACAATTTACTATAAACAAACCATTTATACAGATATTTTTGAATTGCCAAAGAGTCGGTTAATTAAGTAGTCAGAAAGTTTCAACTAGATGCCCGTTGCAAAGCATTGTTTTCATGGAGAAGAATGGGCGATAAACTCTTTTGTTACCCTACATATAATATATCAAGAGTTGTATTATGTAACATAAATGCGAAACTCTATAAATTGGTCTTGATGAACAGTTTGAGGTAGACTGCCGCTACTTCAAGACCCACGCCCTTGCGTGACTGGGTTTCCGTAGTAGGATATTTTCTTCTTTTTTCAATTTTTATTTAGCTTTATCAGCCTATACTGTTCCCAATGCTGGGACACGGGCCTCCTCTCGGTTAGAGGGAGTGGGACGTCTTCGAATTTTTTGGTTCTAGGATATCCCGGTTTCCCCACGATGTTTTCCTTCACCATTTTGAGAGCAGTGGTGATGAAATAATTTACATAAAGCAAAGCGCCTGTCTGGGTTCAAATCTACGACCTCTAACTCGTAAGTCGCAGGCCACCTCTGCTCTACCCAATTTTTTATTTATTTATAATCAAGTTTTAGGAAATTCAACCTTTAAGGGGAAAATAACAAGATAAGAAGAAGAAACACAGGAAGAGAAGTGGGAGGGAACATTTCGTTATTTCTTTAGTTAATAAACTTGAAACTTGACACGAATACATACATTCTTAAATAAAAAATAAAGTTTGTCTTCGTTCGTTTTTTTTAAAGTACCTACCCCTACTCCGTAGTTAAGTACCTACCTAGTTTTTGAATGATCTTACCTGTAAAAAAACCACTCTGCACTTTTTGTGCTGCAAAGTTTATGCCACCCTTAAGTTGACCGGTCCTGCATAACTGTTTAAGATCTTTTTTCGCCGTACTTAAACAAAAAGTTTTGCAGTGCCGAGAGTGGCTGAACTCCAAGTGGCTGGGTTCATATTATCCATTGAATTGTTAGTTTGTATACCTACCTAACATCACCAACTTCAAAATTTAGAATTAAAATTGAACCTGCTGAACTGTGTAACATATTTTTCGCCTTACTTAAACAAAACGTCTGCACAGCTTAGAATACTCTTCTATGCCGATGAAGTGGAATCGAAACTTTCGTGGAGAGGTTGTGGGTACTAAACACACTATAACCAGGAACACAAAAGGTGTTATACAGGGTGTAGAAAGAGTCATCACATAGCCGGCAACTACGCATTCTGTAAATCAAACTAAATAACATTGTGTAAAAATTCTTGCTGGGAAACCATTTTTAATTTTGGTGTGAAAATTCGCTAATGGAGTCATATTATCCATCAATTTAATAGTCCGATGAATTCCAACGAATTTAGGAAGTTGACGATTGCCAACTTCTAAAATTCAGAATTATCATTGAAGCCAGATAAGCCATAACATGGGTACCAACCAACACACGTCAAATTATAATTGAAGCCAGTTATGCCATAACATAGCTACCAACCAACCAACGTCAAATATCCCATTTTCCAAAGTAGTTCTAATAATTTTAAATAATAAGATGAGATAAGATTTCTTAGCTAATAAATTTTTAACCTTACAAGTCTTAGAGGTATATTGGACTGTTTTCACCAGTTATAATGCAATACGACCCCGACATACTCTTGGAAAGGTGGACACGTGCAGATGATGTTGATTTGGCTGTTAATGCTGGATAGGAATATTTATAGCAATGTACTAGGTATGGAATAGTTAGGACACAAAACGATGCAAACGTAACGTAACATAGGAATTAACTGAGGCTGAGAGATTGTTGTTTGATATGTTTTGGCATAACTGGTACCCACCTAACAATGGCCCTGCCAATTGTTCAGCACAAGCCATGCAAATTGAGCAAACGTTTTGCTTTTGCAGTACTTATTTCGTTTCTGTTCTAAAACAACATTGAACCATATTTACCATGCACGTTTGATTGTGTGCCTTTCGCCGTTTCATATTTTAAACATTATTGAATTCACAATCAATGTTAGTAAAAACTCATTATTTTTCTTAAATTAACTCAATATTGTATTGAATCAACTGTAAAGAGGACTATAATAGGATTCGATGATAATATCGAATACATTTTTGAAGTATTAAAATCCAAACCTTATATAATATTTAAAGCCCTTTTGCACCACAAACTACTAAATATAATAAGTTGCGTTAAAAGTATTGAATCAACAGGTGTGGATCCGCCTTTAAATTCGTTTAGCGTTAAATGTATTTAGTGATTTTTGAGGTAAGCTGGTTAGAAAATATAAAAAACTAGCTGACTCGACATACGTAGTCCTGTCGACATGAGTTCATACAAAAAAATCCCATAGAAAAAATAACGTTCAGTATTTCTTGAATTAAAAAAAACCCCCAAAAACTTTTCCAAATTTTCTTTCCATAAAAACCTAATTCGGACTATTTCGAAAAATTTTACACAAAGAAAGCCAATTTTGTCGAACAGTATTTAATTTTTATTTATGCAGGGTGACTTGTAATTTGGCGTATTCCTTTCAGGACGTGACAGTGTGACATGTGTGCATTTGCATCAATTAAGCACCCGATAAAACCAAGGCGAAAATTCATGGGATTCGAGAAAATCTACTTTATATGAAATGTTGAAAATTTCCCAGAATTCGTCACTAAATATCACTTTTCTCTAAATTGTCAAATTAAATAGCCTTCATTGCTATTCTATTGGGTACCTAATACCTTAACAAACCTATTTATGCATCCAAATGTTTTAAAACAACAAACAGTTAAACGTTAAAGAAGGAAGTTAACTAATCATTTTATAACGTGAACTTTGACACCAGTTACCTCAAAATTTTACTATGACATTAAGCGTACACATTAGTGAGAAGACATCTTCATTTAATCAGCTATATACCGAGGTGCAAAGGTTAAAACAAATATTGAGAGGTGCCGTGAAACAGTCGATAATGCTGCCGAATATCGAAGTTGCAAAGATTAAAATATTGAAAATATGTGTGATAATCAAATTAATTAACAGTTTTATGCCATCCCACTACTACTACTAAAAAGCCGCTCTGCGACTTCTTACCTGGACATGACGACCTGGGTGCCTAACATGTGATGGTGTGTTGCGAGGTTCAAAAGCAATGAGATGGCGGGAACCAGTTAACTAATTCGATTATCACAATTTTTTTAAATACTTCAATAATATTCTTGACCTTTGCCAGCATTATCGACTGTTTCATCGGCACCTCTCAACACTTTTTTTAACTATTTTACCTCGTTAGACAGCTGATTAAATGCAGATGTCTTCCCCGTAATTTGTACGCTTAACGGCTTAGTAACCTTTTTAGATAACTGGTGTCAAAGTTCATGTAGATAGATGATTTAGGAAAATGGTTAATAAACTTGCTCCTTTAACGTATAACTGTTTGATGTTGTAGAAAATTTTGATACATCAAGAGGTCTGTTAATATATTGGGTACTCAATATAATAGCAATGAAGGCTATTCAATTTGATAGTTCAGAGAAAAGTGATATTTAGTGACGAATTCTGGGAAATTTTCAAGAATATTGAAACATTGGGTTTTCTTGAATTCTATGAATTTTCGCCTAGGCTTTATGGGGAGCCTAATTATTGCAAATGGGTCACACTATAATGTCTTGGAAGGAATACGTCAAATTACAAGTCACCCTGTATATATAGATTACGCAGCGGACTTACCTATGCCATATCTCTTATCCTAGAAATAATTTTGAACTGTCAACAGTATTACCAATTGGAAACTGTCAGACGCCAATTTTATTCCAAGGACAAAAGATAAAATCCGCCCTTAGTATTACTTATAATTTAAGAAGCAAAAGATGCGGAACTTATTGGTCATGCTTAATTGTAAGTTGATCAAAAGCTTTGCAACACTACGAGTATGCATAAGTACCTGTCTTATTATTGTTAGTAAGGTTTTGCTACCGATCGTGTGTTCCTGTGTACTTTGATCTTAAGATGGCACATCGAGGTTTAGAGAGAGACTGTCACATTGGTATGCGTGACAGAGACGGTGCTCTACAAAGTCCCTCGTTTTTTAAAACGTCATGTGATATATTAACGTGGTAATATGATTGTGCTGTCAGTGGTAAAACTTAGATTTCGAAACGGCGTACGACGTTTTCGGTCAAACTTTTACAGTTGATGTGCGGTCAATCATCTAAAACTTGCCTGAAGTTAAGGTAACTTTCAATGGAAGTTATCTTAAAGTCAGGAAAGGAGGTAAAGGTAATGGTTATTCTAAAAGGTACCAGCAGTGGAGCCTGGAGCAGGAGTCTTCGGAGAGCGAGCTGATCGCCATCCCCGAGACCAGCGACAAGTCGGACACCACCGTCCACGGCAGCACTGCACCGGTGAGTAACCTAGAATGATTTATTTTAATGTGACTTTCCGAAAACGGGGAATTTAACACCTTCCCATTTTTTTTACAGCCTCCTTAATTAAACTAAATACCTGGCTAATACTAAATACCTAATTACATAAGCAGCTTGGCATATAGTATTAATTTCCCTGGGATGCAAGAATTGTAGCTGAAATAAGTTTTAAAGCAAAGTGTTACGTTGGTGGGTTTTTAAACGTCACAAATGGACATTTCAAAAACATATCCGAGACATTCTATTATCAATTCACGAAATGGATACTCGCCCGTTTGACTAATTTAAATCTGTGAAACTCACTTTATAAATTGTTCCTATTTTCTCTATCCTATCTGACTTTAGTCTTGAGTAACAGCGTCTCATAAACGCTAGTTTAATTGGCATATATGCAAACTAACGTGTTCCAATATTGCAGGGTTCGTTCGACGAGCCGTCCCACTACGAGGACCCGCCAAAGGTAGAAACGCCTGCCACTACTACTGCTTACCCGCCGCTAAGTAAAATCGTAAGAATTAAAATATTATTGCCTTTATTTTGCATGTGATTTTATTATTTATACTTGCAATAGTAGGTAGTAGCAACAAACGGTAGTTTAGTATGTAGTCGCTCCAGGCTTCGCTTAGACAGTTGAATTAGAAAAGGTCAAAGGAAATAAAATTATGTTATCATTGGCTTCAGAGAGATTTTAGCATTGTCTCTGGTCAAAGTCAAATCATTTATTTCAAATAGGCACATAAAAGGCACTTTTGAACAACAAAATTTACAAAAAAATAGAATGATTCTAGTTGCCCCTTCCAAAAGGTAGTTTCGTATGGAGAAGATTGGGTAAGAAACTCCACCGTTACTCTTTTACAAATGTTTTACAATATTATGTATACATTCTGTATATAATTATATGCAAAGACGATGCACCTAGAATATAATTACTATACCACAATAGGTAAAAATAATTAAATATAACGCAATGACAGGTAAATTAATTATGAGATAGATACATGGTGCTCACATATATTCACAAATATTGAAAAGTAAATGACTTTTCCAAAATTTCACAAGTAATAATTTAGTGTGTGAGTTAAAGTAGTTACATAATGTAAAAATCAATGTCATAAAAATTATAAATTATACAATTAAATTAGCAACCAGTTTGATTTTGTCTAGACTCTAGATTGTCCTATGGAGCAGGACCAGCATGTTTCTAAGCATTCTTATCTAGGATAAAATCCTCTAATGTGTAATATGCTTGTTTACAAAGTGTACTTTTAATATGAGTTTAAATTTTCTTTCATTTAATTGCAATATATCACAAGGTATTTTGTTGTAACATTTAACACAGTACCCCTTATAAGATGTATGTACTTAAAATAATCTAAAATTGGTTGGTCTATTTTATCTTTATTTCTAGTATTAAAATTATGTCTATCATTTATTTAAAAAGATGTAGATTTTTCTTACATACATAATCGTCAAAGTCAAAGTTTTTATTTGTAAAACATAGGGGGGTGTAAAAACAGGTGCTGTAAATAAAATATGTATACCTACGTACACTATGTTTTGCCGTTGACGGCGTGCAGAAATCAATAAAATAGGCATCTAAACTTAGGTATGTAATAGAATTCAATTTCATTAACATTAAATGACAAAATCTTTCCGTTTCACGCTAAATGACATAAAACTTATCGTAAAACAAAGTTAACAATTTTACGTACAAAATTTGTAGCTGCTGTTCCTTCTAGCTGTGTAAGTCTCAGTTTGATAAGAGGTGAATTAGAGACAAAATAAAATCCTGTATTCAGAATAGAGCAAGAATCGGCAATTTTTGAAGGAAAGGAATACTGTGGATGATGATAATTTGTTAATATTGTACGTTACGTTCATCTAGCCTACCCTGGGATCCCGCTCAGCACACCAGCTGTCCACTAGCTCATCCGTTTCTATAGGCAGTGACTCCTCGAACTTGTAAGTGATAATAACACACTTCCAACACCATCTTTTTGGTCATCACTTTTGAAATGAAAACTTCAGAGCACTTTTTGGGTAAACAAAAATCATGGAACTCGCGTCATCGTCACCGAATGCTTTCCAGTAGCTATATGTATACTGTGTATATATGTGTACTTTTTGGGTGAATAAATAGCGTGAAACTCGCGTCATCGTCACCGCACGCTTGCCATGAGCGGGCTTACAAGTTACTTAGTTTTCACTTCTATCGGCAGTCACCAAAGACTGCCCCGATTTTTTTATTTACCATAGTTTTGTACAGTCAGAAGCATAAATAATAATTTTGTAAAATTTTACAGCGATTTTCTCTAAGGTCACGCACATGAATTTTCTCAGTTGCATGAATTACTTGTATTTCACGAGTACGTCGCGTTCGATTTAAGTTTGTGACAGTAATTATTTGTAAAAAAAACTTTCCTCATCATACCTTTCATAACACCTTTCACGCCTGTATTTCCCAGAAGGGTTAGGCAGAGGAGTACCTAAGTAGTACACCCACATTTCGCCAGTTATAATTAAGTTCCATGTAATAGGGGGCGAGCCTATTGCCATCAACCGGGCACAAATCCAGACTGCGGGCTGCTACTGAGATATTCCAGATAGAAAGACCCATTAACACTCATCACTTCTGCATTTCTATGTAAATATTTTATATCTCTTGTGAATTATGTTTAAATATGACGTTTACAATAGAAAATCAACACCGATGAGTGGTCAGTCGGTGGAGATCTGGCCGGATCAGATACACCAGCAGGCGTCGCCGCGAGCCAAGATACTAGGCAAGCAGAAGAGGATTATTGGTAAGTCTTTCATGTTTCTAACTTGATAGGAAAGTTGTAAAATATCGAATATCATTTTCATCGTTTTTTTTTTTCGTTATTTTTTTTAACATGTTAAAGTGTTTCTTAAAACTAATTTACAGAAATAAAAATCATTTAGCATTATCAATTATGATAATCGAATAACAAAAATATGATAAAAGCCTTTTTAGACTGTAGTTCATTTACGATTTTCCTGTATTTTTTTTTTGCAATGTAAGCTCTTATTATTTGCATTTCACTTGTATATTTTTTTGCCATTTTAGCTGTTTATTATTTGCGATTAACCTATATTATTTTATTTCTTGTTTATTATTTGCGATTAACCTATATTATTTTATTTCTTGTTTATTATTTGCGATTAACCTATATTAGTTTATTTCTTGTTTATTATTTGCGATTAACCTATATTATCTCTTGTTTTCTCAGCAAGCTGCGATTGTCATCTCTTATTCTGCAAAACTATAACTATGGCGTGCAATTATGTAGATACATCATCAGCATTCATCTCTATATCCAGTTTTACAGACTAGATTCACCAATTCATTCTACTTGGGATTGGCATCATTAAGCCTCATAATTTACTGTCACAAAAATAGATACGTACAGTAGGAGAATGAATAGGTTAAGCAATTTCATGTCAACAAACCATAAAGTTACTTGAGCTTTTCATTCCTCCACTGTACCCATTCACACAGCTACCTACAACTGCATTTCATGTATCAAATGATTTATATGTTCACCTGCTGCCTTACTATGACGTGCTAATACCATCATGGTTCCATTGAGAAAAAGGGATAGTGCTATCGGTCATATATAGCTCCGTCTCTCTTTCACACTGGAACAATGATGGCTTTAACACGTCATAGTACGGCCCTGACCTGTGTTACAGTTCTGTTCAATTTTGCTATTGTTCTTCATTCTGTACCTTTCAGAATTAAGACCGATAACAAAATTAACAGAATTGCAAACATGATTTTTTTGTCTCCAGATTTTTTATATTGTTCTTTACTTTTCTGTCCTATATTTTTACTTTACTGTTATTTATTCTTGTTTTTATTTTCTATGCGTACTCGTCATCAGTATACGCATCTTTTAAGGCTGATCTAATCTTTTTTTCACATTATTATTATTTTTATGTTTTTTGTGAGTAATTATTGCTTTTTTTAAATTAAAATTTTGTATTTTAAATTTTCTTTAGTATGCGATCCGCCTTTATTTTTTTAATGTTAATCTTAAGTGTACCAATTGCCTGTCAGTGACAGTTGATCTACTTATATAAAGACAAAAAAATAAATTGTTAAGCTAAATTTCAACTGAAATTGTCCGTATATTTAGACATAACTGTGATTCTTGGTCAGTTGTGTGAAATGGCTTTAAAACGGTGAATTGACGTAGGGTACCAATTTGCTTAGCAATTCATTTCCCTGACTGTACAGTCCTTTCACAATTATTATCTTTATTAACGTTGCTAAAAGTTTTCTGCGAGAAGTAAAATACAATGCTTCCATAGTTATTTTCGTACTTATAAATCACTAGCTTCTGCCCGCGACATCGTCCGCGTTTTTTTAATATAAAATATATAAAAAGTTTAATTTGGAACAATAACACAAGACTCCCGACTCAGGAATTTCAGGAACATCTGGAATTTCTCGGTAGCAGCCCGGAGTCTGCATTTGTGCCCGGTGGATGGCAATAGGCTCGCCCCCTATTATAAGGGACTTAAACATAACTGGCGAAATGTGGGTGTACTATAGGTACACCTCTGCCTAACCCTTCGGGGAATACAGGCGTAATGTTATGTTATGTAACACAAGACTACGTACAAAAAGTAAAACGATGATAGCTGCCAAAGTATAAACTGTAGCGCGGCTAACAACGCTCCTCTCCAGATACAGAATGGAATGAGGCTCCATGCAAAAGTGCTTAATAGGTAATTAAGCTAATATAGTTAATTTTTGTTAATATAAAAAAAAACATAATTATAAATTGGGATATATTTTGACGTTGAGTTAATACAGTATAGGATGAATGGGTGTGGGTGAGAGTTAATGAAGTGTGCGCGGGGTGGTTGTGGTGTTTGTGGCATGTGTGTTGGGTGGGGTTTTTTTGAGGTGTGTGAGTGAGTAATCAGTATTTAATGAGTATAATATATCCTATGGCACTCGGCAATAGCATAACTTTATATCAGTGAAAGAGTTTTTGAAATCGGATGAATAGTTTCGGGGATTACTTCCTACATCCAAACCTACAAACTTTACCTCTTTATAATATTAGTGTAAATAAATCATTGATTCCTTTGCAAACATGGGTTATCGAAAAGTTTTCTAAATTAAAGTCCTGTATGTTGTGGCAGTGGGTAGCAGTACGTCCCCGGACACGGCCCCGTCGTCCGGCGGCGACACACAGTTCGGTGCGTGGCCGAACGCGCGCTCTCCGCCGCAACATCACATTAAAAGTCCAGGTAAGATCAATCACGAGTTATTTAAACTTCAATTATGGTTAGTCCCAGTTAGAACAATGGTGCCCAGTGGTATCGCAACCCCGACTTACAAGTTGTATGCCATAGGTTCGAACCCAGGCAGGCGCTTTACTTTGTGTTAATAATTTCATCACCACTGCTCTCAAAATGGTGAAAGAAAACATCGTGAGGAAACCGGCATATCCTAGAACCTAAAATTCGAAGAAATGTGACATCTACCAACCTGCACTGGGCCCGCGTGGTGGTTTACGGCCCACTCCCTCTCGAAGAGGAGGCCTGTGTCCCAGCAGTGGGAACATTATAGGCTGATTAATATAATCCCAGTTATGCATGCTACGTTGTATTCCAGCAAACATCTTTGGGCCGTTCTTATTATTTTTAAAACCATTGTTTAATGCGATTTAACTTAGAATAGGAACTTTAATGACCTCGAACTGTCAACTGAAACTTGAAACATACGACTTGCGAAGAAATTTTGATGTTATCTGTTTTTGTAATTTGTTTTTGTTATGTCTCACTGACTTTGCTCGTAAATGAGTAAATGAGGTGCTGTTTTGCTAAAACTAGTTGAATCGCATTGTGTACCATGTTATATGCAAATAAAAATAATAATATATTTAAAAAAAAAAACAACCTGTAATCTCTCAATAATTGAGGTAATTGCGTCAAACTAAATCGCAAAATGTACGCATAGAATATATTTTAAATTAATCATCGATATTTGATGTGGGTTGGTAGTTTTTTTGGTACTCTGGTCGAAAACGCATGGCTTCCCCTATATTAAGTAATCGAGTGGATATTACGTCACTATGTGTGACCCTAACGTTCACAAGAGGTAAAACGCGATGTGAGCCGTAGTCTACATTGAATACGCATGATGACTAATGTTAGAAATGTTCGAACAAATAATGTAATTTCAAAGAAGGCATAGTAAAATGAGATAATCGAAAAATTCTGTAAAATCAATGGCAATATGGAGAAGCTACACGCTTTAAAAGTTATTGGATGGAATAATTCCTGTCCTTGACGCGTGGTACGGAAAATGCATGGCGCTAATATGAAGTTACATAGTCGTGGCGTCACTTCTGTGATAGTGCCGTCTTTGTCTAGCAGTTAGTTTAAAACGTTTATAACTTGGCAATTTTATAAGCTTTTACACTTTTTATAATATTGTTTGCACTATTTACAAACAATATTTTTAATAGTTTAAAATAAAATAAAAATCTCATCATCCCAATTGTCAGTCCTGCTACAAGTTTTAAAGAATCTTAGCTTTGCTTATGTTTTATTTATTACCAGAGATGTATCCAGCATCTTAGGTAACACTGAAAACCAATCCCAATACAATTCCGCCCATAACAAAAGCTCAGATTTAACCGATAACACAACAATATACCTCTTGCCCCTAGCCAAGAACGTGGGGTATGCGTACGCGTCGCCGGAGTCCCCGCTGTCGAAGATGGAGGTTGCATGGAACGCCCCGCCGCCCATGATGCAGCAACATTCTCACCAACCCTTCCACATACCGCCCACTGAAAGGTAAGTTGCTAAATTAGAAAATGTGTTCCAATTATGTTAGTATATTACCCTGGCGTTAATAAGGCTCAACAAGCTATAGACAGAGACTCACGCAATATAATAATAATATTATATTTATTGACAACAGTTTTGGTCCACAGTGTTATTCCTTAAGTAATAAATATGAATTTAAAATATATCCATTAAATCAATTACTCTTGATAAAATAATTATAAAATTGAAAATAAATTACCATAGGTAATCAACAATTATGTAACATACGATGTTTTTTTTTTTTTTTAACTTTATGTGCTATGTGTGTCTCACAGGGAGGGGGGCCTGAGCCCCAGCAGTGGTAACGTTTTAGGCTGATTTTGTGATGCTACGTTATAAAGTCTCAAGAACGCCCGCGACAGTTACGATGCTTATATATTTTTTTTAAACTCCTTGGTTAAGACTTTTGAGGGCCGTTGTTTTCAAAACTTAGTTTTGCATATTTTTATTTCCGGTCAAATTAACAGACAGACTGGATGATAAACAACTTTTTGTGTTCAGGTTGCTGCCAATCGGTCCTAAGCCCAACAAAGAGCAGTACCCAGTTTTCAATGCTCTTGTGGACCGAGTCAGAGAGGCGTTGAGTCTACCACCAGGTACGTAGGCATAGAACCTATTTATTCACAATTTCATAATCTAAGACCTTTGTGGTCTTAGACCATAAGTCTTTGACCATAATTGCTATCTTGTTCCGATCGAAAGAATGGAAGTGAGAAAGAGGAACGTGTTTGTAAGGCATCGACTGAATGTTATGGATTGGTTTAACATATTTTTTAGACAGGTCATTCTTCCTTTTATCTCTCATCTTCATCAATAATCATCTTTCTGCGGCCCTTATTCCAATTTATTTGGGGAGTGTGCATTTTTTTTTTCATACACCTCTTAGTTACGGATGACTTATCTGGACGTCATCTTCAATATTTTAAATTTGTCTTTCTATCTAGATGACTCAACAGACAACACAGCTTCCTCTCGTTCTGAGGGCGACGCTACTCCCACACCTACTCCCACCAGTAGACCCCAAGATCTCAACAAGAAGCCAGCTGACACCACCAGGTACGAAGACTATCCCGAGTTCGCAATGTAATTTCCAAACATATAAACATATGTTTTTTTGAAGTGAAATCTTCTTTAGCCCCTTTGTGATTTGAAACTAGATGAAACGAAAAAGCGAAATTAAAAAGAGAGAAACACATACATCTATAGGATTTAACGAGCTAGAGAATGAAATAGAATACATTATACAGTCTTGAAATTCACATTTTTGAAGGTTTCACTTCTATCGCTCGTGAACTGCACACTTTTTGTTTTGTATAAATCCTTTTTTGCCTACACTAAAACATAATTTTGTGCTACAACCACAATCTTTTTTATGACTTTTTCAATAGTTATTTACACTGTTATAAAGTTGATATCTGTTAAAGAGGAAATATTATAACGTCAATTGGAAACAATGATTTGAATATGGAATATAATCAGCTACCGGTATATTAACCGGTGTTCTTGAGTGGACACCGCGAATCCGCAAAAGTAAGGTAGGATGCCCTCAGGCTAGGTGGAGCGACGATCTTCGAAGGGTGGCTGGTAGCAGCTGCAGGAGAGTTGCCGAAAATCTAGTTGAATGGCGTGCAGTAGGAGAGGCCTATGTCCAGCAGTGGTCTACTGTAGGCTGGTAATGATGATGATGACCGGTGTATTTTAACAGTTCTTCTTTAAATCGAATCAAATCACGGCCACGTTAATAGTAGTGTCAGTGGCGTTCATTACATCCTCAAAAGTGCAGGTGTATTGGCACTTGCGACATTCCAACTGTAACAATATAATGTCCAGAACATTAAAACAGTTACATTCGTGTGTGCCTACGCGCAGGTCTCCGCGGCGCCTGGCGCGGCAGGTGGCGCAGACCGGGTCGCCGCCGCACCAACATAATACTGGTAAATCTTTTGTTATGTAAATAACTGTTTCAACCATAGAGCAACACTGGCCCCGGCAGACCGGTCCGCCGGGGCCCGTATTGCTTGGTCCGCCGGGGCCTCTGTTGCTCTATGGTTTCAGCATAACTGCAATCCAGGCAAGGTTCTTTTGGCGCGTGGCCAAAATCGGAACTGATGCCACCACCATCTTGTTTTTGAATAGATTTTAAGTGACATTTTACAAAGCAATTGCACAAATGTTAACCAACAGCGCCGCCCTGTCAACGTTATTCAAGCGCTAAAAGATCCTTGTACAGTCCTTTCACACTTTTTTATTTCTAACAGCAGCAACCTAACAGCAACCTTATTACAGTGAGTATAGAGATCACAGTGATGCAAAATCACCGGTAAAATAACTGTGAATGGACTGTAGCAGTGTATGTTTGAAAATTTTGCTCATTTTGACGTAGAATTTCTCTGTTACGGTGCTCTTTCTTTCCTTAGATTTATTCTCTTTTTTGGTCGTAATACTGCGGCCTTCTATTGAACCATGCCGTTGACAGCTGGCGTCAGTGTTAACGTTACAGAGTGTTTTAAAGCTACAGTGAGCGTTTCAATGAGTTTCAGCCGATGACGTTTATAGGAGACTCAAGCCTAAGAAAGTAGAGAGTGAATCATTTTCAGAATGCGGCGGCTGCAGCGGCAGCTGCGGCGGCTGGTGGGAGGACGAGTCGCGCGCCGGCAAGAGAGCTGCGCACGCGCACACCGCGCCGCACCGCCCCGACGCCGAGCTGTGCTACCGCTGTAAGTGTTCAATTATCAAGTTCCCTGACAGTACAAAATACATACCACGAGAGAGTTAGCTAAGCTTGGCTTAGCTTAAAATCATTTGGTACAATGTCTCTAGTCAAGGATAACCTGGACTTTAAAAGAGACGGTGATCTTTGTTCGGTATTTCTGTTCAGAGTAGTCGGTTAGGGAACACCAACTGCATCTAGTTTTAAAGTATAATTGTTTCTTTTGACGTCTAAATGTGTTTTTTACGTATTAATTTCTACCTTTAATTAGTGTCCGACCGAAGGTTCTGTTTCGCTGTCGGGTAAAAAACGAAGTTTCGGCCGCACTTTCGGTTTCGTTCAAAAAGTGGCCGAATGTTGGGCCCGACTGAAACTGACGGTTTTGCTAGAATACGAACTATGACAGATATACAGTCGTCGTAGACTTAGGGTCCACTATTTCATTAAAATCGTCTAAAGGGCCTCTGCGAATTGGCTTCGGCCCCTCATACGCCTTCCAAAGGACCGGGACCCCATGGTCCCGAGATATGGAAAAATATAATAAGGCAGGGGCCATAGTTCTTGCTAACCAGTCCATTTTAGCCACCCAAACACAAACCCATTCCAATGTCTTTTTTTTCCATGTCCTGCAATAGTCCTACACCAACCGGAGGTTGTCCTTTGGTACACTTGTACAGTGCATACAGGGATAATCTTCGGTTGGTGCTATATTTCATTAATATTGTCTAAGTGGAGGTCCAGTCGCCGTAAGATCGTCGTCCCACCTTCGTATCGGGCGTCCTCTCGTCCTTTTACCTTCTCTTGGGTAGCATTTGCCCATTTCTCATTTTTGATTCTTATTAGGTGGCCCGCCCATTTCCATTTTAGCTTTTTTATCTTGTATGATACGTCCGCAATGCTGAATTTTTCCTTTCTCTTAACATTAAGCATACTTCTTTCCATGTTGTGTTAGCATGTTTGTAATTTCTTAGTCACGGTAGGAAGTAGACACGAGTTAAATACTTTGCTTTTTTACGTCAGTGGTATTGACTGATTTTTTATTACTTCTCTTAAGAGCGGCCAACCCGTCATACTTTTCATACAAATGCTCGTACGTGATTATGGCGTTGTAACTCATCTTTCATTGAGTTTTTTGAACGAATAGGTATCTTGTACACTCTATCTAGGTTTCTATGCAAGCAATAAATCAAAATTTGTAGAAAAAAAATCAGTATAAGCCTCCAAAAATCTGCTTTTTTGCACTAATTTTACCTGAACTTTGGCCGTTTATAATGTACTCATAAATTGTAAATGTAAAGAAAACATCTTCATAGAAACCTCGCATATGTAATGGAGATTCTAAGTGACATCCATTTTTTCCAAAAATTTGTAAGGATTTTTCAAAAACACGTATTTCCTGGTACAAGTTTTGTGAAATCTTTGCGCGCCAATTTTCATTCGATGTTATCGCGTTCTCACTCTTGCTTTTTTTTCAAACATTGCGTTGGATGAAACAACAAGCTTTTTAATCATGCTCGCGTTGTCGATTGACGGACCGGGACGGGCCTTCTTAAGGACGAGGATCGCTTCCATGCTATATTTACTGTTTTGTGTATTCTTTAAACGTATCGTTTGTCTAAGATAAGCGTATTCATCTACAAACTTGATTAGATCGTTGTTGACCCTTATGAGTGGTTTCGAACGATTCATCGTCAATTTAGTTTTTGTTAGATTCATCTGGGTTTTGGCTTTCCTCTAAGTTGTCTGGGCATAGTTTGCAGTTGTCGTCCGCAAATAGAAGGTGATACAGCATTACTTACTCCATTTACCCTTATGCCGTAAGTTGACCGTTCTAGGTTTTGAAACAGAAGTTCTAACGTTGCTGAGAATAATTTAAGTAATAATGGTTCACCTTGCCTGACGCCTTTTTTAATGAGGAATATAATTATTACCGTTTTAGTTTTCGTGGTCATGTTTTTTGTAAATAATATGCACGACCCTAATGATATCCTCAGACAAGAAAAAGCGCGAAAACAATGGACTACGTCAACAACTACATTGCTCCATAAAAAGGGAAGAATGGTTGACATTAACAACTATAGACCAATAACTCTCATGTCCAAACTTTACAAAATATAAAAAAAAAACGGATTACAAACAGTTTAGATGAAAATAAACCAAAAGAACAAGCAGAATTCCGCAGCGGTTTCTTGACCATAGTTCATATTTTTACAAACAAACATATTACAGAAGTACAAAGAATATGGATTACCTTACTATCTGGCGTTTGTAGACTATCATAAGGCATTTGACTCTCATTTCACATTTGATTTTTGAACACAAAAAGATTTGAGAAGCGCTGCACGCTGGCTAGTTAAGGAGTACCTAGGGTCCACTATGATCTCATAAAATTTTAAGTTAACACCTAAGTGCACAATGTGGAATGCAATAAACGATTGAGTAATGGGGTCCCGTTTTCACCTTTTTTGTGAAAAACCCAAAAGTAAAGTCATTATGGTTCTAAGCATACATACAGCTTTTAGTATCAGCGAGTAGGGACTTATTCGCTTTCCGAAAGATTAATACAAGCTTTAAGGGCAACAGCAGATGCATCTAAGTGGCTCTGCGATCGCGGTCGCGGTCGCGGAAATAAAATCACACGTTCCAGCGATTTTCTCGACTCTGCATCGCGTTTTGGCGACTCGTTCTGTTTGAGTACGGTTTAAAAATTACGACGATGCCAACTAACGATGCTGAATTGTTTGGCGGAGAGATGAATAACATATCGCTATTTGTTTGGCATTGTCGCTGTATCTTGCATTCCAAAAACTACTAAATCGCTAATCGCAAAAGCTTACAGTAGCATGTCTACTAAAGCCCTTTAGTTAGGGCTGAATTATCAATCGTCATTTTGAAATGTTGACAGTTGTTTTGCACAAAACCTGCTAAAAGTATTTTTTTGAGTATTGAGATAATCTATATTCTCGAATACAATAATTCACTTACATGAGAGTGTTAAAACGAAAACATATTAAGTCAACGGCGCTGGGGCTCTGTCTCGCATAGGGTCGTAGCACTATGCTGAGCGAGTGCCGTTTTGCGTGGATGTGACGCATACTTTCCCCCAACTCGTTCTTTTTTTGTATTTGTGTGTTTTTAAACTCTGCGTCATGTTTACCGCAAATAAACGTATTTTCTTTCTTTTTTCTCAATATTGTTGGGCGTTTTACAAAAACTAGACATATTATTTTGTGGGTCAATAAAAAAACAACTGTCAATGTTCGCTTGATACACGGACTCTAAACACAAAATACAAAAGTAAACAAGTTTCCGTTCAACACAGATAAGATTACTTAGCTGGAGTGGCTCGAAATTATTGTAAGGAATGTGAATCTTTTATGATTGAGTGTTTGAGTAGTTTTTTTAAATGTAGTCATGTATTTGGATCCTGTGATGTTTTCCATAATTTATTATATAATTAGGATCCTTCATACATAATACTCTTTCTTCCGTAGTTTGTGCGGGTGTCTATAGTTGCAGTAAGACAATCTTGTTCACGTCTCAATTTCATTTTGTGTTTTTTTGGTTAAAGAAATCTTATTTGCAACATCAGCCCCAATTATTTGTTATAAACCTAGAAAAACGATGGGTCAAAGAAAATAGTGTCAATTTTACAAACTTGAATTAAATTCATGCGTTCCGGCTTCGGCTGAAACTACATAGAAGAGGAGCCGAATACTCGGTTACGTTTCGGTTTCGGCAAAAAATCATGTTTCAGTCGGACACTAACTTTTATACCAAAAATATCATTATTTTCAAACAGGTGCGGAATGTGGTACTGCGGTAGAACAGTACAGCGACGAAGAGCTCGGCCTGTGCATCATAGTGCTGGCCACGTTTGTACATCGCGAGCCTGCTGCAGCTGCTGGCATGCTGCCACAGCTACTGCACAATGTTAGCAGGTGAGATAGATATAATTAACAATAGGTACATACAGCGTTAATGGTTATATGTCGGCAATCCGTTAAGGGGATGCAGGAGGGTCATTTGCAACCGAATAACCCCGGATGACCCCTATGCAAATGTCAACCATTTTCTAGTAATTTGACATTTTATATTTTTTTGAAGATATCTGGTATCACGTTCTTCTTATTATCTGGTCTTATTGTATCACGTTGGATAGCTGAGAAGTTGTACGTGTTCTTGGAATGTTCTGCCGATAAAGTACTTCCATGTTTTTTTTTTGCAGAAATCGTCTATTTTAGTCAAATAACCTGCTCAAAATGATAGAAAATTGTAACGATTTCTAAAACTATTCAAGATAATTGTCATTTTATGGTTGACTATTATGTATTTAAGTAGAAGCAAATCATAATAATTAAAAAAAAATCATGCATTGTTTATTTAAAAAAACAATCAAATTGGGTACCGCAAAAATATAACTCAAATTACTCGAAAATGGTTGACATTTGCATAGGGGTCATCAGAGGTAATTTTGTTGCAAATGACCTCCTACATCCCCTTAATGGATTTCCGACTTAAAACCAATAACCCTGTATATTATTTACTTTAAGACTATTCCATCTATCTACTTTGCATTACGAGACAAATAGTTACAACTTACCTCAAGAAATCCCGGGCACACGTAGAGAAGTGTAGCCGCGCTAGAATGACGTGCTACTTCGTCTCCTCTTATGCCTGCAGGGCCGCGAGACGGTCGCGCACGATTTTTTTAACCTAAAGTAAGTATTACGTTGTAATCGTGGCATGTTTGATTTAGAGACAACGATATAAATACATCTGTCGAGCACTAACTGAACATTATTTTTGTACAGGGTGGTTCAGCTAGGCAACTACTCCTGGCAGGCAGAGACCAACACTCGGCTGCCCGGCAGCGCAGTGTTCGTGGCGCATCAGTTCCTGCGCTGTGTGCTGCACCAGCTGGCTCCCAACAACGTGTTCCTGCAGATATTCTTACAACGGACCCCAGGTTGGATAGATTTGGTCTTTATGTTTTTTAAGATCTACAGGCCAGATCAACAGGGATAGGATACGCTTTACTGTACACCATAAATAGAACACAGCTCAATACAATTTAAGTTTAAAGGTGTCTCAAAAATACAGTTCTTTTTCGCATTTGAGTTGGTTTGTTTTCTGGTACAGGCAAGTGACTTTCAGAAATTTTTGAATCCGCTTTATTTACTTTTGAAAAAAATTCAATGCTTTCATTGAGTAAAAATAGCTTGCATATATATTTAGGATATTTCTTCTCCAAGGCCCGCTTCAACTTTCCATCCTGTACACATAGCATGGCGGTCTTCATAGACTTTCAACGAGGCTCTCAAAGTCCTAATGGGATGACTTTGGAAATTCCTAGTTACATTATTACACAGCCGCTCCTCCAACAGCCATAAATTCGTTCAAAACGGCGTCTAATTAAAATATCTAGCGAAACTCCGCAGATACGATGGGTATCGATATCTAATCATGATAAAACAAAAAAGGTTTTTTTTTTGGGTCAACGACTGTTGCAAGTTTTGTAACTTGGAAGTATAAGTTTAGATAAACAGTTCATTTTTATTTTATGATGATTTTGATGATGTTTTGCACGTGGGCGGCATGGCGGCGTTTTTGTCGGGGCCAGCTTTGATCCGTTTGACAGAGTGCGACGAAATTAAAATTCACTAAATTCATTTTTACCGCCACGTTTTTATTTCGCGATAACTGAACTCGATGTATTGTTCTATGGCTCACTTTACACGCACGCCCAGCTTGTCTAAGGCTGCAGGTTGGGTTCCGATCGAAATGGTCTAAGACTCGTTGTTCAAAAGAGGATAGAACGTGACGTGGAGCAACTCCTTCATGAATGTTGGGCACTATGTCGCACCTTCGCTAGAACAAAGGCATAACTACAGTTTTAGTGATTTTACAGGAGTCATTTTAAGACCTTGTTGTGCCAAGATAGCAGTGATGCCAGACTGGGGGGAATCCCCCCAAATTTGGGGGTATTTTATAGTTATGGGGGGATAATTGGGGGGGACAATATTTTTGGGGGGATATTTGGAGGGAAAAATTTGCGTTTGGAGGGAATTGGGGGATTTTTATTTCCAAAACTGTAGTCCGGGAAATACCCGCGGCTAGCCATAATGATTAAATCGGTAGTTTCAAAAGACATTTTGCGCAGCGTTATCAATTACGTTTTTACAGCTTCAGGCTGTTTCTAATTTATGATTTTGATCCATGACATGAAAGAAAATATTACCAACACAAGTTATTAACATCTTCAGGCATCCAATTAAATAAACAAATAATCTAAAAGCTTTAACAAGAATACACAGTAATGGAAGCTATTGCTGAAATACCCGTAGTATAAAATTGTATTTCATAAATGAATAAATATTTAGCCATTTTTGGGGGATTTCTTCTTCAAAACCTGAATTTTGGGGGTATTTTGGGGAAAGTTTGAGGAGTAAACTGTTGCTGAAATATTATAAAATAGTATTTCATTCCTAAATTAATATTTTACCATTTGTGGGGGATTTTTTCTTCAAAACCTAAATTTTGAGGGGATTTTGGGGAAGGTTTGGGGAGAACGCGAGACGGTCATCTGGCAACACTGCAAGATAGTAAAAAAAATGCAATAATATGACAAACGCACTGTTGCCCTCTGGCGGCATTAAGCTGATATTGATACAGGTCTTTGTTCCTCAGGATAAAAAGAACTTTCTATAGCACTTCGGCATAATTAAGTCATTTTTCGATTTGCCTCAGTTATGCCCTTGTTCTACCGAAGGTGCGATGTGATGATTTACTCTAATCCTTTGGCCAGCTCCCAGGATTGTCCAGACGCTAGTAAGGCAGACGCTAACTGTGCCGTATCTCTCACAATAAGTACGTAGAGTTAAGGCTGAATTTTGGCGACATTTGCCATACAATAAAACCATGTCTGCATACTCCGCAGCACCGTAAAAAATCTGTTGTCTTAGCATTTTGTTCAAAAAACACATGCGGACACACAAAAGTCAAGTAGTGTCAAATTCAACGTAAAAAATAATACAAATAAACTTTAGAACACAATTTACACGCACACAAAGTCAAGTAACTAATAAGTGTCCATTTCACCGTAAAAATAATAATTACTTATTGTATTTATTAGTTTAACTTAATAAAGTCACTTGAAGCAATGCACGCAAGCAGCTATACAATCTCTGTGAAAGGCACACACACTCTCTCCAGGACGAGTCGTGCTGAACTGACGTTGAAGCGCAACTTTCAAAATGGTGAAAATAATAAAAGTCATAAATAGGGCAAACGGCGCACTTATCGTTTATCGATATTTTTTGACAATTACTTACCTATTACCTAGACAAGTCATAAGAATACAAAATAATATTTTTGTGTTATTCGAATATTTAAATCTTTTTAAATTGACATATTATTGATTGAATAAACTATTTAAACAAAGTTTATTGTTGTACTTATGAAACGTACCGTTTTGTAAGTGACTTCCTGAGTTGCAAACGGGTACGTAGGTACGATTTTTTTAATAGGTTACTTTCTGTACGTAACATTTAAAAACAATTTATAAATCGTTGTTTCGTAGTTTTTTATATGTAAACAACGATTTTTCACCTCAAAAATAAAAGCCGTTTCCCAGCAAAGATTTTTGCTCAATGTACTTAAGTTCTTGTACAGAATTTGTAGATAACATCTATAAGATTGGTCTTGTTTACACCCTATATGAGTTTGTCTGCGTATGAGTTAAGTTTTGGGTTGAACAGCCTTTCAGCCAAACCAGTGGAAGACATTTAACAATATCTTACTCCTTATTTTCCCAGAGAAGCAGCGTCAAATGTTCTTCAAGAGCATAGCGCAGGCGTTTGTCGACTTCAACGAGCTATACCCTTGCGGACCGCTTCAGCTCGTGGTGGAACATCTCAACTCTAAGAAGACTCTGCCAGTCGATGTGAGTATTGCTTTTATTCCCTGTATGCTTGCCATTCATTTTATCAATCTTTGAGTGTAACCTTGCATACACAGAAAAGTTAGCTTAATCTCTCCTTTCTTTAAAATATTTCATATGTCGTTGTGCTGTTGTGTGTTTAGGTTGTAGCGGTATCGATACCTATTTCATGAGAGCTACACGTCACACTGACGTCTCGCAAATCCTACATCGCGCAAGCAGAGTTTACCGCGCGACTAGCATATATACAACGTCCCGACATCAACCGTCGGGCAGTTGCCCACCAGACACAACACCCGTCTGGTCGGAGGATCCTCCCTTTTCTATAGAGTATGAGTGAACTTTACACCCTGTTCCTCATACCTCTATAAGGTCAAATGTTTTGGCGAAATGGGCGAACGATATTGTTGCCACCGCGGGTAGAACTGGATGAGGTTGGCACAAAAGCGTGGCAATCGGCACAAGAAAAAGACAGGCCCAGTCAGTGGGCGAAGTCGGGCTGCGGATGATGTCGATGTTGATGAAATGATTTGTGTCTAAAAATGAATCAGAAAACAATAATTTCTACATCAAGAATATTTGTTCCAGCAAATAACTGTAATAGCGGGCAACATTGCGATGTACTTGGAATGCCTGGCGCCCGAAGCGCTCGGGCCGGTGAGCGCATGCGCCGCGCTCGTGCAGCAGCTGGAGGCGCTGCTGCGCTCCGCCGCGCTGCTGCTGCAGCAGATCGACGACGTGCTGCCGCTGCTGCGGGCGGCCACGGCGGCGCTGAAGATACCCGCTGCGGCACAGCACAAGGTAACTATAAGGCGCTGCTGCTGCAGCAGATCGACGACGTGCTGCCGCTGCTGCGGGCGGCCACGGCGGCGCTGAAGATACCCGCTGCGGCACAGCACAAGGTAACTATAAGGCGCTGCTGCTGCAGCAGATCGACGACGTGCTGCCGCTGCTGCGGGCGGCCACGGCGGCGCTGAAGATACCCGCTGCGGCACAGCACAAGGTAACTATAAGGCGCTGCTGCTGCAGCAGATCGACGACGTGCTGCCGCTGCTGCGGGCGGCCACGGCGGCGCTGAAGATACCCGCTGCGGCACAGCACAAGGTAACTATAAGGCGCTGCTGCTGCAGCAGATCGACGACGTGCTGCCGCTGCTGCGGGCGGCCACGGCGGCGCTGAAGATACCCGCTGCGGCACAGCACAAGGTAACTATAAGGCGCTGCTGCTGCAGCAGATCGACGACGTGCTGCCGCTGCTGCGGGCGGCCACGGCGGCGCTGAAGATACCCGCTGCGGCACAGCACAAGGTAACTATAAGGCGCTGCTGCTGCAGCAGATCGACGACGTGCTGCCGCTGCTGCGGGCGGCCACGGCGGCGCTGAAGATACCCGCTGCGGCACAGCACAAGGTAACTATAAGGCGCTGCTGCTGCAGCAGATCGACGACGTGCTGCCGCTGCTGCGGGCGGCCACGGCGGCGCTGAAGATACCCGCTGCGGCACAGCACAAGGTAACTATAAGGCGCTGCTGCTGCAGCAGATCGACGACGTGCTGCCGCTGCTGCGGGCGGCCACGGCGGCGCTGAAGATACCCGCTGCGGCACAGCACAAGGTAACTATAAGGCGCTGCTGCTGCAGCAGATCGACGACGTGCTGCCGCTGCTGCGGGCGGCCACGGCGGCGCTGAAGATACCCGCTGCGGCACAGCACAAGGTAACTATAAGGCGCTGCTGCTGCAGCAGATCGACGACGTGCTGCCGCTGCTGCGGGCGGCCACGGCGGCGCTGAAGATACCCGCTGCGGCACAGCACAAGGTAACTATAAGGCGCTGCTGCTGCAGCAGATCGACGACGTGCTGCCGCTGCTGCGGGCGGCCACGGCGGCGCTGAAGATACCCGCTGCGGCACAGCACAAGGTAACTATAAGGCGCTGCTGCTGCAGCAGATCGACGACGTGCTGCCGCTGCTGCGGGCGGCCACGGCGGCGCTGAAGATACCCGCTGCGGCACAGCACAAGGTAACTATAAGGCGCTGCTGCTGCAGCAGATCGACGACGTGCTGCCGCTGCTGCGGGCGGCCACGGCGGCGCTGAAGATACCCGCTGCGGCACAGCACAAGGTAACTATAAGGCGCTGCTGCTGCAGCAGATCGACGACGTGCTGCCGCTGCTGCGGGCGGCCACGGCGGCGCTGAAGATACCCGCTGCGGCACAGCACAAGGTAACTATAAGGCGCTGCTGCTGCAGCAGATCGACGACGTGCTGCCGCTGCTGCGGGCGGCCACGGCGGCGCTGAAGATACCCGCTGCGGCACAGCACAAGGTAACTATAAGGCGCTGCTGCTGCAGCAGATCGACGACGTGCTGCCGCTGCTGCGGGCGGCCACGGCGGCGCTGAAGATACCCGCTGCGGCACAGCACAAGGTAACTATAAGGCGCTGCTGCTGCAGCAGATCGACGACGTGCTGCCGCTGCTGCGGGCGGCCACGGCGGCGCTGAAGATACCCGCTGCGGCACAGCACAAGGTAACTATAAGGCGCTGCTGCTGCAGCAGATCGACGACGTGCTGCCGCTGCTGCGGGCGGCCACGGCGGCGCTGAAGATACCCGCTGCGGCACAGCACAAGGTAACTATAAGGCGCTGCTGCTGCAGCAGATCGACGACGTGCTGCCGCTGCTGCGGGCGGCCACGGCGGCGCTGAAGATACCCGCTGCGGCACAGCACAAGGTAACTATAAGGCGCTGCTGCTGCAGCAGATCGACGACGTGCTGCCGCTGCTGCGGGCGGCCACGGCGGCGCTGAAGATACCCGCTGCGGCACAGCACAAGGTAACTATAAGGCGCTGCTGCTGCAGCAGATCGACGACGTGCTGCCGCTGCTGCGGGCGGCCACGGCGGCGCTGAAGATACCCGCTGCGGCACAGCACAAGGTAACTATAAGGCGCTGCTGCTGCAGCAGATCGACGACGTGCTGCCGCTGCTGCGGGCGGCCACGGCGGCGCTGAAGATACCCGCTGCGGCACAGCACAAGGTAACTATAAGGCGCTGCTGCTGCAGCAGATCGACGACGTGCTGCCGCTGCTGCGGGCGGCCACGGCGGCGCTGAAGATACCCGCTGCGGCACAGCACAAGGTAACTATAAGGCGCTGCTGCTGCAGCAGATCGACGACGTGCTGCCGCTGCTGCGGGCGGCCACGGCGGCGCTGAAGATACCCGCTGCGGCACAGCACAAGGTAACTATAAGGCGCTGCTGCTGCAGCAGATCGACGACGTGCTGCCGCTGCTGCGGGCGGCCACGGCGGCGCTGAAGATACCCGCTGCGGCACAGCACAAGGTAACTATAAGGCGCTGCTGCTGCAGCAGATCGACGACGTGCTGCCGCTGCTGCGGGCGGCCACGGCGGCGCTGAAGATACCCGCTGCGGCACAGCACAAGGTAACTATAAGGCGCTGCTGCTGCAGCAGATCGACGACGTGCTGCCGCTGCTGCGGGCGGCCACGGCGGCGCTGAAGATACCCGCTGCGGCACAGCACAAGGTAACTATAAGGCGCTGCTGCTGCAGCAGATCGACGACGTGCTGCCGCTGCTGCGGGCGGCCACGGCGGCGCTGAAGATACCCGCTGCGGCACAGCACAAGGTAACTATAAGGCGCTGCTGCTGCAGCAGATCGACGACGTGCTGCCGCTGCTGCGGGCGGCCACGGCGGCGCTGAAGATACCCGCTGCGGCACAGCACAAGGTAACTATAAGGCGCTGCTGCTGCAGCAGATCGACGACGTGCTGCCGCTGCTGCGGGCGGCCACGGCGGCGCTGAAGATACCCGCTGCGGCACAGCACAAGGTAACTATAAGGCGCTGCTGCTGCAGCAGATCGACGACGTGCTGCCGCTGCTGCGGGCGGCCACGGCGGCGCTGAAGATACCCGCTGCGGCACAGCACAAGGTAACTATAAGGCGCTGCTGCTGCAGCAGATCGACGACGTGCTGCCGCTGCTGCGGGCGGCCACGGCGGCGCTGAAGATACCCGCTGCGGCACAGCACAAGGTAACTATAAGGCGCTGCTGCTGCAGCAGATCGACGACGTGCTGCCGCTGCTGCGGGCGGCCACGGCGGCGCTGAAGATACCCGCTGCGGCACAGCACAAGGTAACTATAAGGCGCTGCTGCTGCAGCAGATCGACGACGTGCTGCCGCTGCTGCGGGCGGCCACGGCGGCGCTGAAGATACCCGCTGCGGCACAGCACAAGGTAACTATAAGGCGCTGCTGCTGCAGCAGATCGACGACGTGCTGCCGCTGCTGCGGGCGGCCACGGCGGCGCTGAAGATACCCGCTGCGGCACAGCACAAGGTAACTATAAGGCGCTGCTGCTGCAGCAGATCGACGACGTGCTGCCGCTGCTGCGGGCGGCCACGGCGGCGCTGAAGATACCCGCTGCGGCACAGCACAAGGTAACTATAAGGCGCTGCTGCTGCAGCAGATCGACGACGTGCTGCCGCTGCTGCGGGCGGCCACGGCGGCGCTGAAGATACCCGCTGCGGCACAGCACAAGGTAACTATAAGGCGCTGCTGCTGCAGCAGATCGACGACGTGCTGCCGCTGCTGCGGGCGGCCACGGCGGCGCTGAAGATACCCGCTGCGGCACAGCACAAGGTAACTATAAGGCGCTGCTGCTGCAGCAGATCGACGACGTGCTGCCGCTGCTGCGGGCGGCCACGGCGGCGCTGAAGATACCCGCTGCGGCACAGCACAAGGTAACTATAAGGCGCTGCTGCTGCAGCAGATCGACGACGTGCTGCCGCTGCTGCGGGCGGCCACGGCGGCGCTGAAGATACCCGCTGCGGCACAGCACAAGGTAACTATAAGGCGCTGCTGCTGCAGCAGATCGACGACGTGCTGCCGCTGCTGCGGGCGGCCACGGCGGCGCTGAAGATACCCGCTGCGGCACAGCACAAGGTAACTATAAGGCGCTGCTGCTGCAGCAGATCGACGACGTGCTGCCGCTGCTGCGGGCGGCCACGGCGGCGCTGAAGATACCCGCTGCGGCACAGCACAAGGTAACTATAAGGCGCTGCTGCTGCAGCAGATCGACGACGTGCTGCCGCTGCTGCGGGCGGCCACGGCGGCGCTGAAGATACCCGCTGCGGCACAGCACAAGGTAACTATAAGGCGCTGCTGCTGCAGCAGATCGACGACGTGCTGCCGCTGCTGCGGGCGGCCACGGCGGCGCTGAAGATACCCGCTGCGGCACAGCACAAGGTAACTATAAGGCGCTGCTGCTGCAGCAGATCGACGACGTGCTGCCGCTGCTGCGGGCGGCCACGGCGGCGCTGAAGATACCCGCTGCGGCACAGCACAAGGTAACTATAAGGCGCTGCTGCTGCAGCAGATCGACGACGTGCTGCCGCTGCTGCGGGCGGCCACGGCGGCGCTGAAGATACCCGCTGCGGCACAGCACAAGGTAACTATAAGGCGCTGCTGCTGCAGCAGATCGACGACGTGCTGCCGCTGCTGCGGGCGGCCACGGCGGCGCTGAAGATACCCGCTGCGGCACAGCACAAGGTAACTATAAGGCGCTGCTGCTGCAGCAGATCGACGACGTGCTGCCGCTGCTGCGGGCGGCCACGGCGGCGCTGAAGATACCCGCTGCGGCACAGCACAAGGTAACTATAAGGCGCTGCTGCTGCAGCAGATCGACGACGTGCTGCCGCTGCTGCGGGCGGCCACGGCGGCGCTGAAGATACCCGCTGCGGCACAGCACAAGGTAACTATAAGGCGCTGCTGCTGCAGCAGATCGACGACGTGCTGCCGCTGCTGCGGGCGGCCACGGCGGCGCTGAAGATACCCGCTGCGGCACAGCACAAGGTAACTATAAGGCGCTGCTGCTGCAGCAGATCGACGACGTGCTGCCGCTGCTGCGGGCGGCCACGGCGGCGCTGAAGATACCCGCTGCGGCACAGCACAAGGTAACTATAAGGCGCTGCTGCTGCAGCAGATCGACGACGTGCTGCCGCTGCTGCGGGCGGCCACGGCGGCGCTGAAGATACCCGCTGCGGCACAGCACAAGGTAACTATAAGGCGCTGCTGCTGCAGCAGATCGACGACGTGCTGCCGCTGCTGCGGGCGGCCACGGCGGCGCTGAAGATACCCGCTGCGGCACAGCACAAGGTAACTATAAGGCGCTGCTGCTGCAGCAGATCGACGACGTGCTGCCGCTGCTGCGGGCGGCCACGGCGGCGCTGAAGATACCCGCTGCGGCACAGCACAAGGTAACTATAAGGCGCTGCTGCTGCAGCAGATCGACGACGTGCTGCCGCTGCTGCGGGCGGCCACGGCGGCGCTGAAGATACCCGCTGCGGCACAGCACAAGGTAACTATAAGGCGCTGCTGCTGCAGCAGATCGACGACGTGCTGCCGCTGCTGCGGGCGGCCACGGCGGCGCTGAAGATACCCGCTGCGGCACAGCACAAGGTAACTATAAGGCGCTGCTGCTGCAGCAGATCGACGACGTGCTGCCGCTGCTGCGGGCGGCCACGGCGGCGCTGAAGATACCCGCTGCGGCACAGCACAAGGTAACTATAAGGCGCTGCTGCTGCAGCAGATCGACGACGTGCTGCCGCTGCTGCGGGCGGCCACGGCGGCGCTGAAGATACCCGCTGCGGCACAGCACAAGGTAACTATAAGGCGCTGCTGCTGCAGCAGATCGACGACGTGCTGCCGCTGCTGCGGGCGGCCACGGCGGCGCTGAAGATACCCGCTGCGGCACAGCACAAGGTAACTATAAGGCGCTGCTGCTGCAGCAGATCGACGACGTGCTGCCGCTGCTGCGGGCGGCCACGGCGGCGCTGAAGATACCCGCTGCGGCACAGCACAAGGTAACTATAAGGCGCTGCTGCTGCAGCAGATCGACGACGTGCTGCCGCTGCTGCGGGCGGCCACGGCGGCGCTGAAGATACCCGCTGCGGCACAGCACAAGGTAACTATAAGGCGCTGCTGCTGCAGCAGATCGACGACGTGCTGCCGCTGCTGCGGGCGGCCACGGCGGCGCTGAAGATACCCGCTGCGGCACAGCACAAGGTAACTATAAGGCGCTGCTGCTGCAGCAGATCGACGACGTGCTGCCGCTGCTGCGGGCGGCCACGGCGGCGCTGAAGATACCCGCTGCGGCACAGCACAAGGTAACTATAAGGCGCTGCTGCTGCAGCAGATCGACGACGTGCTGCCGCTGCTGCGGGCGGCCACGGCGGCGCTGAAGATACCCGCTGCGGCACAGCACAAGGTAACTATAAGGCGCTGCTGCTGCAGCAGATCGACGACGTGCTGCCGCTGCTGCGGGCGGCCACGGCGGCGCTGAAGATACCCGCTGCGGCACAGCACAAGGTAACTATAAGGCGCTGCTGCTGCAGCAGATCGACGACGTGCTGCCGCTGCTGCGGGCGGCCACGGCGGCGCTGAAGATACCCGCTGCGGCACAGCACAAGGTAACTATAAGGCGCTGCTGCTGCAGCAGATCGACGACGTGCTGCCGCTGCTGCGGGCGGCCACGGCGGCGCTGAAGATACCCGCTGCGGCACAGCACAAGGTAACTATAAGGCGCTGCTGCTGCAGCAGATCGACGACGTGCTGCCGCTGCTGCGGGCGGCCACGGCGGCGCTGAAGATACCCGCTGCGGCACAGCACAAGGTAACTATAAGGCGCTGCTGCTGCAGCAGATCGACGACGTGCTGCCGCTGCTGCGGGCGGCCACGGCGGCGCTGAAGATACCCGCTGCGGCACAGCACAAGGTAACTATAAGGCGCTGCTGCTGCAGCAGATCGACGACGTGCTGCCGCTGCTGCGGGCGGCCACGGCGGCGCTGAAGATACCCGCTGCGGCACAGCACAAGGTAACTATAAGGCGCTGCTGCTGCAGCAGATCGACGACGTGCTGCCGCTGCTGCGGGCGGCCACGGCGGCGCTGAAGATACCCGCTGCGGCACAGCACAAGGTAACTATAAGGCGCTGCTGCTGCAGCAGATCGACGACGTGCTGCCGCTGCTGCGGGCGGCCACGGCGGCGCTGAAGATACCCGCTGCGGCACAGCACAAGGTAACTATAAGGCGCTGCTGCTGCAGCAGATCGACGACGTGCTGCCGCTGCTGCGGGCGGCCACGGCGGCGCTGAAGATACCCGCTGCGGCACAGCACAAGGTAACTATAAGGCGCTGCTGCTGCAGCAGATCGACGACGTGCTGCCGCTGCTGCGGGCGGCCACGGCGGCGCTGAAGATACCCGCTGCGGCACAGCACAAGGTAACTATAAGGCGCTGCTGCTGCAGCAGATCGACGACGTGCTGCCGCTGCTGCGGGCGGCCACGGCGGCGCTGAAGATACCCGCTGCGGCACAGCACAAGGTAAGGATACCGTGTGGCACAGGACCGCATAAGGCTAAAATTTTCGTATGGCGCGTGGCCCAAAATCAGAACTAACGTCATCTTGTTTTTTCTATATATTTCACAAAAAGTAAAAAATATAATTGTACAAATGTTTACCAGCAGCACCCCTCTATCAACGTGTTTCATGCACCAAAAGATCCTTGTAAAAGGATAACATGAGCCTAAAAGGGTCTATTTCACGTTGTTCAATTATCCACTATTCACCAAATAAACTCTAGAAGGAAACAGTTTTTTTTTAATTATATGGCAAGTAAGTTAACGGAAACTTAACTGTAGGTGGTGAAACAGACTCTAAGACCCTCTTGCACCACAAATCACTAAATGTATTTAGCACTAAACATATTTTAATATTGACTGCCTCGTTGGTCTACTGGTCGCAAGCGCTACCGCTGAGCATGAGGTCCTGGGTTCGATTCTTAGATCGAGCAAAGTGTTAATTTATACACACATAATAGATAGACAAAAAGAAAGAAAAGAAAAGTACATACAAGTTTAAGCTTATTTGTAAAGAAATCTCTTCTAGGATACCTGCGAAAAATAGAGGATAAAAAGATATTTAGACACCGTGTGTAAGAGTAGAAGAGAAAATATAACTAAAACAATTAGCTGAGTCCACACCAGACGGCATTGGCATTTGCATTTTCTATGACCTCACAAAGCGTCTAACTGCGTTGACCACAATACACAGATCTGTAAATTAAACCACTACGAAATTCGTGGACAAGCTGCTGATATTGTCCTTTCCTATCTATCAAACAGGCAGCAAACAGTTAACGTAAACGAGGCGAGGTCCTCGGGTCCTTAGTTAAGATGGGCGTACCGCAAGGTTCCATTATTAGCCCTTTCCTATTTCTAGTTTATATTAATGACCTTCCTTACATGAAGGCTAACTTATCGGATATAATTTTATTAGCTGATGACACTTTTCATATTTCGAAAATAGATAGAAAAGATACGGATGTCTTACATGTCAACGATAGTCTGGCGGTTCTCTCGAAATGGTTCGCAGCTAACAATCTTTTACATAATGCAAACAAAACTAAATGTCTTAAGTTCTCACTACCGAATGTACCCCAAGTGGGTCTTAATTTAAAACTTGATGGCAAGAACCTAGATGCTGTTACAGTAACTGTATTTCTAAGAATTACTTTAGATTCAAAATTGCAATGGGGCGCCCACATTAGAGCTCTTTCAGGTAGATTAAGTTCAGCTGCATATGCAGTAAGAAAAATAAGGCAGTTGACTGATACAGCCACAGCTAGGTTAGTATACTTTGCTTATTTCCACAGTATGATGTCTTATGGCATTCTGTTGAGGGGATTGCAGGTTGTCGTAGATTCAATTTTCATTTTAAAAAAGAGGCTAATCCGCGTGTTCTATAAAATGGGTGCTCGTGAGTCTTAGAAACAAATTCAAAGAAACTGATATACTAAGTCTGCCTTCTCTTCATATCTTATAAAGTATTTTGTATGTACGCAAAAGCTTAGGATTTTTCTAAATAAGAAGCGATTTCCATACTATAAATACATGCAATAAAAATGAAATTGTGGTTCCCAAATTTAGATTAACTAAAACAAGCAAGTCATTTCTTATAAATAGTATCCGTTTTTATACCTAGTTGCCAAAGTCAGTAACAGAACTAAGCGATGGAAAGTTCAAAACCCACAACAAACGTATTGTTATCAAAAAAGCATATTATAAGATTAAAACTACGTTGAATACAAGGAAGTTTGGCAATAATTCCTTCTGCACATGTGGCTTCTCTGGCACCTCATTAACGGCATCACTATGTAAATGTCTATTATCTGCTCCCAAATTAAAAGTTTATATAAAAAAATGTCTTTTAGTTTTTTACATTCTTCTTTGACATAATCATCTCATTATTAGACATTATGTACCTCTAATTCTTATTTTAACACTTAACTAAGGCTTTTTGGCAATCATGTCATTTGGTTTAAGTAAGGTTTTAATTTATATATTTTATTTATCTTTTATAAAGATTCTTCTATATTTTGTGAATGTGAGAACGTTAGAGGTCTAACTTGTAGATTGTAGAGAGATAGAGAGAGAGAGAGAGAGAGAGAGAGAGAGAGAGAGAGAGAGAGAGAGATAATATTTATTTGCTTAAACATGTGTCATACATACAAGAAAAGACATGCATATAGGATGGTAACAACATTATCAGGTACAGACATGTTTGCCACATGATGTGATGTGCAAATGTCAAGATATATTATTAATTAAAACATTCTCTTAAAATAACAGTAAATTAAGTAGGTACTTAAAGAATAATAATAATATTGAACAATATAATAAATATAAAATTGATTAATATATAATATATATTAATTTTTTTGTGTTTTAGATCTGTTTGTATTTTCTGTAATTAAAAAACATAGTTAAATCCACTTATTTATAAAAAAGTTACCGTGGAGTTTCTTGCCGGGTCTTCTCCATAGGCAACGACCAACCGTGCACCTAGCTTATGACGTTTCATATGTGCCTCTGTAAGTTTATGTGAAATAAAATATTTTGATTTTGACATTCCTTTAATTAGGGAATTTAATTCGAGCCTCAAATTACAGCAGTTGCTTACTGAAAATTTGGATTTTTGCGTAACCGCTCTATTTGCCCCCCAGAGTATCCTGGAGCCGATAACCAAGATCATCAGCTATGGGGTGCAGAACTTCGTGCTCAAGCTGTCCGTGATATCTGAATTGTCCGTGGTGTGCACTCGGGTCTTCAGTCGAGACCGGGACAAGTTGTTGGTCTGCCGGGTCCTGGTCTACGAGCTGGTCCAAGCCCTTAGGACCAAGACCACCATACCTGATGATAACCTTTTTATACTCATACAGTTTGTGCTGCAAGGTGAGTTTGTAAACATTGACAAGTAAGTGTGTTTTTAGTTAACAAACAAAGTGTTTTTAATAAATCGATCAAGTCTGATCATGTGTTTTTTTCATTGACTACGATTACATGGAATACTCGGAATTTGTTGAAAAAGATTGTTAAAAATACTTATTTGTGATTACTAACAGTGATGATGAAACAACACCAATTTGATTTCGCTTACCGTGAAAATAAGGAATGAATTCTGAACCAATTTCTTAACATCAAACTGCTATTAAACTACAGGAGAACACTGATCGAATTGAATGGTCCTTTAGGTCACGGGTGCCGCCTGGTGCTGCCGCCGCAGCTGGCGGGCGGCGAGCTGGCCTCGCACGACGTGCGCGACGTGGCCGGCGGAGCTGTGGACTGTATGCGGCCGCACCTGCCCGACATGATCGACCTGCTGCACGACCCGCATCTGCTCAACAAGATCAAGGTATAGTACGAGCTGGCCTCGCACGACGTGCGCGACGTGGCCGGCGGAGCTGTGGACTGTATGCGGCCGCACCTGCCCGACATGATCGACCTGCTGCACGACCCGCATCTGCTCAACAAGATCAAGGTATAGTACGAGCTGGCCTCGCACGACGTGCGCGACGTGGCCGGCGGAGCTGTGGACTGTATGCGGCCGCACCTGCCCGACATGATCGACCTGCTGCACGACCCGCATCTGCTCAACAAGATCAAGGTATAGTACGAGCTGGCCTCGCACGACGTGCGCGACGTGGCCGGCGGAGCTGTGGACTGTATGCGGCCGCACCTGCCCGACATGATCGACCTGCTGCACGACCCGCATCTGCTCAACAAGATCAAGGTATAGTACGAGCTGGCCTCGCACGACGTGCGCGACGTGGCCGGCGGAGCTGTGGACTGTATGCGGCCGCACCTGCCCGACATGATCGACCTGCTGCACGACCCGCATCTGCTCAACAAGATCAAGGTATAGTACGAGCTGGCCTCGCACGACGTGCGCGACGTGGCCGGCGGAGCTGTGGACTGTATGCGGCCGCACCTGCCCGACATGATCGACCTGCTGCACGACCCGCATCTGCTCAACAAGATCAAGGTATAGTACGAGCTGGCCTCGCACGACGTGCGCGACGTGGCCGGCGGAGCTGTGGACTGTATGCGGCCGCACCTGCCCGACATGATCGACCTGCTGCACGACCCGCATCTGCTCAACAAGATCAAGGTATAGTACGAGCTGGCCTCGCACGACGTGCGCGACGTGGCCGGCGGAGCTGTGGACTGTATGCGGCCACACCTGCCCGACATGATCGACCTGCTGCACGACCCGCATCTGCTCAACAAGATCAAGGTATAGTACGAGCTGGCCTCGCACGACGTGCGCGACGTGGCCGGCGGAGCTGTGGACTGTATGCGGCCGCACCTGCCCGACATGATCGACCTGCTGCACGACCCGCATCTGCTCAACAAGATCAAGGTATAGTACGAGCTGGCCTCGCACGACGTGCGCGACGTGGCCGGCGGAGCTGTGGACTGTATGCGGCCGCACCTGCCCGACATGATCGACCTGCTGCACGACCCGCATCTGCTCAACAAGATCAAGGTATAGTACGAGCTGGCCTCGCGCGACGTGGCCGGCGGAGCTGTGGACTGTATGCGGCCGCACCTGCCCGACATGATCGACCTGCTGCACGACCCGCATCTGCTCAACAAGATCAAGGTATAGTACGAGCTGGCCTCGCACGACGTGCGCGACGTGGCCGGCGGAGCTGTGGACTGTATGCGGCCGCACCTGCCCGACATGATCGACCTGCTGCACGACCCGCATCTGCTCAACAAGATCAAGGTATAGTACGAGCTGGCCTCGCACGACGTGCGCGACGTGGCCGGCGGAGCTGTGGACTGTATGCGGCCGCACCTGCCCGACATGATCGACCTGCTGCACGACCCGCATCTGCTCAACAAGATCAAGGTATAGTACGAGCTGGCCTCGCACGACGTGCGCGACGTGGCCGGCGGAGCTGTGGACTGTATGCGGCCGCACCTGCCCGACATGATCGACCTGCTGCACGACCCGCATCTGCTCAACAAGATCAAGGTATAGTACGAGCTGGCCTCGCACGACGTGCGCGACGTGGCCGGCGGAGCTGTGGACTGTATGCGGCCGCACCTGCCCGACATGATCGACCTGCTGCACGACCCGCATCTGCTCAACAAGATCAAGGTATAGTACGAGCTGGCCTCGCACGACGTGCGCGACGTGGCCGGCGGAGCTGTGGACTGTATGCGGCCGCACCTGCCCGACATGATCGACCTGCTGCACGACCCGCATCTGCTCAACAAGATCAAGGTATACAACTTTATTTATTGAAACGTCCCTTAAAACTATCATTACAGGTGTGTACCTAATGCGATAGTGCGGTCATTTTACAAATCTTTACTAAATTATTTACATTTTTTTAATATAGAGCACTAAAAAACTTAAACTTTTTAATTATTCATAAAATGTTTGACACAATTCCTAATATAAAGAATACATAACTTAATAACATACTACCTACACTAATCTATATTATAACATAAAATAAATAACAGTACCTTTGTGAATTCTTTCAAATGACATGTGAACATATCAATTTAGCCATCAGTAAAGTTGATGTGTAGTAGCCAGAGTAACAAATACAAAAAAAAGTAAATGACGTACACACACAACATTACACCCGGCTCTCCACGTTCCGCATTCAGTCAGTCTCGGTGACATCGCTGGGGCGCTACCTACGCTGCGCTTGCCGATACGCGGTCTCCACCCTTAATCATTGCAATATCCCGGTGATGTTGAAATGATTTTGACGTGGATGCCGCGTCCTTCATCAAACGAACACAGCCCGCTGCAACTTCAGGTTTGCGGATTCTACCCTTCAGAATAACTTCGGGGATTAATCAAGCCACAAGTATAAAATTAATCATAATAAATGAGAACTAACTCATTTCCGCACTCTCCTCCTTAAACCTCACCTGTAACTGTCTGTATGTCTGTCTGTCCGTCTGTCTGTCTATTATATTTCACACCTTAACGGCTGAACGGATTTGGCAAATGGATAGATGAACGCATACAACCCAAATCTCTTCAAAGTGAGAGTGAACAGGCTTCTTCTGGGTAAGCTCACTCCATCGTCGACTTTGTCTATGTCATCTCTTACCTTGACTAGAGTTAAGATCAAACCCATTTCAAATAAAATTAAAAAAGTGAAAACCGATAAAAAATATGCAATTAGGCTTAATAGGCTTGAACCCATTAAGGCGGACCGCAACGCATTGTCAAATCCTCCTACATCACTTTCATACATTTTGTATGAGCCATTGTACACTACATGCGAGCTGCACCAGGTTTTTCTTTATTGTAATATGCGGTTTCCTATTATGTTATGTGTAATTTGTGTTTATATTTAATACTTCAAAAAGAAAAAGATGCGTTATCATAACCTGCGTATAAAATAAAAAAGATTTCATTGTATAGGTTGCATAACTCAAAACGATCGAATAATACTGGCCATTTACACAATAAAAAAAATGAATTTCGACTTTTGTTTTTATTTGGTCGCGGTAACCATGCGGGGTAACGCTAAAAAATTCTTATAGGGACCGTTATATTGTTTTATGTTAAATAAAGATGTTTTTGTTATGTACAGAATTTGACCATGTTTTACATTTTAATTATTTGCGATGTATACGCTATTCATTTCTCAACAGGGCTCTGTCTCAAAATCGATCGTGAACCGCAACTTGATCTGTCTAAACGAAGACACATTAGGAGCCATAGTGAAGGGCGGTATAGCCCAATATGTGGCCATGGAACTGGCTCTAGAACATAGCCGTGGGAGACAGGACCGAGCGCAGCCGGCCAGGCATATGACGCCTTGGATAAGCGCGTCTTTACCAGGGTAAATATGACAATTACATTTTTAAACGCTTATAGAGATAAGATGATACTGTTATATGCTCCATACCCTATGGTATGTGGCAAACAGTTAATCAGTTTTAGTTTTCGCTACGATCACATGATGAGACCCCGATTGCTGAATGTCTGATGACCACAACAGTTTTCTGACACTGGCGTATATGCCAGTATCAGAAAACCTCCATAGGGTTTTCGTACCAAGGGTTATATTAATCAAAAAAAAAATCCAAGGTCTCGAGAAGTATGCGAGTGCGTGACCCGCGTGCGCCTAATATCGTGGCTGGTCATGGGCGCGCTGTGCAACAGTCGCACGCACCAGCTGCCCGCCGCGCACACGCAGGCTGCGCAGGCGCACCAGCCGGTGCCGCAGGATGCTACGTGTCATATCACGGACTATATACAGGTAACAACGTCTTATTTTAAAATTGAAGAAAATTATTGCTTAGGAAATTTACTATAAAGTTTAAATATCAGTAAATCCGAATCACAGCTATGAAACGGCAAATTGCTAAACTGGATATTTCCCTGACCGTATAGTTGATGTAATATCGGGAGGAATAAATTATGACATTGATCCACGACACCTGCAAAGAGTAATATTGTAACTAATATTTAGTAACTTTAAAGGAGAGTGCGCCAAAAAAATTAAAAAATCTCTTTCGTTTAAGTCTTCATGTCAACCAACCTTGAAAATATGAGTCCACGAGGGAATAGTTACACTTTATGATTATATTATTAAATATGAATATTTTAAGACATTTTGTGACTTACAATGACATTCCACAGCATATACTGGAAAAAATGGCATTGTAACTCAGACATACAATCGCATAAAGTGTGACAATAGGTACTTCATAAAATAAATAAATTGTATGTCTAAGATACAATTCATTAAATATATTTTTATGCGTTTTGGAGTTAATATTCAAAAAAAAAGTAGTTAAATTAATATAATAGTTTTATTCTTTTTAGTATAGCAGTCTTACATTGAAACAAATTAGTTAAACCCACTCAACAAAATGTTCATAATATTTGTTTAAATATAACAAAAAAATAACAATGTTGGTCGTCAATTACTTAGCTTTTATACATTTCGTAGGAAAACTGTTATTCCTATTAGATCAACTAAGAGATAGCAGTGTACAATGACAGCTTCAAAAAACCAATTACTTAAATACAAACAAACAAAACATGCGTAATAATTATTAAAATAAAAGAAAAATAACTCTGTTTTAGCTATCAATTATACTATGCTTCATTCAATATTTTCTGGAAAACAGTAATAAGTATCACTATCTAATCAATATAAAGTAACAGTGTATATAATCAGGTCCTGAAATTCAACCAACACAGCCAAAATCAATTAACACATTTCTTACAAACAGCTTTTAAGCAAAGATTATTCCTCTTTAAAGAATCACATGTCTAAGTCAGTCTACGTGAACATTAAATAATAAGGTTCTTAATCAGAACCAGACGCATTATAATAATAATTTTAATACCATTTATTTTCATGCAACTCAGGCCCATAGATAAATACCTTAACCTAAACATACATATTTTAATGTAAACAAAACTCGTGTTAATAAATAAGGCTTAAAACTATGTTAGTAACACTTCACTTATTTGCACCAGCTTAATTAAGTGCTGCACTGTGGAACTTGCTTGTGATTATGGCTGAGTTGAATTAAGATGTGGTAAATTTACGTAATAATCATGATATATTGTTGGAATTGCTTTTGCACAAGCTCAATTGAGTCGTTGTACTTTGCTGTCGTTAAAGGTAAAGGCACATTAAAAACCTTCGGAATATTGTTTGGTAACTCTTGTTCATTGTTTTGAGGTCCCTTGGCAGCGCAAAGAGTAACTGCCCGAAGTGAAACTGCCCTATGTTGAGCTATATATCTATAGCCATTTCACTGTCACTCAGAGAATCGTATTGAAACTTAATCATAACCACTTCCTCCCTGGATTAACTTTCTTTGCATATTTTTTTTTTTAATCATATTATAATCGGATGAAGTTGTAGGCTCTTCTTCGTTAGTTTGACTTCCCATCGCTAGTCTGTCACTTTGTTCTTCTATTCTTCTTTAGTTTGTCTTCCAGCAACTATGACGTCACTTAGTTCTTGATTTAGCACTAAAATATACAACAGAAATGTATTAAATTGCACTTTATTTATAAACGCATCGTTTTACACATACCTACATACATAAACTCACGTTTTCTTCCCATGGGGGTAGGCAGAAACTACAGAACGCCACCCGCTTCAATCCTTAAATATTCCTTTTGCCTCGTTTACGTTCATACATCTGGACACACACGCACGCCGGTTGCGAGTACTACGCACCTGACCTTTTTGAAGAACATGACCAATAAGGTCACTATGTCTTCCTAGGGCGTCACCTCCCGGCGTTTCCAGTCACATCTGCCTTTTGTTAGTCGCCCTTCATTCATCCTCTCAACATGACCAAACGATCTAAGTGTAGGAACGCTGACACATTCGTTTTGTATTCATTTGTATGTGCAGCGATCGGCGACGCTAGTTCGCCCGTAACCACCGCCCGCTATAGACGCAATTATCATATATCGTATAAGTATACTGTGCAATACGAAAGGTGATTAAAAGTAACATCCAAGGAAACCAAAGTTTAATTTCTCTCCGTACACACACACACAATATATAATACAATACACGCAAATACTAAATTGGTGACCCCGACGACTGATAAAACCCGACGTGATATAAAAACAGTGTGTGTACGTGATCGAGAACGGGCAACTCAAAACAACCGCGTTCTATAGTGAGGAACTATCGTTTTTACGTTTATAAAAGGAAACGCAACAGTGGAAAATGGCAAATGAAGGAAAATTGTCTGCTGACGAGAAGATGTCAAGCGAAAGTTTCCTCTTACCTGTCTCCATAACCGACAAGATCGAAGATTTTTGGACGAGGGCACCGGAATTATGGTTCATAAAAGCAAAGGCGATAATAAATCCACAAAAGATGTCCGACGATTCCAGGTATCGGATTATCCTTTCAAAATTAAACCTCGAGGTCACGGAACAAGTTGCGGATATCTTAATAGATCCGCCCAAAGAGAAGAAATATGAGACCTTGAAGCGAAGATTAATTTCGGTGTACAAAGAGTCAGCTGAACGACAAATCAAGAAGTTGATTGGAGAAATGGAGCTAGGCGATCAACAGCCATCGCACCTCCTTCGTAAAATGCGTGACCTGGCCAGAGGAAAAGTAACCGATGACACACTCAAGTTAATGTGGAAAAATCATTTACCACCATCAGTACGTGGAGTTTTGGCAGTGACTGATGAGGAAAGTTTGGAGAAATTGGCGTCGATTGCAGACAAGGTCGCTGAAACTATCACCCCAATACATAGCATCGCCGGTGTAAAGGAAGAAACAGGATCACAAGGCAAGGATTATTTGGTGATAGCGGAAATCAATAAATTAAGCGACAGATTACGCAACATTGAAAACAGTTCCAGAGGTCGCTCTCGAGATGGTAGACCTAGACGATTCCGAGCCAGATCAAGATCGGACTCCAGGCCTACAAGACATGCGAAGGCATTAGAAGATGACCCAAACTGGTTATGTTTTTACCACTTCAGATATCGCAACAAGGCGAATAAATGTGTTAAACCGTGCAACTGGAAGAAGAGAAACGCCAAGCCATCGGAAAACTAGAAGCGGTACAGTCAGCGACGGGAGGCTTAGACCGCCAGCACGGCAATCACCGTCTATGTGTCAAGGACAGGAATTCAGGTTTGAACTTTTTAGTGGATAGTGGTGCAAATGTGTCTGTTCTACCACGCAGTTTTGTTTTTAAGAAAAACAACGCACATAGTGTTTGTTATAAGTTGTACGCTGCGAACGGTACCGAGATTAATACGTACGGTACGCACATTTTAGAACTAGACTTAAATCTTAGACGAGCATTCCGTTGGTTATTTACGATAGCGGACGTACAGCAACCAATATTAGGTGCTGACTTCTTAGCTAATCATAAGTTGTTAATTGATTTGAACGGACGAAGGCTAGTCGATCAGGTTACTAACTTTAGTACGAGAGGAAACCTCTCTAGTTCGACAGAGCCCACGCTAAAAACCATTGTTGATAATTGCCACTATTATGAGTTGTTGAATAAGTTCCCAGAATTAACTAAGCCTGTTTCATATAAGGAGACACCTAGACATAGCGTTTGCCACCAAATAGAAACAACAGGTACTCCAGTGCATGCACGAGCGAGACAGCTACCACCGGACAGGTATGTAAAAGCCAAAAACGAATTTAGGGTTATGCAAGAGCTGGGGATTTGTAGGCCGAGTCATAGCGCTTGGGCAAGCCCCCTGCACGTGGTACCCAAGAAAGACGGTAATATTAGGCCATGTGGCGATTATAGGCGTTTAAATGCGATTACTAAACCAGATCGCTACCCTGTACCCCGTCTTCATGATTTCACGTATATTTTGGCTAATAAGAAAATTTTTACTAAGTTAGACGTTAATCGAGCATATAATTGTATACCTGTCGCGGAAAATGACATCGAAAAGACCGCTGTTATAACACCTTTTGGTTTATTTGAATTTATGCGCATGCCGTTTGGATTAAGAAACGCCGCACAAACGTTCCAACGTTTCATGCATCATAGGTACTGTATTGCAAGGTTTAGATTTTTTATTTAACTACGTAGATGACGTAATAATCGCATCAGAAAACGAGATGCAGCATAAACAGCATCTAGAAAAAGTTTTTGAACGATTTAACGAATTTGGCATAACGATTAATTTCTCTAAATGCAGTTTTGGTAAAGAAAAATTAGACTTTTTAGGGTATGAAGTATCTGTAGAGGGAATCAGACCTCTAGAAGATAAAGTTAAAGCCATTTTAAATTTTCCCAAACCGGAAACTATTGAGGAATTGAGAAGATTTTTGGGAATGATGAATTTTTATAGGGCAAGCATACCCCAATCAGCTGATCATCAGACAGAGTTAAATAAGTACCTAGGGAATTCGAAACGTAAAGATAAAACTAAAGTTAACTGGACAGAATTAGCCGAACGCAATTTTGAGCAATGTAAAGAGGACTTAAAGAATGCAGTTTTATTATCGTATCCAACGACAGATACCCCTTTAGCATTAATGACCGATGCGTCAGACACATGTATAGGTGCAACATTACAACAATACGTGGATAGCAAGTGGAAACCTTTAGGATATTTTTCTAAAAAGTTGACAGAGGCACAAATTAAATATAGTACATATGATAGAGAACTATTAGGAATTTATTTGGCAATCATTCATTTTCGTAATATGGTAGAAGGTCAAGAGTTAATTATTTTTACAGATCACAAGCCCTTATCTTTTGCATTTAATAAAACAAGTACAAATAGGGAAACCTCACGAAGAGCTAGGCAAATTATGTTCATTAGCGAATTTAGTACAGACATAAGGCACATTAGTGGGTATGATAACGTTGTAGCAGACACTTTATCTAGAGTAGCAACAATATCGTGTCCCACGCCGCTCAATTACGCAGAACTTGCAGCTGCACAGGAAACGGACACCGAGCTAGCAAAATTGCAACGCGAGTCAAAGAACAATAACAACGTGGTGTTGAAACGTGTAACCTTATTTAATTCAGAGAAATACGTTGTTTGCGAAGTTTCAACCGACTCAGCACGTCCGTACTTGACAGTCGAATTTCGACGTTTAGCTTTCGATTCGATACATAATTTGAGTCATCCAGGCATTAAAGCAAGTAGGAAACTAATTAGTGATAGATATTTTTGGCCAAACATGAATTTGGATGTTGGAAAAAGGGCAAAAAAGTGCGTGAAATGTCAAAGAGCGAAAATACAAAAACATACTATTTCCGATTTAGGAACTTTCGAGAGTAGTAAGCGCTTCGAACATATACATATAGACATTGTAGGACCTTTACCAACTTCATCTGAGGGATTTAGGTATTGTTTAACAATCGTAGATAGATTCACGCGTTGGCCAGAGGCATTTCCGATAAAAGAGATAACTGCAGAAGTAGTAGCTAAGACATTATATGAAGGTTGGATTTGTCGTTATGGGTGTCCAGTTAAACTTACAAGTGATCAGGGAAGACAGTTTGAAAGCAATTTGTTTAAAGAATTAATGTCGCTAATGGGAATTCAGAAAACGCGTACCACTCCTTACCATCCTCAATGTAATGGAACCGTAGAGCGGTGGCATAGATCTTTGAAATCCGCGTTAAAAGCACGTTTAGATACCAAATGCTGGGTAGAGGAGATAGCAACGGCAATGTTAGGGCTACGCAAAACGATTAGGTCCGATACAGGCGTAACCGCAGCACAAATGTTGTATGGTAGCAACATTAGGCTACCAGGTGAATTTTACGACACTAGTAGTGTGAAGTCGTACGATGATAACAGTTTTGTAAACAAACTAAAAAATGTGATTGATGGATTTAAGCCATCCAGTAGAGGCGATAAGTCACCCCACAAGATTTTTGTACACAGAGATTTATATAATAGCAAATATGTATTTATTAGGAATGACGCAGTACGGAAACCATTACAACCTCCTTACGATGGACCATATCGCGTCATCAGTAGAAACGAAAAAGTATATCGTGTACAGTTACCGGATAGACAAACTAACGTGTCTATAGATCGCTTAAAACCAGCATACATATTAAATGATAATGAATCGCCATCAGAAAAAATAGATAAACAGATCGTAGATAAAACTGATAGTAAAATAGTCACAAAAACTCAGAAGAAAGTAACTTTTCAAACAGGCGAACCAAGTAGCGATACATATACTACACGAACTGGTCGACTGAGCAAAAGACCATTGAAATATCATTGAATTTGCAAACAAATATTAAGGTCAAATACATTGAACATAAGCGCGGAGCATCAATTTTTTTACATTATAAAGATTATAATTGTCGTGAAATAATACTACGTTACATACATAAATTAAAATAAATAAGTAATATGGGTTCCAATCAGACAAAGGAAAATGTCATTGTTAACGAAAACTTGTCAAATGTGGCACAAGTGGACACAAAATTGAATATTATAGGCATAGTTATGATAGTAACCATAGTACTATTGGCCATGTTGTTGATCTACGCAGGGAAACGAAGGTGTATCAAAAGCATACGAAAATGGTTAAAAAAGGAAGTGGTGGCAAGTTCAATAGCCATACCGAACATTAAGGTGGAAACTGTCCAGTCACCACAACTATCAACTAATCCCAAAGTCATATACTAGTGATAACCTGCTCACAAACCATAGTCCATTCAAATCAAGTCGTGCCAAAATATGTGTAATTGTGAAAAGTGAATGCGAATTTTTTGAATGTGTTTTTACTGGCGTCATCATGACGAATACTGAGGACTCTGAGGGGTGAATTTTTAATATAGCAGAGTATGTCGTCATGGTGACTACCCTTAACTTTTTTTTTTAAATTAATATTATAACAATGTTAATAAAGTCAAGACGGTACCATTGTATCTAAGGTAACCGCACACTGTATAACGTAGGCGAGTTTATACTCGCATTGAATAAGTTGTTTAGCATTAAGATAATTTTATTGTAATAAAGTCATGTTGGCATTTGGCTTTGAATACTAAAAAATTGTTTCAAGAGTTACACTGCTGATACCTTTTGTAATACCAGCGTGATAATACATAACATTGTTTAGCATAATCATGTAGGTGACGCAATCGCGCACCAGTATCTGGTTACGACAGTGTTTACTATAGCTAAGTTATGCTTATGCAAAATCATTGTAACTTGAAGTAGCTAACCAGGAATGTATTTAGTCATGTTATTATTGGATTCTAGACTGATGAAATTATTTTGTAACCATATTTAAAAAAAAAATAAAAAAAAGGGAGGAATAGTGTAGGAACGCTGACACATTCGTTTTGTATTCATTTGTATGTGCAGCGATCGGCGACGCTAGTTCGCCCGTAACCACCGCCCGCTATAGACGCAATTATCATATATCGTATAAGTATACTGTGCAATACGAAAGGTGATTAAAAGTAACATCCAAGGAAACTAAAGTTTAATTTCTCTCCGTACACACACACACACAATATATAATACAATATACGCAAATACTAAATAAGCATACTCTTTTAAATTTTTGTCACTACTTCTTCTTTTAAACCGCACCGTTGCCTTATCACATCATTCTTCAGTCTATCATTCATAGTCACACCACACATGCTTCGCAAGGAACGCATTTCCACAGCATTTATTCTACTTAGATAAACGTCGTCGTCGTTTTCTTGTCGTTAAATCAATGAAGTTGGTAAACTTACCAATTTGATGCAAGATATCCTGTATTTGTTGATTATTGTAATTATCTACGACGTGATCTTTAATTGATTCTGTATCGGCATCGGCTGTAACAACAGAAGGAACTGAAAAAATATTACTTTTTATTGAAATATTATGTAGTTTGTTGTAATTGACCAAAACATCAATTCTAGGACAACATATTATACATACAAACGAACTTTGCAATTCAAATAAAAGATTGATTTACGTAAGGGAGTATGAATAACCCAAACATACCATTGTCTTCAGGCGATAAATACTCGGAAACTACTGGTGAATAAATCTCTTCGGGTTCCTTGGAGACTGTGATTTGTTCATTCTTTATTTTTAACGGAGTGCTTTGTCGGAGCTTATATTTAAAATCTAATAAATCATTTCCTAGAAATCAAACCATAATAGTAATTCACATTAAAACACATGAAAGTATAATATTAAACTACGCTATCACTGGCATATGTAACGGAAAACATCGTGAGGATACCAGGACTTAAAGTAGGTAAAAATATACGTTTGAAATGGCCAATCCGCCTTGAGCAAGCGTGCTGATCAACAGCTCGTGCCTTCTCTTTATTGGAAGAGGCCCTTGCCCTGCAGTGGGCCAGTAATATGCAGGTATTATTATTATTTTATATTTACGTACCCGTCTCTATAAAAGCTGGTGGCATCCTCCCTTCGATTGTTATATTGTCATCATTAAGCTTAACTAAATTTTCTTCTCCTGAAAACAAAATTGACAAAATTAAATTATTTACCTGACTAGTATGTGCTTAAACTAATACTTACAACGAAATGATTGAACGTAGGTACTATGCTTTTCACGTAGGAATAGGATCGCAAATGTCATTTGGTTTAAATAGGCTTTCATTTTTATAGAATAGAATAGAATAGAATACTCTTTATTATGTACACCATAAAAATTACAGATATAAAAGTAGACATTTTACATAGGGTGACACAATGGGCGGTCTTATCGCTAAAAGCGATCTTTTACAGACAACCTTTGGATGGATTCAAGGTAGAAGGAGAGATAATAATGCAGGTAGTCAGTGGTGTACCATTTACATATACAACAAATACATACATACATTCACAATGTATAGATTCTTCTATACATTGTGAATGTGAGAATGTTGTAGGCCTAACTTGTAGACTGTAGATTTGTAGACCTTTTCTATTTTGTTGAGTACCTGTTATTTGTTGACAGGCCTACACTGTCCTCCCATACCTATCAACACTGTAATTTGAAACATTGTAAAATATCCTTATTTTTAAAAGAGTAACCGTGGAGTTTCTTGCCGGCTCTTCTCCATAGGAAACAACCATTTGGAACCATGAACCTAGCTTCTGACGTTTCATAAGTGCCCATGTAGGTTTATGTGGAATAAAATATACTATTGATTTTAATTTTGAATGACCTTTAGCAGCTACTATCACAACCAGAAGTATATCTACAGTAAACAAGGGAAATTCGTTCTTATTGATAGCTGTGATATCACAAACGGTACAGACTTTATCCTATTCTCATGAGTATTTAATCTTAGTCGAAAATGTACGCCTACTGAACAAAATAAGCACGATCATTACTTACCTGCATTGCTGTCCGTTATTTCACTTTTATCTAAAGCTAATGCGATTATCTTACTGCGCCGACTCATTTTAAACACACAGAATTACAATAAATACTGTTTTCTCATTAAAATAGTGCAAATCAAACAATATTGAATGCAAACTACCGCAAATGAACAGGTTGTAACTCGTTCACAACACAGCGAGCGGGAGGCGGTCGGCAGAATCTCGTAAACAATGACTGTCATCATAAGTCGACGTACGTATCATGCTATTAACCTAACTTGCAAATTGTTGCGGAGAAAATAATCTGAACTCATGTTACAATCTCTGGTCTGAATTTTTATTCGCTAGGCAACAATGAAATAATTGTACCTAAGGTTACGATAAAACCTTATTTAATAAAATTTAATCAGTTCCAAGAACAAGAGTGTATCTTGTAAGTATTGCAATGTAATATTAATAATGGTGAGCATAAACGATAATGATGATGATGTGTACCTAAATTTATACCCTTTTTAACCAAATTCAAAAAAGGAGGAGGTTCTCAATTCGACTGTATGTTTTTTTTGTGTTAGTTCAGATTTTTTTTTCTGGGTGAACCGATTTTGATGATTATTTTTTTATTTGATAGCTGGTGCTTCACATGTGGTCCCATTTAATTGATCAAGTTCTGACCAGTAGTTGTTGAGTTATCCTTAATTCTGCATATTTTTTCCACTTATTTTATATTGATGATGTTTTAATAATTTCCTGTCACTGTTATTTACTTACCAAGTAGTGGTGTACGAATTTGTGTGGGGTAGGTACCGCAACTAAAACGTGAAAAATAAAAACTTTTTTACGAAAAAAACAACCGACTTCCAATAAAACCACTAAAAAACGTGAAAAATAACTTAATTTCGGAATTCGGTGGCCAAAAACGAAAATACAAAACCAAAGACACAGACTTTTAAAGTTATTGTTCACGTTTTTTAGTGTTTTTTTTTATAAGTCGGTTGTTCTATTGTAAAAATGTTCTGTAAAGACTCTCAGTTACAATGTTTTGAAAATATCTACATTTTACAGCAGGAATAAAATAGTAATTTAAAATTGGCTAAAGCTCAGTTACGATGTTATTTCTTGCAGGTGTCGCATAAATCCTGCACTTAGTCAAAATATTTTTTTTATGTGAATAGACCGTGATTGTAAAGCTATCTTGAATTTGATTTCATTTTCGGCATTAGGATCAAGTCAGCTGTCGAAAAACATGCCTATAATATACACAATTAAACATGTAGTGTGGGGATCTCCAGGAAAACGCCAAATCGTTCCAAGCAATGGCGATTATTTATAATAAAACACTTTTCAACTCGTCTTTCAGTTTTCTCTCTCGCCATCTTTTTTTTAACTTCCCCTTTCACTCGTTCAGTTCACTCGTTCAGAATAATATTTTGTTATAGTTTAGAAATGCTTAGCTATACAGCCTATAAAGTTTGTAAATCTTAAATTCATCCTATATACATATCCGTCATTCATGGTATTATCCTGCAGCATAATGTCCAAAAACAACAAATGTATTGATTTAATTAAAACCTAACGGCAAAAATCGCACATATAATATTCGCCTTCAGGAGGTCCTGAAGGCGAATATTATATCTGCGATTGTTTCCGCGAGTTGCACTTTATGGGCTCATACAGCCTGTACGGATGTACAAGCTGTATGACCCCGTAAATAGCAACTCTGGCACTGAATCCACTCCTCCGCACGTCTGTCGTTAGAGTAACTAATGTCACAGAATATGCAGCTCGTATCTGAGCTCTCAGCTATGTTATTTCAATAGACATCATTGTCGTTATATTCGGAGACTGTTTCTACGACTGCGTCACTTTCAGAGCTACTGCTGGATGTAACGACTCTCTGACGACGATTAGTACTGCTGTTACTGCCATCTCCATCTTGACCACGTCCGCGGTCGCGTCCACGGCCACGTCCGCGTCCACGTCCACGAGTCTCTGCTAAACTCAAAGATCCGATTAAATGGTTTCTGAAAGGTGATGATGTGATCAATTTTACTGTTCTATTTTTCCAGGCCAGATGGAAGTATTGGTTTTCTACCAAGAAGCTTATACACAAGTGACTCCAAAGATTCTTGAGAGTAAGGACTCTCAAGAATCTTTGGAGTCACTTGTGTATAAGCTTCTTGATCCAAAATCCAAACTGAAACTTTCCAATATCTAAACTGAAACGGTTAATGAAGGCGTTAACCGTTTCTGTTTAGATCTTGGCACAGAAAACATTTTTACATCCTTTTTATAACCTAGGATCTTTGTCCTCACCGCTACAATTGTCTTTTTCATTTGGTTAGGATCCCATGTTTTCCCTTTTTTTTTGACGATGGAGATAACACACTTCGTCGAGGCATTTGAAAGCGGAAAATAATAAATGAAGGCAGTGATATATCGGTCATACATGTTATATGGCCCCCGGGACCATAATACAAGCAATGTGAGGGGGCCAAATTATACGAATGAAAGAATATACAAACCATAATACAAATATTTTATTAAATGTTTTACCTTCAAAATCCTGTAGAACAACGTTTATCGGACACAATATACAAATCACTAAAGCTAAAACTCAGATATTTCTAGTAAAATTGAATAAAATGCAGAGCGGTTTTAAAAATTTGTCACTTGCGTGTTTCGACTGGTTCGCATAAAAATAAAACGAAACTGATTTTTTTGGGTTAAAATCAATAATGTCACTCGAGCTCCGCGTTGCACCAGAAAAATATTAGATGGCGTGTTTCGAAATTATAAATATCGAGGGGGGTCAATATACCTGCAGGGGCCACATTACCACCTTTTCCTCTACTCACAACCGGCGTGCGTGTATGACCAGATGTATGAACGTAAACGGGGCAAAAGGAGTATGTAAGGATCGTAGCAGGTGGCGTCTGTAGTTTTTGCCTACCCCCATGGGAAGAAGGCGTGAATTTAAGTATGTATGTATGTATCCTGCAGCATTTATTTTTTGCTTCCATAAAACCTCATTTATGTTTATTGTTCTCAGACAATAATGTCATCATACGTCGAACAAACAAAACCCGCCGCCCTTCGTATGTCGGCCCTCCTGCACGCCTTCGTCCTGTGCCAGCTGTGGACCCTGTACCTGGAGCAGCTGGCCGCGTCGTCCCCGCCCTGCAGCGAGCCGCACAACACCACGACGTGCATCCTGCTGGACTTCTGGTGCAAGCTGGTGCCCAGCATCCTGCAGGTCACCGTGCAGTCCAAAGTGGTGAGAACTGACGTACCTATTAAGTCCTTACATATGAAATTGATGTTTTATATGGAAAAAGCAAAACTATTTTTTTTTTTTACATTTTTTTATTTATTCAATCAAAGTAGGTACCGTTGTGATCTATGCACTTTTGCCATTTTATAGGGAGTTCATTGATTCCTTTGCTGAAAAAATTGCGGGAGCGAGAATCAACAAAATCTTTGAAGGTGTTTTGGACTGCCTCATCTGAATTGATTTTTTTTCCAATTAAAAAATGATCCAAATATCTGTAAAAGTGGTAATCGGTTGGAGCAAGGTCCGGGGAGTATGGTGGGTGACGGAGACATTCCAATCCTAGCTCCTCTAGTTTCGCCACCGTCTGTTGTGCAGTCTGTGGTCTAGCGTTGTCCTGAAGTAGCAGTGGGCTAGAGCGGTTGACCAATCTCGGCCATTTAACGGCTAGCTTTTCCATCATGGTTTCCAACTGTCGGCAATACAGATCTGCCGTAATCGTCTGACCAGATCTTAGGAAGCTGAAGTGGATGACACCAAGGCTGGTCCACCAGACACTAACCAGTACCTTTTTTGAGTCAACTTTCGCTTGGGGCAGAATTTAGCCGGTTCTCAGAATTTAGCGTTTTCGATCCATTTAGTATAGGATCCATTTTTCATCACAAGTAATGCTACGATTCAAATTCCCCTCGTTATTGTGACGGTTGAGTAACGTGACGCAGCAGTCGACTCGTGTTTGTTGGTTTGCTTCACTTAGTTCACGCGGTACCCATTTTTCAAGCTTTTTCACTTTTCCAATTTGTTTCAAATGATTCAAAATGGTTTTATCACTCACACCGAAGCCTGCAGCTAACTCTGACGTGGTTTGAGATGGATCCGCTTCCACGATCACTTTCAATTCCTCATTGACAACTAGGGTCTCCGGCCGTCCACGAGGTTTGTTCTGGAGGTCAAAAATTCCAGAACGAAAGCGTTGGAACCAAAAACGTACTGTGTTTTCTTTTACAATGGCTTCTCCGTACACATTATTAATCCTTCGAGCTGTTTCTACAGCGCTAGTGCCACGATGGAATTCGTATTCGAAAATAATGCGATATATTATGTTTTCCATATTGAGCACAAAACGATGTCAAAGCAAAATTAAATGGCGCGAAAACAAATGAATTATTACTTTCGAAACACGAATAGACACGCTTTAAATTGAAATAAATTTGAATTTGGAATTCTTAACCAAACGCCGGCTTTTTGACATCAAAGTGGCCAGTTCTATAAAACATCAATTTCATATGTAAGGACCTAATATAATAACACATTCATCTGTATTTAGAACGTTTTAACTTTATATCTCACTACTTTTTCCAACAATTAATCTTTTAATAACGGTATTAAATATTTATTGAAAAATCATACGAATCTCAGATCTTCAATCAGTCGAAAATTGGGGTTATAGAATTAACCTCAATTATCACATGAAAAAAAACTTCAAGGTAATTTGAAGTTAGAATTTCGGGTTCGTACGTACGTAACGTAAACTATCACGTAAAATAATAAGTTAAAGTTAAGTTGCTTATTAGTCTATTAGGCTAGATTGTAATAAATTACTAAGAACTTATGTTCTTATTAAACAAAAAAAAAAATCGTGTTCAAGTATTTGAATAACCAAATCACTTTCACTTAACCTAAGCACTCAATTTGTAATTGGCACAAAATTGACATCCACAGGTACAGTTTCTGAACAATTTATTTACATTTTAATCAGATAGTTTTGAAATAGACAATAGTTAAGTACTGCACCAGGGACAGGTGATTGTGCTTATTGGTGACAAACAAATTTCAGACGGTAGACCGGTAAAGCTAAAGTTTCCCAAGACAGGTGCAGCTAAATGAGGGTCCTCATGAAAATGATGGCATAGATGTTTAAAGTTACGGTCTCAAAAAGCTTTTTACTGTGAAGAAAGTTTTCCTGACGTCATTCAAGGTTAAATTGTGGCCCGTTATGCTGTCTTAGAAAACCTAAGCTCTAATATTTTTAAATAATAGTCTATGTAAGATCATGTTAGTTATTTTTTTTTTTTAATATGTCTCATAGGGAAGTAAAGCTTATCATCTATCAGAAGAAAGTAGATTTATTTCGACTTCAGCATGAATATTCACAACATTTGACAGGTTGTCGTATCGAATATGACACATTTTCAATTATTTATTTGCATGGTGGTCGTATGAGGACGAGATTTAAAGACAGTGCAACATCTCGAATGCTGGTTAGAAACTGCATATATTAGATCCATTCAATGATAATATAAACACACACAACCTTACTGTAATATACTTACATATTACACCACAGTCGTCTATATGATTTAAACTGAGGACATTTTCTGTTTTGGACTTCTGAACAGCTTTCAGAGAACTCTTTTGAACATTGATTGATGCTCGATTTAAGTTGTGAAAGCTATGCCTATAAGTATAACGAAAATTACCAAAGCAGACTTTTAACTTTTGTGCAAGTTATTAGCATACGTGCATTCGTGAATTTAGTTATAAGAAAACATCAAACGCATTCCTTGCTTTTTATTTTTAAATATTTTTTGTAAGCGAAAGTAGTGCCATCTCTCGTCATAAAATTTATATTAGACAAATTTTATAATCTTGGTAATTTTGGGCTTTAGGTATTTCTTCATACAAATCAGAAGATAAAAGTAACGTGTCTTTCAGCTGGCCGAGACGGTGAATCTTCACTTCCTGAGTTTATTGGAGTCTTTGTTGGAGTGTAATTCCACAGTGCTCAACAAGCTACTGCCTTTGTGGACACCCATACTGCATTCGCCATTGTTCAACGTAAGTAGTTCATTTAGCTGTCATTTTATAAGTTTTTAATTCAGTTTGCTACTTTGCAAGATCATGATGTTGATACACGACACGTGATGATAGATGTGATGGACCTATTCTAAAAGGAAAAGTTATTAAAAAAAATGGACGAGGATGCTACCGTATACTATTCCTAAGGCGTTTGTTTCGTGAAAATTTCGCTTGTTATTATTAGACAGGGGGACCTCTGTAGTGTTTTCTCGGAGTAAAAACGATGTGTTCCCTGTAGATGCCCCGCCACGTGTCGCAGCGCCTGGGCGCGTGCCGCGCGCTGGCGCCGCGCGCGGGCGCACGCGGCGACGCGGGCAGCGCGGCGGGCGCGGCGGCGCAGCGCCGCCTGCACCGCCTGCTGGCCAAGATGGCGCAGCTGGAGCTGCAGCCGCACTCCTTCTACTTCATATAGGTGTGACGAGCCGACCGCTCGCCCGCCTACATCGCAACTACGTAAGTTTTCATAAATACTTGCATTTCATAATAATGCGTATACCAAAAAAAAGACCAAGAACTACAGAAAATAGATTGAATTTTACAATCGATACTTGTAGAAAATACAATAATTCTCCAGAGACAATCCAGCATGTTACCGACGCCTGCAAATCAATAGCTCAGACATACTACAAACATCGACACCATCAAGTAGCCAACGTCATACACCAAAAACTAGCTCATAAATACAAACTAACAGAACTTCAGTAAAAAATAAGTACTCGTATCATGCATTCCTCAAATTGCCATCCTAACTCAAAACCGTTTGGCCGTTCATTCAATTTGAACTTTTTAATCGGTAATGCACTTTGGGTATCCGAAATACTAATCTTAAAACCAATTTATTTTATGGTACAATCAGCCCCAAAAATATGTAAACACGGACAAGGAAGCATTTTACTGTCTATCACCTGTTCCATAACATTGTATGCACCGTATCGGTACAAAACATAGTATACTATTTATTTTACCAAAACAAAGTAAACATTTGGTCCCAAAACATCTATACAGCCTGTAATTCAAAACAATGTTCACAGTGATAGTTCCCGAACAAGGTAAACAACACTTAGAAAGCCAAACGACTTAAATCAAATGACGACTTTGATTTCGATTAATAGAAGAACAAGAATTCTATTCTTGTCCTCTTTATTTCATGAATGAATTCACTGACGTGTCATTTGTTTTTAGATTTTTATTTGAAATACTAATAGGTAAATCATGAATGTTCATAATATATGTTGCTTAGGCTTTTTCAGGTGGGTACTCACCGGGTATTCGTGTGTAACATTCCATGATTTGATCTTGAACATTGCCTTACAAAACAGCGCCAGCTCGACGTACTGACTATGGTACATTTGCTTTTGTAACCGCTTGAACTGTGAGAATTCGTACATGTAACATCGATTCCGGTGTAATGCTCGGTTTTCCACACTCACTGCTGCAATGTTACGAATTGTATCATTACAGGTACGCACTGTAATGCTCGCCTGGATGCATACAATGATGAAATATTCGAATCTGAACTGTTACTTTACACGCAAATGCTCCCGGTGAGTGACTGCCTTAAGATGTGATTGTTGTCATGACAATAATAATATGTCCGTCTGACGCGTTTGAGTAAATGGCAATTTTTGTATGACATCGAATTTTCAACTAAATACTTATTTCTAACGCCTCTTCTAGAATTTGAACTTTTGAATTGAATGAACTTTTAGACTTGTTTACCTCGTTATTGAATGATTACTGTACACATATTTCTGAGATTTATGTAGATTACCTGGTTTTGGTCATAGGGTGTATATACGTTTTGGGACAAAACATTTACTTTGTTTCGGTAAAGTAAATTGTATACTATGTTTTGTATTTGTACAGGGAATAATGGCTGTAGACAATAAAATGGTTCCTTGTCCATGTATCCATCTTTTTGGGGCTGACTGTAGCACTTATCCATAAAGGCTAACAGAACCATATTTCCACAGATGACAACACAGCAGTCGCAACCAGAACGAATCATCTTCACCCATCATCAGTAGCGATATCTTCAACTCTTTCATTCCACTTCACTCTACTAACTGGTCCCGTTGCCGGTCGCTGTATATTATGTACGTACTCTTATTATGTATTATTATGTACGTAGCAAAACTATTGTCCACTGAGTAACATATTTGATTAAATGTAGCATCTTTTTTTTCATCAACTCATTTTGATTTGAACTAGCTTGTATTAAGTAATTGTATAAATATTGTAAGTAGATTTCGATTGACATCCATAAGTCGTATTGTCTTGTAATTTCCTATAAATGAAAAGAATTGATGACATTGTAATATTTTTTTGATAACAATGATCTGATCCTTTAAGATTTGTGGTTAATAATGTAAACGTACGTGCTTAAGCCCATTTTTATTGATACGAAGCCTACAATATTATGCTCTTAACACTGGTGCTGCAGTCAGAATCTAATAATTTGAATAAAAGCGTGTTTTTCATCAGTTTAGTGTTACAATTAAGACCAGCTGTAAGTGCCAGTCGATTGTTGGTACAGTAAGCCGCATGTCATGTTAACAAAACTAGTATAAGCTGGCGTCTTACTCTATTCAAACTCCGTACTACGCTAGGCCAGCTCAAGGTCAAAGTATTAGCACTAACTTGCGGTCGCCTGTATCTTTAGGTATTTGTGTGTATATTTAAAAATAAATCTTCCAATATCATCGTTCACTGCTACTAACTTGACGTGAGTGAATTTTTGAGCGATAAATTTACGTAAAACTTGTTTATTTGTGCCCGTTTTTTACGAAGGTAAACTATTACAACTATTTTCTTAATCTCCCTCGGAAATCATCGCATTTCCGAATACAAACGAATGCTAATTTCCATGTCCATCAATTATTAGATTTATCGTGTATAATATTGATAGGCAAAAGGGGGTGGGGTGGGGGGGGGGGGGGTTATAGGGCAAATTATTCAGTCACCAGATATATTTTATAATTTTTTTTTTTTTTTAAAGAAGATCTATTTTCTTAATATGTAATTCTAATTTACAAAAACTGTGAAACTGTCATATTTAGTCTTCAGATAAAACTGATCTGACGATCGAAAGATTGTGTAATCTGCCATCTAAAGATGGCATACTAGTATAGTATGTCGGCGAGTATGGGTGCCCGTACCTGTCCTAAGGGCCTAGACAAAGTAACATTCGATTAGCGATGACGCTAGTAGAAAAGTTAAAATTTATGGGGTTGACATAAGCTATCGAAATGTCACGTGATCATAGGTCAACGAATAAAAATTTGCTAGACAATATTAACAACATACGATTATGAAATGAATCGACAGCGTCGAAAGATTAGGTACTTCCACAGAGATGCATAGCCATGGGACACTTTTTGACGAGCGTTATCGCTAGTTTTTGGAATCATTAGCGAAAGCGATAGCGATTGTAGAAATAGAATCGCTCCGAAGCGAATGCCATTTGTCTAGGCCCTCTGGCCTCTATGGCATGAACCGCTTGTATAATGCTCACACACTTCGCCTGTTAGACGGTGTTGAACATTCCCAGCGAGCTGGGTATGTTTATGTTAAGGTTGTGTGAGAAAATCCCGACTTCGGTTCCGGAGTCGGTCTTTGATCCGTCTGTGTATTCTCTCATCTCTTTCGGGTCTGAGTAGTCACACTGTTCTTCTGTGACTATTATGTTGTAATGCTTTTGAAAGTAGTGTTGTTTTGGGGCTTTATCGCAGGGTGATGCCATCATTGGTCGTCGTTTGATCGCATCTTCCTTTATGCGTATGTGCTTGACTCTAGAGTCTTTGCTCAGGGTTGCTGATATATTGAGCCTAAAGGCGGCTAAGGCCGCCTCCTCCCGCACGATGAAGTGTAGAGGTGGCAGTCCAAGCATTACCTGTAGGGCAGCAGTGGGTGTAGTTCTCATGCAGCTAGTGATTGCTACACAAGCGAACCGCTGCAGTTTTTCGAGATCTCTGTGGGCTGTGTTCAGGTTTGCGCTGGGCCACCATACTAGTGAGCCCTATGTGATAATTAGTCGGGTGACTGTGGTTTATAGCCAGTAAGTGACCTTGGGGCTAATCCCCCAATTCCTGCCAAGCAGTCGTTTGCACTCCCACAGGGATATGTTGGCTTTTGTAGTGATGTTGTTAGTATGTTTTGCCCAATACAGCTGTTTGTCCAAAAATATTGCCTAGGTATTTGGTTTCCGTTGATAGGCTTAGAGTAGTTCCAAAGAATCGTGGTAGTTGTAGTTTTATAAGACGTTGGCACATTTTGTTTGTGTTCCCAAAACTTGATAATATCGATAATTCTGAATTCAAATACCTACGTCTTTACGTGGTAGAGCCAAGCTGTAGCGTCCATCTGACTACAGCTCACCGGGCTGGCTCGACCGGGGAAGTACCACGCTCTCACAGAACACCGGCGACACGTGGCAACGTTAAGGGGATGCGTTAACGTAACCCGCGAAATTTAATTTTTCTTACGTTTTTTTGCAATTTGCTGATCAGTGTCAGGTTGTATGTTAATCAAAATATCGATTCGCGACAGTAACAGATAATTATGTATTTCCAAAATTATAATCATTAGAATCATCAATACATCTCTCCAAGTTAGTGAAATAATCATTCAATATGGTAACCTGAACTTATAGTGTTGTATTGATGATTTTATTGATTATAATTCTGTAAATATGTACATTTTGTTACGGTCGCGATTCATGTTTTGATCAAAATATAACCTGATACCTACTGACCAGTAAATTGCTAAAACCTTAGGAAAAAATTAATTTCGCGATCTGCCTTGGCGCTTGCGCCTAAGTAGTTGCGTGTCGTACGGTGAGTGACGAGGACCGGAAGCCCTCCCTCCCCCCGCACACCGGGGAGGGGGCAGCCTCCCCAAAGCACTGACTTTCAAGCGTCTGAATGATGGATCCTAGCCATATAAAGCGTGTTGTCGTAGATACTTAGTCTGCGAAAATATTTGTATATAAATACGCATTATAAAGGCTTGAGGCCCAGTATTCAGGACCTAGAAATGAGTGCTTTGATTAGACTGCTTTAAATTGTCCCCGCACTGCGAAAAATTTCATTAGACACAGTTTTGCGCGAAATTCATACCGTTTTCTAAAACAATAACTGTTTATTGATATTTCATGTACCTATTTGATATAAAATTCAGAGGTCACAGATGAATAGAAAAAAAAGTTTCCAAGTTTTTTCGCAATGCGTGGTACAAGTCCTGCCTTCGAAGTGTCCCCTACAATTTTATTGTTAGACCCCTCTATGATTTAAGAAATGCACTTTCCCTTTGTGGTGCTGTTATTAACTTGAGTAACTTTGCAGCATCGACAGCCACTCGGTCAAATCACTGTTTTTTTTTTTTTGTTTTTAAGCGTGACATAATAATCCTTATGAATGTTTCCCTGGGGCAAGCGTCAGACTTTTACTGACTAAAACCACGAGGCGTTCTTCAACTATTACCTTTGATTGGAGCGCTAGAGCGCTTGCGCAGTTCGTCACGCTCCCTCGGCCACGATAATAATGTTTGTAGATATCTTAAATTAACGATAGGAAGATAATTATTTTATATCTGAAATAATATTCCATAAAAATGAAAATTACAAAAAAAAGTGAAAAAGCCGTGTAAAAATAAAGATAGAATTTTTTGAAAGCAATTCCTTTAACATTTTCAAGAAACTCGATAACTATCAAGAATCGCGGAACATACTGGGGTATTTTCGGATACCCCTAGATTCATATCTAGGGGTATCCGAAAATACCCCAGTATGTTCCGCGATTCTTGAAACAATTTTGTTTATGACGTCACTATTTGGACCATTCTGTTTAGCTGCCGACCTATTCTGTATAGAACTCACCGTGTAAACTAAGGTAAGTGAGTTTGACGTGAGCTGTCATTCCACCTGATGCTAAGGATGAATAATATTGACAGGTCACTTCACCAACGTTTCCACGGTGAGTTTTTTACAGAATAGATGGCTGATCTTCTATCTGACTTCAATGTCTTGCGATAAAAAGTAGGTAATTTAAATTAGTTTATAGGGTACTAGGTAGTTTCTAGGGAAGGTAGGTAAAGTCTTTGTAAATTACATGATCAAGATGAATAACGCTGACTTAATATACCTATTGAAGGTAGGTATAAGTTGTAAATAAAATTAATATAAACAGTAGGTACCTAAGAAGTAAGTTAAATAAAATAAGATGTAAATAAAGTATTTTTTAAGAATCTCCTAGCTAGCGATAAAGTCACTGCCATTTGATAAAATAATATAAGTAACTATAAATAACCTTAACTTAAATCTAAGTAAATACCTAAATTATTGATAATAAAGATCAGGTTAAGCTAGAATACTTTTATGAAAATCTAACTGTAACGTAATTATAATTCTTTAATAAAGAATCTTGATGTACGAGTAGAAGGTCATGCTCAACACTAGTTAGGTTTACGCGGGTACTATTACTGAGTCATATTGCTGGTTAATCTTTGCAACTCAATAACGCAACTAAAAAAATGCATAGTAAAAATTCTTACACCAAATACTTGTTGAGAAAAATAGCTAGGTCAAAGTATTTGCAAAAAAATATCATTTCATAACTCGCCTTTGTTGTTAAAGACGTGTAAAATGTTACATAGGACGATGTGTCTTTGAGCAATCCTTTGAATACTTTCTACTTCCATATCAATCTTGCTGAAGGCTAGTTTAAATCTAACGTACTCGTAGTTTCGGTGGCTGAAAAATCTAAGGAATAAAAGGGGCTAATGTGACTGACTAAATGAGTGAGGAGTATAAATGTGAATGGATGGAGAGTGAGAAGACGGCCAATGAAAAGATGAATGGATTGTTTGAGGAAGGATACGAAAATAAGGGGAGTGAATGATAGCGTGACGCTTGACAGGAGAGAATGGAAGAAGAAAACGTAAACCACTGACCCCAAGTAAGATTGGTCAAGCGCAAGAAAATGATTATGAAAAAGGGGCTAAAACATGTCATCAACTCGGCCTTATCGAAGTCCACTGCTGGACATAGCTCTATTCAAGTTTCGCCACAACATCCGCATTCCGCATTCAGTACAACCTGGCTGCCCGTACAGGGTAGCGGGTGATTAATGGATAACCTTGAAATGGCTTATATAATAATAATGAATGGCCTAATAATAAAAACTGTATTTTTTTTATGTGTAGGTAAGTAACTGACAACTAGTCATACAACCTATCCATCATCACTATTAACATAACTTCAGACAACAAAAATCGGTGAAATTAATTCATTTGTGGCGCAAAAGATATTAAAATAAAGTGAATAAATTGTCTATTTATAAAAAAAATCTCTGTTAATCCTAGATGAGTTTTTTTTTTGTACGCCCGCATTGCTGGGCGTGTACGCTACGCTAACATTATTAAGCATATTGAGTTGTAAAACCGGTACCAGCAATTTCGTTTAGAGGTTAAAAGTTAGATAAGGACTATAAATGTATATACAGCAATTAATGCTAATCTACGACAAAAGTTGCCAAGTGAGGAGTTATAATGTAAGTACATAGAGAATTTAAAGGAGACTCGATTGGAATAAACATTAATCACGTTGAAATATAATGTAGTCGTTGTATAATGACGTCACTAACCCAAGATATTTGGTAAAACACCCGTTAAGTCAGATTTCTACCACCGTAAAACATCCAAAATTAAAATAAAATCGAAAAAAATACAGGTTGCGTTAGATACTTAGGATGCACAACAAACTTTAATCTAGTCGAAACCGAAGTTACTCTCGTATCAGCGAGCTTCTTTGACATATTCAAAGTAAAGGTATAGTCGGCTTGCCGGCGAATGCACCCACTTGCAGGGTCAACGGTGGCCACACCAACTCCTTAAACATAACTAAATCCTGATGCCGCGTTACCTACCGGCCTTAACAAAGTGATGGTTTCATCACAGTCTCGTGAATAACTGTCATATCACGGGCAGTCTGAAGACAATATCATACATCAGTAAGGTGAGGCTCTAGCATGGACATTTTTTTTTTTAATATCTAACCTTTGCAATTTCTAAATAGATTTGGACTGCTTTAGTACATTACAAGAGTTCCTACACGACATTTGTTTTTGTTTACGCTAAACTCGAAAAGGGGTCATTGTACTCATCATTATGAACAAATTTTATGATGGGATCAACCGCAAAATTAGCTATTCAATACATTTGTGTTAATGATAAATGATTTTATTTCTGTAAGTAGGTTTGTACAAACACTTTTACAAGTCCAGATATAATCTTGGTCAGATCATGTGAAGACAATGTAGATTTGTGTCTGAAATGGTCTTTTGAGGAAAAACCACACAGATTTAATGGACCTTTCCAGTCAGTGCACACATTTGTCAGTAATCGTGCAGCTCAACTCAGAACTTAAGGAACTCAACGATTCGACGAACAATACCAAAGAAAGGAAATTTGGGTAGGTCGCATAAATTACTCACAACTGCCAGATTATCATTAAAACAAACTGAGAAAGACAAAAAAGAAGTGACCCACATAGTCCTCACATTCACAATAACTAAATAATAATATTATATTTCACAAAGTATTTTCATGTCATTGTGTATAATAATAATAATCAAATGTCAAAGTGTATGTAAAATAAAATAAAAATTTAAGAAATAGCAATAATAAAAACACATTCAATAAGCAAAATATTGGAGCAACTCAATCCCAAGCCTTTTTCTCCTCAATATAATCATTAACGGTATAAAAGGCTTTCTGGCACAACTTACGTTTAATAAATGATTTGAATTTATTAAGGCTTATATCTTGAACGTGGTTTGGAAGTTTATTATAAAAGCGTATACATTGACATATGAACGAGCCACCTATTTTCTTGAGCCTTGTTGTAGGTACAACGAATTTGTGTTTGTTCCTAGTATTTATATTATGGATAACATTGTATTTTTTAAACAATTTTGTATTTTTATGGGCATATAAAAGATTTTCAAAAATATACTGAGAAGGCACAGTCATTACATTAATCTCCTTAAATTTCTCTGTGAGAGATTGTCTCGGACTTAATTTATAAATTGATTAAACAGCTCTTTTCTGCAAAACAAAGATAGACTGAATGTCGGCGGCATTTCGCCACAACAGACTACCGTACGACATTACACTATCAAAATAGCTAAAGTACACTAAACGGGCTGTCTCCATGTCAGTTAAATTACGATATTTTTAACAGCGTGTGCTCTGGAACCTAACTTTTTTGACAATTATGTATATGTGTGCCCCACTGAATCTTAGCATCCTCAGTTAAGCCCAAGAACACTGTGCTATCTTCAGGATTCTATTCTTCGCCCTTCATCAATACATTCGTTTTCACTTGTCTAACGTGAGGTAGCGTAAACTTAATGCATTTGTTTTTTTTTTTCATTAAGAAGTAAATTATTAACATTGGACCAGTGAACTACTTTTGAGATCGCGCTATTTACATCGTCAGTAACCAGCTACTGACGTTTAGGTTTAAACAAAAGTGAAGTATCATCCGAAAACTACACTATAACATGTTAATCCTTTATGAGGTAAGGCAAGTCATTAATATAAATAAGAAACAAGAAAGGACCAATAATTGAACTCTGTGGGACTCCCATTGTTACTATAGATCCGGGAGATCTTTTCCCATTAACAACAACGCTCTGAATCCTATTACTAAAGTATGAAGTAAGAAGATCCTGAGCGGTGTTCCGAATCCCGTGTAGCGGAGTTTCCTGATTAACGTTTCATGAAGAACACAATCGAATGCCATGAACAAATCACAAAAGATGCCCTAGGCATCGCATTTATCTTCCCATGCATTATAAATATGTCCTAAAAGTTCAACACCATCAGTAGTTGTACGACCCCTTGTAAAACCGAACTGTTTGTTAGGTAATAATTTATGTTTATTAAATAATCTTTGTAATTGGTCTAAAATTAATTTCTCAAAAATTTTACTAAATGTAGGTTGTACTGAAATAGGTCTATAATTTGTGGAGTCTGAAGTACTACCTGATTTATACAAAGGTTTTTTATTACTTTTTTTCATGGGTAGGTAACTCCCCACAGTCGATACAATTATTAAAGATGAGTGCTAAAGTAGGTGCTACAATGTTAATAATAGACTTGGCAACTTCTACAGAATTACCCCACAGATTGCAGTTTTTTTTACATTTAATGAGTGAAAGTTTTAATTATATCTTTACAGGTAATTTGTTCAAAATTAAATTCCGAATCACTAACATTAACATTTTCTTTAAGCGAAGACCCAGCAACAGATTAATGACTAGGGATTTAGTAGTTGAAACGGGAATATCTGAAAATAAATTTTCAAAGGCCGTAGCGACTTGTTTATTCATTTATTTATTTTAGTACATGGGGGAGTTACACCTAATAAAAACAGACAAAAAAGGAAACTACAGTCACCAGAAAGCCAATAACAAATCCTCACGTATAGACTTATAGTAATAATTGCTATTGCTAACTATTTTAGACATGAATATTTACTGTAAAAAGTATTATATTATTTTAATTATTGTGAATATGACTATGTGGGTCATTGTTTCAGTTTTATTCATGGTCTAGCAGTTTAATTAGTTTATGCGGCCTAACAAAATGTCCTTTCTTTGGTATTATTCGTCGAATCGTTGAGCTCCTCAAGTTCCGAGTTGAGCTGCACGGTTACTGACAAATGCGTGCATTGACTGGACAGGTTCACTTAATTTGTGTGGTTCTGTCCTTAAAAGGCCATTTCAGACATCAATCTGCATGGTCTTCACATGATCTGACCAAGATTATGTCTGGACATTAAAAGAGATTGTGACCTCTGAGTTTAACTCGGCCTTCCTTGTCATAGTCAGATAGGAAACGCCGACCTCATCTAGTTTAAAAAAATATGATTGACGTGTAAAAATGTTTGTACAAACCTATTTACAGTAATAAAATCATTTATCATTTAATTTATGGTGTGAGCACAAAAACAAAAAACACATTGCCTTAATTAAAGCAAGAAGCAATATAAATACTTGGTTTACAATTATGTCACTGAAATAATAGAGAAAATAATAAAAACTAAAACAAATAATATAACCTACCGCCACTTGAAAAATTTGAGGCTTAAGCACCTTCTGGCCGAATTCACACTAATTGTGAATGGATCAAAATCATATTCCCTGCAAATATCATTAAAATTTCTGCTTTCGCGCGCAATACCTATAATTCACAGATGTATGAGGTAAACGTCGTAAGTCTGATTTTATTATGTTGTCATTAATGGACAGGCTGTAGTCAGTATTTCGGTTCCTAGATCTTCCCGTTTCACTATTAATAATATTCCAAGTCTTTTAATTACATTAACTACTGTTTTTAATGTTCCCGTAAATCGTATGAAACAGCCGCTGTTTTCAAAAATTCCAGGTTTAAAAAAAAAAAGCTTTGGTCCCATAGTAAAAATTGTTCATAATTCCCACAATGACTCCTTTTCGGGTTTAGCGTAACCAAAAACGGTTGTTGTATAATTCATCTAAATTCAGAAACTATCAAATTATATGATTCTTTTGGTAGTAATTTTTTTTTATCGTTCGAACAGTCTGTTTAGGTCAAGGTGACCTACATGAAATCAAGGCAACTGAAATCTTCGCACTATTAAAACTACCGAAAGTAATAAAAACGGCACATATGTGATTGTTATTTTAATTACAGTGTTAAGATCAATTAGGAAATGAATGTGCATTCGCCCAACGAATGTTTTAAAAACAAAATTTGCGATGCGAATGCTCGCGGTGGGTAGGTACCATCATTAACTGGTTTAAAATTGGCTTAAATGCTTCCAGATTGATCTTCAATAAATATTTGTGAACGTCTTAACAAGTTCTTTTCAAATCCATTAAATTTATCTGCGGTTGGTTGAAGAGTTTAAACTTAGTATAAGTTATAATAATAAATAGGAAAGCTTCGTAAAGTTGAATTATATTGATAAGAACTTTATAACGCAACTCCAAACAGATTATTACAATAATTAGCAATTAGGATTGATCAAGTACTTACAATAACAATGAATTTAAGGTAACTTTAAGTAAACATGTAAGTGTAATATACGATACCAGCAATGAATGCTATGAAGTCGTGCAGGCTTTACTTTGACTAAAATAAAGTAGATACGTCAATCAGTGACACCTCTGTACATAGCGCTAAATGGGCACTTGGGCAGTAGTCGAGCATACCCGACGTAAACATGACTGGACTTGAATATGTCCCACCAAAGGTTGATTACATATGAATCATTTCCATACACGAAAGGTAAATTGATTGGTCGTTGTGAACAAGTGTCCCGGTAACCTAAACAGCGGATGTTTAGGTTACCGGGACACTTGTTCACTAGAAAGTGCTTAAAAATTAACTATGATATTTAAATGAACCCAAAAACCAAAATTTCGTGTTATTTCAAAAGGACAAAACATAAAAAAATGTACTTAAAATTAAATCGATGTAATAGTATGAATAAAAGTAACTCGCGTGAATATTTTTTTTATCTCTTCACATCAAGAAGCATTACGAATACCTTGGTAAGTAACTTATTTAAGTTAGCTTCAAGTTGTAACTGTAAGGAAATGCCAACGATCAACTAGGCAGATATAAACTCGGCGACCGTTCATTACTCCGTGCTAGCTTGAGCAAAAATCGCAATATATCAATTAACAATAATTAGTCATACAAATAGGCTAAAAATAGTCATTAACTTAATTTATGTAAGTATTGTAAATGTCTCTAAAGTGAGCAAGAGCAATGAGAGCCGTATTGTTAGGTAAATAAACACGACTTCTGTACAGAGATAAGTCCGTGATAGGCTAAATAAAAACACTTAATTTAAAAAAAAAAAACGCTATATTAAAACGTAGAATTGTCAAGTTGTGTATCACTTATCTTAGGTTAAATAAAAAACAAAAAATTAAAAAAAAAACGACAAAAATATAAAACAAGCAAAATAAAAACTTTGAATAGTCCAGTTATGCACCACTTATCTTAGGCTAAATAATAAATACAAAATTTAAAAAAAAAGACAGAAAATACAAAAAAGGTAAAAATAAACGTAGAACAGTCAAGTTATGTGTAACTTAACCTAGGCTAAATAAAAAAAACAAAATGTAAAAAAAAATACAAAAATACAAAACACTCAAAATAAAAACGTAGAATAGTTGTGTACCACTTATTAGGGTAAATAAAAATACAAAATTAAAAAAAAACATACATATAAATACGCAAAATAAAAACTTAGAATAGTCCAGTTGTGCACCACTTATCGTAGGATAAATAATAAACACAAAATTTGAAAAAAAGACAAAAAATACAAAATAGTTAAAAATAAACGTAGAATAGTCAAGTTGTGTACCACTAGGCCTTGTATACTGTAGATTTGTAGATCATTTTCTATTTTATTAAGTACCTGGTACTAGTTGACAGGCCTACACTGTCTTCCCATACCTATTAACACTGTAATTTGAAAACATTGGAAAATCCAATTATTTTTAAAGGAGTAACCGTGAAGTTTCTTGCCGGCTCTTCTACCAAACGACCAATTGGAACCGTGCACCTAGCTTCTGACGTGTCATAAGTGCCCATGTAGGTTTACGTGAAATATAATATTGTGATTTGATTTGATTTAGGCTTAATATTAAAAAGAATATGAAAAAAAATACAAAAAACTTACAATAGTCAAGTTGTGTACCACTTATCTTAGACTAAAAAAACAAAAAAGTTGAAAAAAAGACAGAAATACAAAAAAAAAAGCAATAGAAAACGTAGAATAGTCAAATTTTGCACCACTGTACTTATCTTGTAATAATTTGAATCAGGATTGAATTAAAAGTAAAATCCCAAATCAATATGTACTCAGTGAGTTCCCAAATTATCCAAAAAACAAGTACATAAATAATATCAAGCCAGTATTCGCCAAAGTGGTACAACATACGTTTAAGAGGCGGTAATGTTAATGAAGTTACTAAATTCGATACACTCGCTCAATCCCCTTAGGGGGTAGGCAGAAACTAGAGAAACAAACACAATTTTAACATTTTTATAATAATGAACAGACATATTTAAAAAGTGGTGCAAGATTATTTTAAACTAGCAGCAGTATAATAATAATGCAATATGTTACCGGCAATGTGTATAGTACGAGATTATTGGCAATACTTGCCACATCATCATCCCCTCTTTCGGTATATGGATCTGTCATTCAAAATATTCATATTTATTTATTTTAAAAAGTGTGGTATAGTCTGTTAAAATAAATAAAATTTTACAAATTAGGTATCAATCGTGAAGTTGTTAATTTAAGCATTCAATAAATCTCGGAGAGATGATTTTACAAGTAAATTATTGCAGTATTTAAATAATTTAAAACATAACACATAGTTGCATCGCTAACGCGTTAACGTTGTGCTACGCATCTTACTACGGCGTAGCTCGCACTGCGGTATAGCGTAAGACGCACTGCGGTGTAGAGTAGCTCGCACTGCGCTACGAACGCAGTCTCTATATTTTCGAACCACTTTTGAAACAGCTATTTCTATGTGCTCAATATACTTTCACTACGTAATTAATTTTCAGTCTGGACGACAGACATTGCGTTAACATGCTCATAAATTAATAATAATAGTAGGTATGCAATAGTTTGGTATCTCAGAAATGACTAGAGCACCTCCCTACCTATCTATTGCCTTGGAAATCATAAATTATACTCGTTTCCGGTAACACATACAAATAATTAGACCTTAATTAGGCAAACATTTAAGTTGTACATTTCGATAAACGTGATAAAAGTGTTGACGAAAAATCCGGTGAATAGTTAAGATTTAAACACGGCTTTTGTACATATTAAGCCGTGCTAGACTAAGTAGAATTAAATATTTGAATAGTTCTGTCCGTATCAAAGACGTTTAGAAGTATAAGGTACCTAGATGATTACTATTAGTCTGTACTTGTACACTAGCAAGTTTTATTGCGCCAGTAGAAATCCGCACGAACCTTGCTATACAAAGAAAACGTAACTATTATTTCTAGCCAGTCAGTGACAAAATTAATCAAATAAAAAAATGCTGTTTGTGTGGCAAAAAAATTATCAAAATTTCGATCATTGACGCAGTCTTTAGGTCCTCACAATGTACATGTGCAGGTGACAGGTTGCCATGCTCCTTAAACATATGATGGGATGCCTTTATAGAATAGATATGTGCAAAATTAGCATCCATATTAAGACAGGTACCTACTTGATAAGATGCCGGTGATCGTGACACGCTAAAATTATGCATATATGGGCCCAGCTTAACGTGAGAAAGGAAACAAGCGCATATCTAAAAGGTTAAACCCGTATGACAAACAGACTGACAGATAGAGAGAAAGCCAGATAGACGTCGCCGTCGTACGCTTAGTATTAGGGTCCCATTGGCACTCTTTCGGTACGGAACCCTGAAAACTGACGCAATGAAACTTGCAAGTGGGCACAGAAATGTCGTACACATTTGCTCGAATCTTTTCTAAGTAAGAACACGCAAGTTGTACAAATAACCTTGCGTTTAGTCTAAATAAACATTAAATTAGCTAAAACTTAACATAACAAATAACATAAATGTACAATTGTACATACATTTCTCTCACTGTCTGTGGATTGATGAAACTTAATGATAGTTTAGAGTATTATACACGTTGTTTGTAAAAAATAAAGCGTGTTAGTCTAAATAATGAATTAGGTAGAAGTTACGCACATCAAAAATAACAATAAAATACATACTAAGAATTAGAGTTAGGTAGAGTTTAAATTAAAATATGTAGCTAGGCAGGTTGTTACGGATTTTTGATTTGGGATCGGCATCACTGATCTTTTTTAAACTTGAACAAGTTAGACAATACAATATATTTATGTTTTCAAAGAACTTATACAAAAGTCTTTCAAATATAATTGCAAATAACAAAACATTTTTTTTAAAGCAGGTTCTCCGCTTTTCTTTGCGGGCAGGTTTTAAAAGACCGAACCGTGGACAACATCTCACAATCTCGATAACTAAAGCAACGAACTGAATAACATATTACGAGGCACTCCCGCTAAATTCTTATAAAACAACAACTGCAACGCGACACGTCATATCGTGCCATGTTCAAATGCGTAGGCGCCGCTCTGACTTACAAACACTTTGCAGGGGGTCGCTAGTGTAACATAAATGTATCAATGAAAAATAAAGAAAACAAACCTTAAAAATTGCAGAAGGGACTTTTAAACATGTCTATTAGAGCCGTGCGTGCACACGTGGGTTTTAAGACCCCCTAACTTATAAAACACCAGGAGCAGTTGCAGCACATAGATATCAAATTATTATAACTTATACATAAACATTATTATGTCATCGTGTAAATTAAACAAGAAAAATATATAAGGGATGGTACTGCTTGCTGTATTTAGATATAAGAAACCGTGCTAAGTAATCTGTAAATATTGCACGTGATACGTAGGGCTCGGATGGACTTCAAAAACAAGTATTAAGGTAACTAGTGATAGATGACTGTTAATGTCAAGTCTTCTCCGTGCTTCGGAGGGCACGTTAAGCCGTCGGTCCCGGCAGTCGCGCTAATACCTGCGACAGTCGTCACGGGCAGTCACATGCTCGACACTATCCGCGAACTAGTCTCTCCTTAGGACGCCGGTGTTCCCACCAAATGGGTTGCGAAAGTCAGACGGCAGTCGCTTGTCGCTTCGTATAAAATACTGGGATCTTGGGTGCAGGCTAGGATGGCCTAGCATGCGAGTCAGGAAAATGTCCTCACGGCATACTGACAAGTATGATAGTCTACACTTTTATACACGATATTAATGTGATTATAGAATACCCGGTTGTTTAGAGTGATTAATTCATTAATACTACGTGTATAAATTCAATTGAAAACAACTTGTAGGTACTCAAGGAAGATATACATCCGTCATGCACAACAAGACCTTTATGTACCTAAATAAATTATACATCTACAACATATACTCATTTTCGTTCGTTTTTTGGGTATCGTACTAAAACGGTATGTTTTTGTTAGAATTAAGTTTTTCTAAAAGATTTAGGCAAGCTCTCCGCAGCGCGGAAATGAACGAATGTATCTTAAACATGAAATGGCGATACCAGGCAGAAGAAAACTTTGTGCCAACATAAAAAAAAAAAGTATATTGTAGGAAAGATCCAGGATACTCGAAATAAATTATGGAGTTTGAAGTTCAAACACTCCCTTTACAGTATGCCTAACACAGACTCGGAAACGATGGCTTACACAATTTGGAAATCTGTAACTTATACTTTTACTATACAATACGTTTCTATAACAATAATTACTATTAAGGCCTCTAATGGCTGAAAATTATTAATTTATAAATAAAGTCTTCTCCGTGCTTCGGACATGGTGGTTTACTCGTATACTTTGATAAACGAGATTATTGCAATGAGTGAAACACCTCATAAAAATAAAACCATCCTTATTTTTTCATTAATACTACGGTCGCAAAAGACATCTGACTAAGATTCTCAAAGAAAATGTCTTGAATGATTGGAACTTTAAAAACGATCGGTTCTAGAACAACCCATTTGTCAAGCACTTTGTTAAAAAAAATGTATTTCCTTTATAGTTGGGGACAGTTAAGAACCCAAAAGATTAATTTTAGCTTATTTATTTCAAAGTTTTTCGAAAATGAAAAGATTTGAACAAGTATACCTGCTGAAAAGCGGAAAAGAATAGCCTAAACGTTAAGAATCTTATACCTTAAAGTTAAAATATTTTAGTTACTGCTGTTGTAAGTACAGAATGATGATGGGGATCCAGGATATTCAGCTATTCTGTAACCAGGGTCACGGGTTTGTCCGAAACGGTTACCGTGGCCCTGGCACATAGGCAACTGAAGGAACACGGGTGGGTTTTAGTCAGTAAGAGTCTGACACGCCCCCTCCCGCTCCGCCCAAGAAGTTATTTGATGATTTCCTACCCAAAAAAAAAAGAAAATATTCAGCTATTAATACTATTTAATGCACATTGATATAACAACTAGCATTAGGTATAAATTGTATCCGAATATCTTAAAACAGTCTGAAAAGTCTCATTCGAAATATAATAATTATGAGTTTGATGTTCAAATAGTCTCTTTGTAGAAGAAAATACCATGGGCTTTAAGGTGTTATCAAAAACTCACGATGGTCCAACGTGTATTGCAGACCGTTCAAGGTTTATTGTTGTGTGCCATTACCATGAAATAAATAATAGCTACTAACGTAACAAGATGCACGCTCCGACACCAAGCTGACGTAGTCTGTATCGCTCGCACTTCCATAGAGCATTAACTGGTTCCAGTCTGATCAACATCGATGATGGTGCGTCCTGGCCTATTTTCTATGAGATTGATCGAGTGGCTGTAATAATTTAACTTCATTTTTTGTTTTCCTCACAATTCGTTTCTTAAGCATATTTATTATTAAAGCCGCAGATGGTTGTGCATTATTAATTTACATAAATTTCTCCGTGCTTCGGAGGGCACGTTAAGCCGTCGGTCCCGGCAGTAGCGCTAATACCTGCGACAGTCGTCACGGGCAGTCACATGCTCGACACTATCCGCGAACTAGTCTCTCCTTAGGACGCCGGTGTTCCCACCAGTTGGGTTGCGGAGGTCAGACGGAAGTCAAACGACTGCCATTATACCCAAGATCCCACTTGTCACTTCGTGTAAAATACTGGGATCTTGGGTACAGGCTATAAGGATGGCCTAGCATGCGAGTCAGGGAAATGTCTTCGCGACATACGGCCAATTAGGCATGGATGTAAAAATCACACATAACTATATATATTGGTTAGATTTGAACAATATCTACGTATAGGGAAAGCCCTTAAGCGGCATATAAGTATTTTGCTTTTATATTTTCGCTTATGTAGTTTACTTATTAATTATTTTAATCTAGGTAGAGTAAAAATGATTTTAGGAGAACATTTAAGCAAACTCTTTAGACAGGCTTTTTCTCGTCTAGTTTCGTCTAGATCTAGGCTATCGATTTGATAAAGTTAGGCGAGTATGGAGAGGATGGAAGCAGTGGTGGTCCAGTGGTAACGGCCCTGACTTACGAGTTGTAGGTCTTGGGTTCGAACCCAGGCAGGCGCTTTACTTAGTGTATACATCGCCATTGCTCTAAAAAACAGCGAAGGAAAACATCGTGAGGAAACCGTCATGTCCTAAGACCAAAAATTCGAAGACATGTTACATCTATCAACCTGCACTAGGCCCGCGTGGTGGATTACGGTCCACTCCCTCTCACAGAGAGGAGGCCTGTGTCCCAGCAGCGGGAACGTTATAGGCTGATTATGTAGGCCAGTATTGGTGTCTGCCAGTGATTATAGTCAATGAACTTAACAGTTCAGATCTTTATTTAGGTAGGTACCAAAATAACAATTCACCAAGAAAATATTCATAAAATTCCGATTTCGGGCTAATTATTTGGCTACTAGGTATACTATCCGAATTTTCCGTCAGATCTAGTAACTATCAACGTAATATTGTTTTCCTATTTACTCTATAATACCAGGCTTAGGAATATATTCTCGTCTTAATTCAATGTAGCAATTGTAGGAACTCTAGTAAGTAATACATTGATACTCTGTGTATGTAACACTTATTGTATATAGGTAGGTACTAAGATTGTATGATGGACTTAATTATATGATATTGGAAGTAGTATAAAAAATAATGTAAGTTAGTATTAAACTGTATATTGCGCTAGGACGCGAATATGGCAAGAAGGAGCAAAATATGTATATAGTGAACGACCCAGCTAGTGGTGTAATCTGTAAGGCTAGATTTAATTTATATTTAAGAATCCACAGCAACCCTGTGATTTTGAATGATGTGTGAGGGATAACGTCTATATTGTGAATATTCACACATCAGGCAACGGTGTGCGTGTTGTCAATATATCCCCAAATACAACTGCAGGCGCAAAACAGCGATGCTTGGCAGGGACAGGGTGCCGATGCCGGTGAAATTAAGGACATTAATTAATATGAACTTTGCCTATACGGTCGGCGACACTACGACAAACTCCCTGAGTTGCGATGATGACATGTTTCTTTTGAGCGGCAATCATGTGTGTGACCAAAGTGACATTGGAAATAAAAAGTAATCCATGTGTGCGACTATTGTATCATCGAAAGTGAACAGTCATCCCGTGCGTGCGACTATAGTGTCATCGAAAGTGAACAGTCATCCCGTGCGTGCGACTATAGCGTCATCGAAAGTGAACAGTCATCCCGTGCGTGCGACTATAGTGTCATCGAAAGTGAACAGTCATCCCGTGCGTGCGACTATAATGTCATCGAATGTGAACAGTCATTCCGTGCGTGCGACTATAGTGTCATCGAAAGTGAACAGTCATGCACTCTCCAGGATTAATATGATCCAAACGCCAGAACGCTACGTATTGTTCGGACACGAAAAGAAGAAGAACAGTCATCCTATATATCGCAGACACATGTATCATCGAAGCCTGATGTTCCTACATAGTAAGTTTGTATCATATACATAGGAGAAGTGTACGCGACTTAAAAAAAATACTATTTCAACGGTACCTGTATATGGGTCCGTATATCTGTGCCAAATATCTAGATAGAATGTATGTGTATTCAAAATTTGATGGAAGACTATGATCATATGCGTTAATTAATTAAAACACTCGTGGTACTCTTGTAAATATAAACGTGCCAGTTATAATGAAAGGTAAGCTTTAAAATATTATGAAATGTACTTTTAGCGACTTACCAGTATGCGTTTAGATGTATCTTACTTAATCCATTATGTTAGTTTATACTTTAATATTATCATATATTTAATGGAACTAGGATTATCATTGTAGTTATTTAAGGCTATTTCATTACAGTTAATTTTGGTAGTCCACTAGAACGGTAATTGTAATAAAACCATTAAATATTATCCATAATCTATTAAATCATTTGACACATACGTAACACTCACTTAAATACCATAATTTTAAATTAGCTAGAATTAATATTCTAACTTATTGTACTCACTGAACTTTGTGTGTTTGTATTTATTAATAATATAACGTTATTGAGTAGCTGTAATTTGAAGTTAAATAAATTTGGTGTTGTACGTATGTTGTTGTTTATTTTGTGATATCCTAAATTACTCGGCGTCAAACAACGAAATGGGCAGAGAAAGTGATTAAGTAGTAGCTGTGCACTGTGTTCAGCAATAAAGATTTGATTTGATTAGTTTTTTTAATTAACTTAAAAAATATAGTAGATTATGATTTTGAAGAAGTCTAAAGATGAAACAAGAAGGAATTGGGTTGATCATAAACTGACAGAGATTTCTCTCACCGCTTTTCCCCCGTTATGAAATACACTTGAGAGCAATAAAATCGCACACCCCTTGTAATTTGGTTTATTACTGTTTTTTTTTCTTAAATCTAAAGATATTGAGTACAGATCATTAGGCAAAATTAAAGAATACAAGCTTAGCTTTAAAAAAACACAAAATTAAAATCATTCACCTTCACGTAACTTACAGAAACCAGCCGTACACCAAATTAGCCAAATTCACCCGTTAGCATTCTCACTACGTGCACCCCTTACCCGCAGGTATAAAAGGGTCGGTTTATTTGGATTTTTAATCCCCCCCCCGACCCTTGCTCGACGACGCGCCAGCCCGCGCCGTAGGTGAGCCTGTAGCTTTAATTTCCTCTTATAATAATAATAATATAATTTCGATCCAGCCTGTCCCACGTTGCTGCCCTCCCCTCAGTGACGCCCTAAGCCGAGGTTCGTACCCTACAGGGGGTGCCCTTAGCGTGCGGTCACCTAGTATTTAAGAATTTCGCCCCTGGCTGGAGGCTTTAAGTTAGTAGCTTATGGAACCCACAGGATTTACCGGTTAAGTAGCCATGACCTCAGTGGTCAAACTACGAGTTGCCCATTAGGAAAAAAAGAAAAGAAAAAAAAAGGATTTTTAATCAGTTGCATACCGAAGGTCAACGTGATAACATCTCTACTGAAAGCATACGGAAAAATATGGATACCACGCCCGCAGAAGCCGCTCAAGTTATCGCTTTGCTCGAAGCAGGCCATAATCAAAGTGAAGTTGCTCGACGACTAAATTTGAGCCGCTACTCCGTTCGTCGTGTGTACCAGAGGTTTCAAGAGACCGGTGGCTATATACGGCGACCAGGATCTGGCCGGTGACGCCGAACATCAGAGCGTGATGACCGCTTTCTTGTGTCGAGGTCTTTAAGAAATCGGCAACTGAATGCGGTTCAACTGGGACAAGAGCTTCGAGAAGTTCGCAATGTCAGTATAACTCGGTGGACAGTCACAAGAAGACTTGGTAAAGCAGGACTGACTTCACATCGCCCAGCAAATGGTCCCAAATTGACCACAGCTCACCGACAAGCCCGACTACAATTTGCCAGGGAACATTTAAATTGGACGTATGATCAATGGCGGTCTGTTATGTTCTCTGATGAGTGCAGAATGACATTAAATGGTCACGATGGACGATCTAGGGTCTACAGAAGGTCATTAGAGTGATGTTCACAATGCTGCATAAGCGAACGCGTGGCTTTTGGCGGTGGATCGTGTATGTTTTGGGGTGGCATAATGTTGGACACTAAAACTGACATTGTATTCATCACTGGGGCGAATACCGGCCCGAGATCAAGAGGTTTGACGGCTGCACGATACGTCGAAGAAGTGCTCGGAGGACATGTGAGGCCGCTTGCGTGGCTTATGGGAGAAGATTTTCTCCTAATGCACGACAACGCCAGACCTCATGTCGCTAGAACAGTTTGCGACTACATGGAAGACGTTGCAATCACTGCGATGGAGTGGCCAGCTCGTAGTCCTGATCTCAATCTGATTGAGCACGTCTGGGATGAGCTAAAAGGAAGAGTTCGAGCAAGAAGCCCTGCTCCCTCCGAGAGCTTCAACTTGCCATTGAAGAGGAGTGGAACGCTACACCACAAGTTTTCATGGTAAAATTAATACGGTCCATGAAAAACCGATTAAGAGCTGTAATTAAGGCTGAGGGAGGGAATACACCGTATTAAAAAACAATTTGATCAAGAATTTTGAGTTTGATTTTCATTATTTCTTAAGCGAAATTGGGTAATTTTACCCGTTTGTTGGGTTTTCTCTTATGGGTATTTTTTACACTGTATTTGATATCATTAGAAAGGTAATGAGGTAGACTTTCAATTAGTGTGTGTTTTTTAAAATATTTATTCAGATTCATGAAAAAAACTGCGTTATCAAAAAAAGTCAAGGTGTGCGATTTTATTGCTCTCAAGTGTAGATTGGTGAGTGCACACAGCATGGATATAAACTTATTTATTATTTATAGACGATTCCAGCCTGGAGTGCGAATGTGATGCTGTTCCACAAACGATGGGACACCAGTGTCGAGTCCTATGTGCCCTGATGCCTGCACGCTACAGAAATTGAGGGATGCTACTGATGGCGTTAAACTCGTAGCTAAGTTCTGAACTTAATATAGATTGCCATCGACACGACAGGAGAACCTGTTTATCAAAAAATAAAAAATACGAGCGATGCTTACAGTCACAAAGCATCATTATAATACAGTAGGCGCATACGTATGATGTGTAACATTTAACATCTCTTCGTGGTAATAAGCAAAATTAACATTATATCCTGAAAAAAATGATTCAGGTATTATTTAAAATAAAAAACACAATGCTTCATTAAAGACTTAGTACATTTTTTTTACATTATAAAATACAAATACGGAAACTTCTCCATTGAGTAACGACAGAATTTAACCTCAAAATTCAAAAAAGCTGTATACTGAAATGTTTATTCGAGTAATTATTCATTATTACTCACTTGCATTTTTATTAATAATCTGCACTTTTTTCAGACACTTATTCAACATTTTTTCAGACATCAACTGTAAATACATTTATTAATAATAATTTACATATATAAATTAGTTTATATAACAACACACTTTATACACAACGCGCACAGGTGATGTGTTCTTCTCCTCTATTTCCCTTTCTCTTTCTCGTCACACACACGCACACACTTTACCAAGCTCTCGAAAAATGGGTTGGTACCATCTGACGCGGACGGCCAAGTCTACCACCGCGCGCGCTTTTTGGTCCAATCAAATAGCGCGCGCTCATAGGTCCAATCAAATAGCGCGCGCTTCCCCGGCTTCCTGTTATACACTTCCGTCCGTTTTCACGAAATCATCCCACAGATTGCAGAAAAGCGAGAAGAAAGATGTTACAAATCAAAAACAAACAAGGAATTTCCGCCTTACATCACAAAACGGTTTACCATTAATTGCAGAGAAATGTCATATAAACGATTTGTCGCCTATCAATGATTATACAATAGTTTTAATTGATCTGCCCACGCAAGTACACTACACTCAACCTCACCTCCGACTCTCTGACCCGCGCTTTGTTTCTAAACTTACTGATCGAAAGTGTGATGCTTTGATAAGAACTGGATAATTTCAACATGATCCAACGTATGGTACAAAATTGAATTACATGTGGGTGTAAGTATAACAGTTATTAGTAACTTATGGGGTCATCGCAGTACTTGATATTAGTAAGTTATTACTTGGTGTGAGGTAATGAATAATTACGACGGGCATTGATGTAGCGAAACTATTAGGTGGACCAACTCAAAGTGATATAGAAACGTGGTGCCTAACGAGAGTGTTATCTAAAAATAAAACACCAACATTATTCTGCTGGTTGTAATTTTTTGCCTATATTTGCTTATAAGTCAAAGAAGAACTGTTGGAATTTGACCTAATAGTGGAATAATAGCCAGTGGTGGCCAAGTTGAAAAGACCGCGACTTACGAGTTGTAGGTCGTAGGTTCGAACCCAGACAAGCGATTTGTGTAAATTATTTCATCACCACAGCTCTCAAAACGGTGAAGGAAAATATCGTGTGGAAACCAGCATGTCCTAGAACCATAAATTCGAAGACATGTGACATCTACGAAACCGCACTGGGCCCGCTTGATGGATTACGTCCCACTCCCTCTCACAGAGAGAAGGCCTGTTTCCCAGCAGTGGGAACATTATAAGCTGATTATGCTAGTGGAATAATAGAACACTTGGCGACATCGTGGCAGACCAAGTCTACGATTGCGGGACGAGCTTGTCACCTAGCGAATGGACTGGGCCGCATTAGCAGTAAACAGAATTGTTTGGGAAAGTGCGAGAGAGGCCCTTGCCTTGCAATGGGACAATACAGGTTAGTTAGATTAGAACGAGTTTATATTTAGTCACTTCTTAGCTGAAAAACTTCGAAAACTACGCAACAGAACAATTAAGCCCAATGATGGGAATTTGGACACTTGACACGAATAAGTATTCCATAAAAGTTCAAATGTAATTACTTATAGAAAGGGCTTCCATGACACAATGGGTGACACTGCAACGCCGGGACATCAATCATAAAGCACCGAAACTGTTGACAGAGCACGCAACTGTAATCACGAGCAGGTAGGTAAGTCCACCCGAACAGAATATTGGAAACTTCGACTGAATAGTAGCCTACTATAAAATCCCCCTGTAAAATGTGAAAGGTGTGAATTTAACTTTAGCACGTTTAGGAAGAAATTTTGTGTGTTGTATTGGTAATTCTGAATCTTTCACTAACTGCTGAGCACCCAGAATGACACTTCTAAAGAAAGAGTAAATTCAAAACCAGCTATTTTGTTGGGAGCCGAAGAGAGAAGCAAGTTGCTCAACAAATATGAAATACCTTGTTACTGAAACTATTCTCGTAAAGCCTAGACTCCACGGACTAGACTAAATCAATCATGTCAGCACAAAACAGGACGGTAGTAACAACAAAATGCAACTACACCGTGGGAATCAAAGTTTCTCATCACTCCAAAACACCGATCGAAAGTTAGGCAAAATATCCATAATTTATCTACTAACAAGACCTTTTTCTATCCGAACAAAAATATTTTCACTTCCTTGACTCTATTGCTTTGGTTTAAGAGCTAGTTTCGTTTGATTTCATTTTTATTTTGCTTTCGAAAGTGTATGCTGGAGTTGGTGGTCATAACAATCGGCAATTTCATGATGTAAGCTATTGGACATTGCTCGATCAGTTTATAAAGAAGTTTTGTTACGATACCGGTGGAATTAATTAGAGGAGTATGAATGAGTGCCCCGCTGAGAATAGGAGGCGTATTGTGAATGAAAGATTAAGAAATCTAGGTTGAAGACGTCTTTATTATTGTATCTATTGAATTTCTAGCTAACCAAATAACTTATTTTTAACAGTGTATTTAAAGGAAATTATGGATGAGATCATAGTAGGTAGGTAGGTAGGTGTTTCTTTCATACATAACAGAGGGCCCTTCCCGGTCAGTCTATCGTCAACGCGAGCATGATTGAAAAGCTTGTTGTTTCATCCAACGCAATGTATGAAAAAGAAGTAAGAGTGAGAACGCGATAACATTGAACGAAAATTGGCGCGTGGAGATATCACGAAACTTGTTTCAGGAATTGAGTGTTTTTGAAAGAGACTTAAAAGTTTTTGTTAAAAAATGTGTCATTTAGAATCACCATTAGATGTACGAGGTTTCTATAAAGATGTTTTCGTTACTTCTTCAACTAGCTGTTGCTCGCGACTTTGTCTGCGATCCAGGGTGAAAAGTAGCCTATGTGCTTACGCAGGTCATGGTCTATATGTGTGCCAAACAAATAAACAAAAAGCGTAACAACCTTACTTTCGCGTTTATAATATTAGTTAGGATTATGAAGGGCCAAAGTTCAGACCACATTTGTGCAAAAAAGCAGATTTTCAGACGTCTACTGTATTTGTTTCTCAATAAAGTTTAAAAAAAAAATAGAAACCACAAAATATCTAGAGGAAAAATTGTTATAACGCCATAATCACGTACGAGCGATTGTATGGGAATTATGCTGGGTTGGCCTCTCTTAAGAGATGGTTTCATAGCGTCCAGTTTCGAACAAGGAAGTCTCAAAGGCTTTCAGATATATACAGGTAAGAATTATTTCCACAGACAGAGTGCTGAGTTTCTGACTCTTTCGTCATTAATCAGTTATGCACAAGATTATACAATATTACCTATATGATTAAATTATTAATATGTCTCTTGACATTTCTCGGGACCCTGGGATCCCGGACCTTTGGACGAGGGGCCGAAGCCAACTCGCAGAGGCCTGTTAGACGTTTTTAATGAAAAAAACACCAACCGACGATTATCCCTGTTCGGACTATATAAGTGCACCCAAGGACAACCCCCGGTGGGTGTTAGGACTATTGCACTTTATGGAAACAAAGATAATAGGACTATGGATTTGGGTAGCTTAAGTGGCCTGCTTATCTACGACTATGGAAAGACTATGGACCCTGCCTGACCAATGATTTATATAAAATACACAGATAAAATGGCAGGGGGTGACTTGTACACTCAATAATGGGCCCCTGAAAACGGTCGCTAGCACATAGTGTCGTAGCGACAAAGGAGCAACATGTCTTGAGATGCTTATGAGGAGTGGAGAGGTATACCACGGCTATCAGGACAATCCCGGAATAATATTATTATTATTTTATTATTTTTTATTTATTCTTGCAAATAAATATATCATTCATTCAAAGTCATGTATGTTCGACAGTATGGTCGACCTCGTAATTGCTTTTCCACCCTAAGGTTGAGTGTCACTTGCACGTCATAAACGACAAGATCTGTTTTACTATGCGACAGATATTTTCAACTTTGCTAAAGTTTCAATTAATAGGGAAATAATTTATTTTGTTCTCACAAGTGCAAGCAACGAAAATTACGAGATTAACTATAGATACATACCTAATATTACCTAACAAATTAACCTGCGAATCTCACCCGCGATACAACACTTTTCAGCCACACTTTACAAATGAATTAATTTTCACATGTCCGAGATTGACATGTAAAAGTGATTTCAATAATTACAGAACAAATTATCTTCTTTCAGACCTTATTGTCTAACAATAGTTCTAATTGCACATCACCCACTGACTCAAATGAGTGAAATTGGGTGTGGTCACGAGTTCACGACAGCACCTCTTCGACGCAACATTCGTTAGGCGCATTGTGGACGTTGCCCAATTGAATTGCGAATTATATCAACTGCTATTGTTGATGCCAAGAAATAACGCCTAGTTAAAAGTTTTGGCATATCATGTTGGGATTGCGGCAAGCTGAGGTAGGTAACGTTGGTTAATAAGTTAAATTAGTCACTTAAAGTGATAAACGACGTTGAATAAGGCAGCTGGGACAGACTGAATGCGGAAGGCGGAGAATATTTTATTATGGCGTAATTTTGAACAAATCAAATGTCATTTATTCTAATTATGCTAAGAATCAGCTCTCTACGTACTCTTTGTACGTTAAGAATTATATAACGCAGTCCTCAAAAACGCCCGCCCTTCATCACTTCTTAGTTTCTTAGTTGGGAAGAAGTGGCGCAACAAACTGCCCAGCAATATAGAAGCATATATCCAGCTAAACTAAGTTGCTGAAACCTATTAAATTATGAATGCAAAAGTTTCGATACCTGTTTATTTCAGTTGGATTGCAGGAGCGGCTGAACACGAGCAGAATGGTGTATCACTTATATCTTAAATTAGAAAACATAATACATACTGGCAGACAAACTGAAAAAATATACTTTTTTCAAACATGCTTGGAAATTCGAGCATTATTTTGACAACCTTCTTCGAGATAAATTGAAAACGCTGTACTGGTCAAATACATGCGAACAGCGGCCGGCAATGCTAGTATGAAAATCCATATCAGTCGTGTTTAGCGGCCGAATAAAATACTATGAAAACTCATATCTGTCGTGTAATTTAAAAATAGAACGAACTTTTATCTTCGACGCATGGCAACCAAGCAGGTAACCTATCATAGATTTTATTTAAATCTCGAACTGGCTTAGTAAATAGAGCTGTTTAGAGTGAAAAATAAACTAATGAACATATTGGCGCGAAAAAAGTTATCGTTGTTCATCATTGATTCTGGAATTTATAATTAATTTATTTGGTTTGATTTGGATTTCCGGGAATTATATGAGAAAAGTACTTTACAAGCCTTGGCCGCAACCAGACATTGATAGACGAACGTGAAAATATGGGACGAGGCGAAGCCGAGGAAAAATAAACTAATGAACATGTTGGCGCGAGAAAAGTTATCGTTGTTCATCATTGATTCTGGAATTTATAATTAATTTATTTGGTTTGGTTTGGATTTCCGGGCATTATATGAGAAAAGTACTTAACAAGCCTTGGCCGCAACCAGACATTGATGGACGAACGTCCGTCAATCATCAATGCCTCTGTTGTCAACCGCTGCAGTAATTTACTATTTATGTATAAAAACTAAGCGATGGCGAGATGATCTGAACGCCCATCGCGAAGGCTAGATGGATGGAAGGTGGTGCTAGAAAAGAGTACCTGGAAAGAGCTAGGAAAAGCTTTTGCCCAGGGCTAATGGCTATTTATGTTTTGTTTTTATTTTTTATGGTTGCGTACCCAAAGGGTGCCAACGAGACCGTATTACTAAGCCTCCGCTGTCTGTCCGACCGTCTGTCTGTCCGCGGACTGTATCTCATGAACCGTAATAGGTAGACAGTTGAAAGTTTCACAGAGTGTGTATTTCTATTGCCGCTATAACAACAAATAAAATAAAGTTAAAAATTAATGGGAGTCCCCAAACAACAAAAGGTTTAAAAAAAAAATGTTAAATATTGTACGGTGCGGTGGTACGAAACCCTTCGTGTACGAGTCCGACACGCACTTGGCCGGTTTCTTTAATCGAGTTATCTTTTTATATGCACGTGTTTCTGTGGCAAATAAAGCTATATTTTTTCAAATATTCTGTCTAAGAAAAAATAATTAAGCTAAAACTTCAATAATTTACAATAAAACTGCAAAGAATCATCAACTGGATCTAAATACCAATTCCTAATCGATGATATAATATGACAACATCGATATTAATCGATCTTAAACCCATGTAATGACCTGTCTAGTGATTGGTTTATTACAATGTAGTCAGTTAGACTGATCACCTTTGACGTTCGGCACACAATGATCCAGAGCAGTCGGTTGCGGCATACTAACACATTGTACAGTTATATAACTACTGTGTTATTGTGAACCTAATATGAGCATTTGTGTATTAGTACCTATTGAAGCATTAACAGGCATCAATTGTCTGCCCGTCCCCAGGGTTTTCCTTTTCCATTTTATGGTATCTATTCCCCTCATTGGTTCGGGATTCCTAACCGTTTACCGCGCAAGAAAGTATCCAACCCCGTTCCGCGCAAAAAGTGTTTAACAGCAGGAATAATACTGCACTATGTATGTTGTTCTGACGGATAGGATCCGGAAAAGGGCTGCAGTTATAGGTGGTGGGCTGAGCAGATTTTACTTACATTAAGTATCTGAATGTCGAAGCACATGGCCGTTGAAGCAGACGCGCTTAGTCTAGCTAGGTAAAGGCTAGTTAGGGTTTTGGCCGCAGGACGAGGTGTTCCGTCGCTTCCGCGGACAAGTTCCACAGGACAGCACATAAGTCAAGCAAGTGCAAAGTGAAGTGCTACTAACGTAGTCTTAAGCGTTTTTACTGACTCAAGTTTTGTTTATATTAAAATATAGAAGTATGGGTTATGATATTTTTTTATGAACCTGTGACGCCTGAAATAAATGATATTATTATGTAAGCGACGGTGTTTGCAGGGTAAAGGAGATGCACAGCATTTGGTGAGCGATTGAAGAGGCCAGAGATGCAGCAGTTGACTGCTATAGGCTGCTGCTTATTAGTATTCCTGTTAAACTAAACACGCATGTTATATAAGTTGGGTCACGTCAACAGATAGTTTAAAAAATTAACCACACGCAGTAAGCAAACTTGTACCAAAAGGTTTCTTTCTTCTCTATAGGTATAGGTGATAAGAAGGTTAATCAGCAGACTGATATTATAATAATGACGATACTTTCTTCTTTAGTTATACGATCACTAGGTTTCATGGTTATTTAATAATAAGTCTGGTATTTTATTCAAAAACACGCGCTTACTCAAATCGATTAGCTTTTATAATTGTCGCGACAAATCGATTAGGTACGATTCGTCACAAAAATTATTCAATTAGTTTAATTATTAACACAACATCGTCTACCGCTTCACTACAGAAATAGGTAGGTGTGTACGTACACCCTTTAACGGGTATTTTATCTTAGGGTTATTAAACCCTAAGATAAAATTGGAAGCGTCATACTCCCTGGCCGCGCCACATGAAATTTTCAAAAAACATGTTGTTTCTAGATAAATTGTACCATGAATATGCTACTCAACGTCAAAGTCAAGTCACTTATTATTTCAATTAGACCATAATATACAGGGTTAGTTTTCAAAGACCAGCCAAATTTAAGGGTGTGGTACAGGCCAGCGTACTGAACAATTTTCTCCTTGGGATCAAAATCGTAATCACGAAAAAAAAATCAGCGGTCCCATACATTTAGGTCAAGTAGGTATTGAAGTTTTTTATGGGACAGTTTATAAATTTTTCGCGATGATGATATTGGTCCCATGGAGAGAGTTGTTCAGTTTGATGGTCTGTACCACATCCTTAAATTTGGCTGGTCTTTGAAAACTAACCCTGTATATAAAAGGTACTTTTGAATGACAAAAACAAGAAAAAAAAGGTCAATTGAATCTAGTTGCTCCTTCCAAAAGATAGTTCCGTATGGAAAAGAATGGGCAAGAAATTCAAAGTGAGTCTTTAAAAAATAATGGTTTTAAGTATAATATTACATCAGTTAGATAATCTTATTATGTGAAGTCGATGTACCTTCCTAGAATAAAATAACAATAGATAGGCATAAAGTACACACATCAACACGGTCTAGGGATATTTTTAAAAAAGCGAATTACTATCAATGTGTTAATTATTTATATGACATGTATATATTTAAAAGATACGTTATTTAATATTCTACCATTTTTTAATAATGGTTATGGTACTTAGATTAAAATTTCAGGATTTTATGGAAAAAAAATGAAGCATAGACGGAAACCGTATATGAATTAACTTTTAATTTGTGAGTAAAAACTGAAAAAATAGAAAAATCATTTAATTTGTGTTTATAAACTTGAAGTTAGTAGTCTGAGAAAGCGCCCATGATGTTCATAACACATCGGCAACGATTCGGCATGCTCAGAACAAGGTTGTCAATGTCTTGCTGCGGAATATTGTCCCATGTCCTTCTGAGGTGCGCAAAAAGTTGATCTTCTGTAGCCAGATTTTCAGGAACTTCCTTCAGAGCTCTTCTTTGCAGCATATCCCACGCATGCTCAATGGGATTTAGATCTGGCGATTGAGCAGGCCAGTCTAAGGCCCTAACATTGTGTGAATGTAACCAAGCTGCTACCGTTCTCGCCGTGTGTGCCCGGGCATTGTCGTGCATGAGCAGGAAATCTTGCCCCATTTGTGTTCTGTGGGGCAAGATTACGGGCCCCAGCACCTGTTGGACGTATCGTTCTGCCGTCATATTGCCCCGCACCCAAACGTGATCCGTCCGTCCTCCAAGACGAATTCCAGCCCAAACCATAATTGTTCCTCCTTGGTATGGGTGAACTTCCTGAGGGTTCTGAAGACGGCTCCATCGTCCAGGAACTCGCCAAACACGCGTCCGTCGTGAATCTGGATGGAAGCCGAACCTGGATTCATCCGTGAACAGCACATTGGACCATTGCTCACGGCCCCAGTCCACGTGGTTCCGAACCCATTCTAATCGTCGTCCACGATTGCCTCTCCGTAAAGGTGGGACCCGGAGTGGTCTACGAGAGCGTAGATTGCTTTCATGCAGTCGCCTTCTTACAGTTTGGTCACTTACAAGCACTTGGTGTTCCACTCGCAGCCCTTGGACCAATTGAGTCGCCGTTGCATTTGGTTGAGCTCGCGCAGTAATTTGCATAAATCGGTCTTGTCTGGGGGTAGTGATGCGACTTGGCCCCCGGTGCCTCTCCGCTACTTCACCTGTGGCACGATAGCGTGTCCACAATCTTGAAATTACATTTTAGTGGGTCCCTATGGCCTCAGCAACATTACGCTGAACAGACCCAGCTTCCAGCATTCCCACAGCTCGTAACATCTCCGCCCTCGTCAAATGTTGGCGTTGCATGGCTACAATACCTCAATTTTAACTTTATCTTTCGTATAAAAATGAAAAAAAACTGTAACTAAACGTAATTCGTATTGTTTTCTAAATTTCGCACAAATGAAAATTCCCTCTCCTACACATCAAGAGATTTTTATGCCACCGAAACAAAAGAATTTTCAAACATTTGAATTTGGAATTAGTCTGAGATAAATTACAAACAAATCGGTGTATAAAAGATTCCAATGCGGCCAGTACTTTTCGAGTTATTTAATTGAGTATGAAATATCCCTAGACCATGTTGATGTGTGTATTTACAGACTAAGTGAATTAATACTAAGTATATAATATGACAATAGCAATAACAGATAGGTAAATTGATAATGTTTGTAGACACATGGTGCTCACCACGAAGGTGCTCACATACTTAAAAATATTGAACTGTAGACGATTATTACTAACATTTTTACAAACAATGAATCATTGTGTATGTGTAATGCCAATTAAGACTTCTCTCTTTCTCTTCCAATCTAAAGACTGTCACACACTTTAAAATACATGTTATACCTAATTATCAACTTCCGATTATGTAAACGAGCATAGAACACTACAAGACCCAAGCTCTCACGCCAAAATCGCAACAAACACAAAAATATAATGAATTTAATCAGATTATCTCGGGCGGGGTAAAAAGTGCTAAACCGTCTTCCCGCAAGATGGCGCCGTTGCGTCACGATGCCATAATGACGATCATTACGCGGGATCCGTGTCAACGCTGTGAGTTTTCGTGTGTAGTCATGTGAATTGTGTATCGATATCAGGAGCTGCAGTAGGCAGTAACAGATGGATAGATAGAATATATGCTTTATTGTACACCAAAATTTATCAAAATTCATTTACAACACCGTTCATAGTATACGAACAATACATACGAATATAAATAAATACAGAAGATGAATATTTAATAATACACTACACCAAATGCATAAAACACTTTTTTTTTTTTAAATGTACTACTTAATAACAGTCTAATGAAATGTCTAAAACACGTGTTGCCATGTTAGTTTTTTTTTTTTTTGGGTGGGATTTCACCAAATGACCTCTCCCGCTCTAGGCGGAGAGGAAGGTTGTTTCAGACTCTTACTGACTAAAACCCACCCGTATTCCTTTAATTGCCTGTGCGCCAGGGCCCCGGTAACAATCCGCGACCCCGGCAGGCATCGGCCCTATCGGACCCCGTCAATGATGCTGACATCTCTTTGAGGCGCGCGTGGAACACGACGCGCCGTTGACCCGGACCCCATTGCTCACCGTCCGCAAGCCCACGCCTACGGTGGCCGGGAGTCGGCAATCGACTCCCGACGCCCAGGGTGTCTCGTCCTGCGGCGACTAGGGGCGTAAGGGCGCAACGATTGCCTCACCCTCACGCGCTCCACCTCCTCCTTCGCGAGCATTACTGCTTCGCAGAAGGAGGTGACGGCTTCCCATTCCCTCTCGCTCCGTACCATGGCCTGGACCAGGGCCGGACGCGAGAGTTCGCCGCCAACGATCGCCGCCACGAGGACACGGTGGTGCTCCGCCCAAGCCGGGCAGGCCTCCACCGTATGCTCCACCATGTTCTCCGGTCGATCCACACAATGATAACACCCGGGCGTTTCCTTCCGCCTTATCCGAAACAAGAACCTCTCGACACAGCCATGTCCGGTGAGGACCTGCGTCAGGCGGGAGGTGAGGACGCCGTGGCGCCTCTCAAGCCACTCCTCAAAGAGGGGACTTACCGCCGCAATTGTGGCAGATTAGGCTGGAATTGAAATAATTGAGGTCGATGACCTCACAAAAAGAATCATCAAATATATTTATTTTTTGTTGTATCATGTTTAGATATCGATACTAGGGTTTAGGTCCCAGGACGTCTCATTTCTCGAAGTCCCGAGACTTTCAGTAAATTTGATGGTCTCGGATCCCGAGACTCAGGTCAAGACTTGATACACTGGCCACTACAGCTTACAGTCCTTTGGGACTGTAAGCTGTGGTGGCCAGTGTAGTTGTACTCAATATCGAAGTAAAACTGCACTTATTTGGCGGATGAAATGAAATGCAGACTTTTTGAAAATGTCGCTAGTATCCAAACGCTAGATTTGGAAAAAATGGACGCCGAACATAGCACCAGTAGCTCTACAGTACACAACGAACCCGACGAGTCGTTTCAAAGTAAAAAAAAAAAATGTACCCGATATTCTTGCAAAAAAAATCAAGAGTGACAATAAAAAAAGGAGTTCCAGTTGTTTGAAGTGCCTACTTTACAAAGCTATACAATAAAACCGACATTATTATAAAAATCACAAACAAATTACTTTTTTATTGATAAATCAGAAGGCCAATTCTTAAAAACGTTTAAAATCTAGTCGCAATCTCATCTCAGTGTCAAAAATGTAGGTAAATTAGAGGTATTTTTGACAGATCGCCCCTCTGACCCAAAATTAAATTGATTAATTTTATTCTGAGAACTCCCGAAGTCCCGGGTCGTCTCGGGATTTAGATCGTGGGTTGTCTCCTGTCCTGAGACTTTGGGACTGTCGAGCCTTACCAAACCCTAATCAATACCCATCGCGTCTGCGGAATTTAGCTAGCCAATTTAAAATAACTCCGTATATACACAGTAGTATCGAACTAATCGATAACTGCATCATCGACTCCCCCACATCACTAGCACAACGTTCCCACATCTGAGCGCGCACAAAATAACAACGAAGTTTTTTGCGCACAGAAACCAGAGCGTATTCTTAACTTATCATTTACATAGATCAGCGCACGCGAACACATTTCTATAATAATATGCTTCTTAACATAATTATGTTATATGATATTACATTTAATTCAGTCATAAGTATGACTAGGAAGTGCTTACGTGAGAAGATTGTCGTGACTCTGCTTGTTAAAGTGATAATTGCTGAATTACTTAAAAGTTGAAGACCTGTGCAAGAGAAATGAACCAGTTTTTATTTAGCAGTACCTATTTTATTATTTTCCACACGATATGAAGATATGCTGAAGATTGTAAAAACTATCTTTGCATTGTATAAATTGAATCTCTTATTATTGTATTTATAATTGCATAGCACTTGTGTGAGCTATGTACTATAAAGCTACCATTTACTAGGGTAGTCTTTCATTAACTTGAATGTGTCCTGGCGTCTGAGAGTATGTCATGCTCACTCAAATGTCTCGCTGGTGGTGGCGTGTGTGTTGGATCATTAAGTTCCCTTCAAAATGGTTGAACTGAATGGTGCTGATCCATACGTCATGTTCGTGAACGGGCGCCGTCAGTAGGGACTGGTCATCTCTTGGCTGCCACGGCTTATTTTAATTTTTGAATAGTTTTTTTCTGTTTGTATCTTTTACTACGGACGCTTTTAACGTGCACGTCTTTCTACCTCGTTCTCACATGCATAATTTCAACATGAATGATGTAACCTATATTTTGTACCAATATTTTGATTTAAAAGTACTCTTTTATTTGTTTCCTATGGAGAAGGATGGGCAAGAAACTCCACGGATACCTCCGTGGAGTTCCATGCCCGTTCTTCTCCATAGGAACCTACTACGCTTTGGAATGGACAACTAGCTTCATCTTTCTGACTGACCGACCCCTTGACAATTCAAAAGGGCCTGTAATTGGTTTATTTGAAATAAATGCTTTGAGTTTGGTAAAACGTCTATTTACCTAATTTAGGTACCTACGAATTATAAAATTAAGTCGCTTTTTGTGTCAATCTGAGTGCCCGCTTATTGTTGTGAACTTATACAATGGATTTTGATGCTGTCTTCAACAGCATTAAGAGAATTTATTCCGGAAGGTTTATGGGTAGGTTAATAATGCTTAAATATTAAAGATAAAGCACAGAACTCTCGAAGTTCTGCTTCTGATACGTCGTCAAATCAGTAGATTACACCTGTGCGAAGCATGGTCGCTAGTTAAGTATAAAATTCACTTAAAGTTGATAAGAAATCAACCCACAAACAGGCATGACCGAAGAAACTTTACCTACCTACTTAGGTAATGAAAGATGACTCGTATGACCCCTATTAAATTATAGAACCAACAAGTACTGAGGATACCTACTTATCTAATCATTAACAACTTACATCGAGCACAGAGGGTGTGAAAAGACCCATCACGAAACCATTACTTACGCATTCTATACCTACGTCAAACTAAGTAACATTGAGCTAAAATTATTGCTGAGAAACGACTTTTGTTTTTGGTGTGAAGAATCTGTTTACAGTAGCGCGTAATGTAACGCACGCAAAGAATTGTGCTTTTGGGTGCATTTATGCAACGGTACAGGAGTTATGGAGGTATTTAAAGTCAAGTTATAACATTCAAAGCTTAGCATAATCAACCTATAATGTTCTTACTGCAGGGACCAAGGCCTCCTCTCTTTGAGAAGGAGTGGGTGGGTTCAAAACATGTTTTCGAGAAATTAAGTTTAAAAAAATTGGAATTTTCTCTTCCTTACCTTCAATGTCTCCGTAGCCAGAAGGTTCCCAGGTACAGTACCAAAAAATGATCACAATGAGTACCAGTGACCCTCGGCTTCGTTAAGCGTCTCTTACAGCCGTTATAATGCCTTGCAATTTCCGGTTCTTTCAGGAAATGTAAAGAAGCACCAATGAACACTTCCACGCAAATCTTCCTGTGAATACTCAATGAAGATAAATGATTACGGCTACTTTCCCGCTGACGTTGCAACGTGATTGAATATCAACAAGCGTGCTAGTTAGGGTCGGGTCATAGGGCGCGGCGGTTCATAAGCGTAGCGGGAGCTAGCGGGAGGAAGCTGTGCTAAAGTGATTGATGGTTAAGTGAAATGATGTTGGCAAGATATTGTAGTACTATATATTACTATCTCTCAATGGAACATCAAGTGTAATACCCAGTAAAACTAACATAGATATTAAGTGTAATGTGTGTGTGTGTGAGTGTGTTACTTTAATTTACGGAGACCGCCATTTTTTACCTTTATTACATACTCTTTCTAGTCTCTCTCGTAATAAGATGAAGTCCCGAGTTCGATTCCCATAGCAAGCAAATCGATGATGAGTTTGACACAAATTACGAGAGCAATCAAGAGTCGTGTTACACATAGACTAACATTTGTGTCTTCTCTTAATACCTTTCTTAATTGTTCTGACATTCATTATTCATCGGCACATACTTGAAGTCAAATCGATCATCTTTTGTTATCAATCTACGATACTTACATAATCTTTTATTGTGACATTACATTACATTGTGGCCCACTTTTCAAGCATCATTATTAAAAGTCCGTCAATTTGAACCAATCTGTCAAGTAGTTGTAGATCATTGTTTTGTATGAATGTAGGTTGGTGTCCGGGGAGTATGTCGGGTTTTAGAGAATTGTAAAATAGTAAAATGTACAGCATAATCAGCCTGTAACGTTCCCACTGCTGGAACACAGGCCTCCTCTCTGTGAGAGGGAGTGAGCTATAATCCATCATACGGGCCTAGTACGGGTTGGTAGATGTCACATGTCTTCGAATTTTTCCTCACGATGTTATTTATCCTTCACCGTTTTGAGAGCAGGGGTGACGAAATAAATTACACAAAGTAATGCAACTGTCTGGGTTTAAACCCACGACCTACAACTCTTAAATCGGGGCCACTACCACTGGGCCACCACTGCTCAGCAAATGTACAGCATCCATGCTCAAAACAAGATCAGGAGAAACATCGTATTTTCATTGAAAAGGATATACAATGATTAGCAATGATAAAACCACACAATTAAAACATTGGTTAACTATCAACATTCATAATTTTCTTATGTCAAGCAGGTTTACCTTTGTTGCAAAATCACAATAATCAAAACATAGAAAAATAATGTTTGCCCAAGGGCTTTTATTACTACAAATATCGATTTTTGGTCAACAGATAGGGTGCCGTGACAAAACTACCTACTACTACTACGAATTAACTAGACTATTTTCAAAAATCACTTAAAATCTTTCTACCATCCCAAATATTCATCTTATCTAGAGAATTTTCCAAAATGGCGTCGTACGTAACGGATGCGACATTACACAGTGATATTGTATTAGAATCTCACGTAGCATCGCTTGCGCAACCCCGCCGCCTACCGGATGATCTGGGGACCAGATACCGACAGGACCCGAGCCGCGGTTAAATTAATGATGACTACTCTGATTTTATGGCAAGAGAAATCTAGACGATGATGGTTAGACTTTTTGTTAAGTTATGAAATATTTTTTTATTTAGGTAAGTAATATACCTACAATATTTTCTTTTTTACAGTATTTCAAAAGCTATGTTACATATTAAAAGGTACCACGTAACTCAAGACATGGTCTACGGATTTTGAAAAGTAATTATTACGTTCGTCGGATCCTTAAAACCTGACCGTATCGAGTGGTTGGTATTTTGATTTTAGTACCTATGGAAAAGAAAGCTTTAAGTGCATCCATTTTTTGCCGTAGAGTTTTCCTAAGCTGTATCTTAATACTATCCTATATATACAAGGTTTGCCAATTTATGCAATTCATAAATTATACCTAGGTAATTCAGTTTCAATTCAACTAGAACATTCACCAAATTGTTGATTCTCAAATTCTATCTTTGGTAAACTACTCCGAAAGTCTAGCAAGAAAAACAGCGAAGATATTTTTCCTTTTTCCCGTATCACCATGGCAACGCTGTTTCAAGGTAGGTATTTCCTTTTCCCATTAGGTACAGCCACAACGTTAAGCTATTATTAAGATTCCTCAGTTTTTCTGGCACTCGACCACAGCTTGCGTAGAACATTTATTTTCATCTTTCCACTAATTTGCGACACCGCTGCGTAATCGCCGCGATTTGTCAACGAGAATTAATTTTAATAAACGCATCTTGACATTTTAGAGTTTAAACGTTTTATAACCTAAAGTTTAAGGTCAGATTTATTAAGTATGTCAAACAGCGGGGTCTAAATCGGGGTCTCGGCACTTAGTTTGTCAAGCGACCCTGGGTAGGTTGCCAGAACGTGTGGACACATGCCAAAGATGAAGCAACGGAAGGATATCGGTTCACTTCGCTGGAGTTCAAAGAATCTTTAACAATAATACGAGTAGATAAAATCGATTCATCTTATAAGTTACCTATGAGGAACCTTATGAAAACATCGCTTAATGAAAGCATTTTGGGTTGATTGCCTGATTCTTAATAATATGTCACGGAAAATAAACATACATTATTTAACTTTCATAGAATAGCAAATGGTTTAAAATATTATTTGTAATAATTTGGGACTTTTTTTTTTTTTGGGTGGGATATCATCAAATGACTTCTCCCGCTCTGGGCGGAGCGGAAGGGCGTGTCAGACTCTTACTGACTAAAACCCACCCGTGTTCCTTCAGTTGCCTGTGCGCCAGGGCCACGGTAACTCTTTCGAACAATCCGCGACCCCGGCAGGCATCGGCCCTATCGGACCCCGTCAATTATGCTGACATCTCTTTGAGGCGCGCGTGGAACACAACGCGCCATCGACCCGGGCCTGGTCCTTACCGGACGGCGAGCTGCCCATTGCTCGCCGTCCGCAGGCCCGCGCCTACGGTGGCCGGGAGTCGGCTATCGACTCCCGACGCCCAGGGTGTCTCCTCCTGCGGCGACTAGGGGCGTGAGGGCGCAATGATTGCCTCTCCCTCACGCGCTCCGCCTCCTCTTTCGCGAGCATTACTGCTTCGCAGAAGGAGGTGACTGCTTCCCATTCCCTCTCGCTCCGTACCATGGCATGAACCAGGGCTGGACCCGAGAGATCGCCGCCGCCGATCGCCGCCACGAGGACACGGCGGTGCTCTGCCCAAGCCGGGCAGACCTCCACCGTATGCTCCACCGTGTCCTCCGGTCGATCCACACAACGCCAACACCCGGGCGTTTCCTCCCGCTTTATCCGAAACAGGAACCTCCCGAAACAGCCATGTCCGGTGAGGACCTGCGTCAGGCGGAAGGTGAGGACGCCGTGGCGCCTCTCAAGCCACTCAAAGAGGGGACTTACCGCCGCAATTGTGGCGTGCCCAGCGCTGGGTTGCGACAGTCGCACTCTCCATGCCGCCATGAGAAATAATTTGGTACTAAGACTACAAAATAGGTAACTGTGTAAAAACATGAATTTCCATGGCTTTATTGAAAAACTCGACTACAGCAGTCCTACAGCGTTTAACTCCAAGGACAGACAAATAACGTCAATTTTAACACAATTCCAGTAATAACAGTTATTTATAACGTTTCGCAGTTTAACCCGCTGACATTGAAGGGTTGGTAAATATACCGCAAATTAAAAGGATTTAATCAAGTTTTCGTTATAGTTGCGTTATACAACGTTTAGTTTAATTTTTGTTGGAATGTTAATTTTATTATTTTTGCAGGATCGGGCGGTGTCTACTGAGGTTGGCTAGTAAAGCGTTCTGGCCAAACTGAAGCCAGCGAGCGAGCGGGATGCGGGATGCGACTACGTCGGTCGATTGTTTTAATGACTAGAATGTCACGCGGCTATTCCCACAAGTTTAAACACCCATACAAGTAAGTTGACACTATCGGCGTAAGCGGATTCGTCCTGCGTCCCGCTCTCTCGCTCGCTTCAGTTTAGCTAGAGCTTCATGTCAGGCATATAAAAACATAAAGAAAAATTCTAAAAGCGATCTAAGTATGTATATCTAAAACAAGGTTTCTGAATAAAGTTTTTATGTACTAAGAAAATATTTAAAAAATGCAAGAATCACCATCAACTTCCTCGGGTCAGCGCAATACGTTTTGTTCTAAAAAAAACCGGCCAAGTGCGTGTCGGACCTCGCACAATGAAGGGTTCCATAGTTACGATGAATTTATCACAAGAACAAACTTAACATTGTAGTTAAAAACATCTTCGCCCATACATCGATGTACGTCACGGTCAATTCTCTAACTGCAAATGTAAGTTTGTGATTGCAAAAATACATGTATTTTTTTATGTGATACATCTGTGACGGCATCTAAATCACCACAAGCGCCTTACGCATCACAGTGACGACACACAAAATCCTGCATTGCGCAAGCAGAGTTTACTGCGCAACTAGTATATGTATACAATGTCCTGACAACATTCGTTGGGCAGTAGCCCACTTGACACAACACCCGTCTGATCGAAGGACATTCCCTTTTCTCTTGAGGATGAGTGAACTTTACACCTAATTCCTCATAACTCTTTAGAACTGCAAATTAACGATTTTTGGACTTTTTCCTTGACTTGTACTGTGAGACCTTCCTTCTTGCCAACTTCTATGATCTAGGTCAAAGAAAAGTACTTACCCTATAGATTTTGATTAATTGGCGAGTTTAAAAATATTTCGCTTATGTGGTCGTAATTTTTATTGCTTTGACTTTGAAGCTTGATTTTCTTAGGGATCTAAGGGACCATAGACCTACGTATTTAATATCAATTACAACTTGATACCTCTATGCGTTCCTGAGAAAAACCGTCTTGACAGACTGACAGACAGACGGACGGACAAGCAAGTGAGGGTGATAAGGGTTCCGTTTTTTCTTTTGAGGTAGGGAACACCAAAAACAGAATAATATGCGTATTTTTTAATTACATTCTTTATTTAGGTCCATACTTACCTACTTGTCCCCTTCATGTGTTAGATCACTGGTTCACTTATTTTGGAGTCCACAATCTATATTTATATAGATAATTAGTTAATTTCACTTAAAGTACAGTAAATTTACACTTCTACTGATCTCAATCATGACTGACACTGACCAACCATAATGCAATGAGGGTATATATACCGGGTGCGGCGATTGAACTGTCCGTATGTGAAAATGAAATATTTCTGTTAATTTTCAATATTTATTTATACACTTTTGCCATGTGAAAATAGAAAGCTCAAAGTTTTACTATGACTTATTCCGAAGGAATAAAACCGCCTTTAGCCTTTACTACAAGCTGAAGTCTCTTCCTAAAAGAAGCGCAGGCTGCTCGAACGACGTCGTCACTCAAACAATTCCATTTTCGCGTAAGAGTAACTTTGAGCGCTTCCGCCGAAGTGTCTTTTTTAGCACAGGCCCTGGCCTGTAAAACACCCCAAATACAAAAGTCCCGCGGATTCAAGTCGGGCGATGACGACGGCCACATATCTCGGTCGATCAGCACTGGAACGTTTGCTTTCAACCATGTGTTGCGCGCCCACGGTATCAGCCCTGGTCGCAAGACTTTGTCTCGATAGATTTGTTGGTTAATTTTAACTTGGTTGCGACCCATTGGAAGAAAAACGAGCAGAGAACGGCCTTTTTCAGACACCACCGCCCAGACCATGATTTGGTCGGCTCCTTGGCGCTGAGTGACTTGCAATTCGTCTGAGTGGTCGCTGACACGTCCCTTCAACCAAACACGGTCATTTTGTTTGTTTAAAAACTGTTCAACGCAAAAAGTTTTCTCATCTGAAAACACCAAATTGGGAAGCTCGCCAGAGTCGAGCAAGGGAATCAGCTCTTTCGATCGATCCAACCGTTTGCTACGTTGTAAAGCAGTGAGTTCCTGAGAAAGGTTTTTTTTTAATGGTTTGACTTTAAGCTTTTCCTTCAATATGCGACGAACGCTGCGATCGCTCACCTTGAGATCCTGCGCGAGCTGGTTTGCTGAGTGCGCTGGATTTCTGTCTAATCGATGACACACCTTTTCGACAACTGCTGGCGCTGTTGCAGTGCAGCATCGTCCGCCACCGTAGCGTTTCTTAACGCTACCAGTCTCATTATAACGTTGAATAGTGCGATGCACAAGTTTCTCGTTCAATTGAAGATTTGGCAGCGCTCGACGTATTTCGATATTCGATTTTCCCTCCAAATAAATAGCAATCACTGAATTTCGTTTTAAATCCATTTTTCTAAATTCGAATGTGTTTCTCTCTCAACAGAATCACTTCAAATGATGATAGAGAACATGTCAAAGACCAACATTTGAAGTTTTGGCGGCATTCGATTCAGTGGTTCGGATTTTAAAACAGTTGGATAGAGACGGACAGTTCAATCGCCGCACCCGGTAATATACTCGTAAATCAACAACTCTAAATTCAAAATTAATAAGCTAAGGCGTCGATATTTTACCTTTTTTGAACGAAATGTTATCAACCGAATTAATGAATTATTAAGTAATCTTTTATTTTTTTTAAATATATAATTTTATTAAATTGTAATAGTGTTGATAGATAGATAGATAGATCATTTATTTGCCCAAAACATATGTATACACACACATGGCATGCAAGATGTTACATACAAATTATAGCACAGTCATGTTTTGCATTAACGGCGTACAAATATAAACATGGTGGTTATTTTTATTTTATTATGTAGGATATAAACATCAAATTAAGTAGGTTATATATTATATTTGTCCATTATTCAAAGAAAATTACCATATGACCATATCAAATTAAAACTTATTCATTTAAATTATAATAAATATACTACAGAATAGTGTCATCAACTCGTCATAGAAATGTATAATAAAATAAAAATTTGCCAGTCAAAAGTCAAAGTAATCAGAAATAAACAAAATCTACTTATTATTTCACACGAGTCAGATTAAATTTACTAATACAAACAATGAACAAAATAATGATAATAATTAAATGTTAAAATAAAATTTAAATAAAAAATAAAACTATATCAATACTTTGTCTGTTAAAAACTCGGAAATATTATAATAGGCCTTTTGAATTAGAAAGTTCTTTAATTTTTTCCTAAATAAGTAAAAAAAAAACAAATCAATGTAAAAAATACAAATCTACATTAATGTTACCAGCTGAATAAATAAGCGATAAATACTTTCTTTTTAGTAGACAATAATTTCATAACATAGAAATTTTTATTTTGTATTTATTTTTATTTTTATTTTCGAATACCGTCGAACGGCGTAAATAGGGATGCAGGGGTAAATCGGGACGGAACTATAAAAGGGATTTTAACATTGAAATAATATAGTTTGTTGCCAACAAGGGCTTAATCGTTAATTATAATACAGTAAACACAATACAGTCCGTTTTGGCAACAAACTATATTATTTCAATGTAAATTCCCTTTTAAAGTTTCGGCTCGATTCACCCTGCATTCCTATTCACCCCGTTTGACGGTACGCGAGTATACTAAAGTAATGTTTAAAAAAAAATGCGGGATGTTATTAATTCCGCAGAATAAAGATATACCTTCTTTGTTTTCTTATGTTATTCTTATTACAAACCAACGTACTTAATTAATTAAAATAAACCTTAAATAAGATTGTTTGGTATCATTTAACAAAGCGTTTTAACACAATAATTATGACACATATTTTATTCGCCTGAACTCTACGTACTTATCTTATCATCGCTCTTTAATTACTAAAATTAATTTCCTTGAATTGTCGGCATAAAAAATAACTAAATAGATAAAATATATATATATATATATAAATATCGACAAAGCTCCAATGCAATCGCTTCGTCCAGATGATAACCCATAAGAAGAAATGCCACCAATTAACTCAATACCCACACTGCCAACCTTGACAATATTCACACCTAATTAAACCCAGCACCTATACATTATCACATTATGGTTGTCCGATGATTAGCTGAGCCAAATTCCTAATAGCACCCACGTGACGGCGTGTCCAATCAGACAGACAAATGGACATGTAGCATTACCAGTTGGTAACCCTGAACTATTGAGACAGGCCCATTAAACTTTATAAAATAAGGGTTTCTCAATGGGTTTGAAGAGTTGATTAGTGCATCTGCTGAGCGCTTGCGTGGTTGCAGCCACGGAATAGATAATAGTAGATTGTTATACAAGGGGCTAAAATTACCCATTATTTATGAGGTAATTTTACTCCCGAGTTCTAGCGAGGGAGTAAATAGAAACCGAATTATAATGGGTTTTGAGCGCCGTGTGTTACACTCTACTTTTCACTACGATGGCGAGAAAATAAAATAATCCAATAAAATATTAAATAGTTTACTTTTTACTTACTTGTTTTTAATTTTTTCTGTAGCCGCAACGCAATGCACGAATTCTACTGAAGAGAACGCCGCTTTTAGCCATTTTTTTTTTTTTTTTTATGAATCTGTAATAAGTCGAGTCTTTATTCATGATTGTTCTACTTATGAATAAAGACTTTTTCATTTTTGTAGGCTCGTTGGTAACAGACAAAAATTACAAATAAAAAGCTTTCCCCTAGAGGAAAATATGCTATTTTATCCCCCCTCTGGTACGCTACAAAGACGGACTTTTTGAGCAAGAGAAGTGAAAAAGATGTTTTATGGTAGTCCAGCAGCGAGGTTGTGGAGGTCAGATAGACAGTCGCTCCATGTAAAATATTGGTATTCAGCTGCATCCGGTAAGCTGGAAGCTGAGCCCAACGTAGTTGGGAAAGGCTAAGCAAATGATGATATCTATTCCGTGGTTGCAGCGGTAAGGGTCCTGTGTTGTTATATTACTCAATTACTTATATACAAAGACATTTAAGATACTATAGGGATGCTATTAGAAGAAAAAAAATCATAGAATATTTGCGATCCCATGTCTCACTAACATGTCATGTCATGTCTGATCTTTAATAATATATCAAAATTGCCTATTATCCAAGTCGTACTATACTATAGTACATACTAACTCCACGGTTTGAGTATACACTTTTACTGACACCAACCTTTGATTACCAACCGTCAGGCATTTGTCCTAACTAAGAAAATTATTTATTTTATCTAAATATTTGGTAAATTATAAAATACTAACGAAAATAAACCGTAGTTAAGTCCAGTCCTTTTATAACTACGAGGTTTGCAATACCAAAATGCATATTTTCTTTGGAACACTATACGGCGCGGCGAGTGGCGTTCTGTAGTTTCGCCTACCCCCATGGGCAAAAGGCATGAGTTTATGTGTGTGTAATCTGTCATGTCTGTATGTCACGAGACAGCACTAAACTGAGCGAGGTGGGCCCTGTCGGTAATAAATACCAAGTAGATTTTGATGGTGTTTTTGGCCCGTCTATCGTAAGTATATTTAAATATATTTGCCTACATACTTTATACGCATGACGATTGACTCACGATTGACGAGTACTTAAGCGATTTTGTATGCCCTTTGGCGGGACATAGTATGGATCAACATTTTTTTAGATAACATCTGTATCATTTTTACCTTATGTTCACAAAATGAATAAATGAATTTGAATTTGAATATGACATAAAATCTGTCTACCTGACTGGTCAACTGGTGAACATGGAATCCTGGGTTCGATTCCCGGGTCGAGCTAAGTGTCATTGGGTTTCAGCGTTGGAAATAATATTCTTAGTAGGTACCAGCTCAGAGTCTAGGCTTCTGCCCGGGTAATGACAATAGGCTTGTCATATAAAATAACAACAGCTATGTAGGTCTACTATAGGTACCTCTGTCTACTTCCTTGGGGAACACAAGCGCAATGTTACGCATGTTAAATAAATGGATACTATATGTGAATTAAATTATAATAAGTAACAATCAGACGTTCAAAGATGAATTTTAAAGGAACATTATTTTCTATCAAATAGAAAAGCCATATCCGATATCAACTTACTGATAACACACTCAGAGCCCATGACTCCAGTTACGTAGTTCACCGCCACAGACAGACAGACAAACGGGGACAGCCACTCTTTATAGCGAAATACAAACAATGGTTTACTTTATGTTGTTCTTAGTACACACACCGTACAATCTACGGCCCTCGTTACGTGAAGAGTGTGCACGACCCGGGAACTGAAGCCGGGACCCCATAAATCAGCGGCGGTTAGTGAAGGCGTGATAACTGTTGGGTTAGAGTTATCTAACGGATTGAGTGCAGGTTCGGGTTATTGATTTTATGACTACGCTTTTCAAGTTTTTTATTGAAAGAAGGGCTTCTATATTTTGTATTTTATTTATTTACAAGCTGTGTGCCCGATGGGATTCTCCATCGGCAAAGGTGACGAACACCCGTACAAACTATTATCCCCTATTAACCCCCTTTAGGGGATGAATTTTCAAAACCCCTTCATGAGTGCTCGCTTTCGTTGTCTAAGGAACTTTTGTGCAAAAATTTAGGTTGTGCCTTGCCTGTCAGTGAATGAATGAATGTAAGATTTTTATTAAGTAGAAGATTGGATTTACAATAACAAACACGGCCAAAGGTCACTTACAGTAGTATTGTAGGAAGCAAACGGTACAGTAGCTGAAAAAAACAATAAAATTACTTATTGCTATTACTACAATATGACAAAATAGTTCTTTGTGAACAATTTATTTATTTACTACGATTTCTCTACAGTACAACTATTTTCTTAATGTCCCTCGGGAATCAACGGATTTCCAAATACAAACGAATGCTAATTTCCATGTCCATCAATTACATCAATTATTAGATTTATTGTGTATAATAATTTGAATTTGACTGCCTCGTTGGTCTAGTGGTCGCAGGCGCTACTGCTGAGCATGAGGTCCTGGTTTCGATTCCCAGGTCGGGCAAAGGGTTATTGGGTTTTTCCATCTGGAATTTCTCGGTAGCAGCCCGTGAGTCTGGATTTGAGCCCGATTGATGGCAATAGGCTCGCCCCCTATTACAAGGGACTTAAACATAACTGGCGAAATGTGGGTGTGCTATAGGTACACCTCTGCCTAACCCTTCGTAGAATACAGGCGTGATTTTATGTATGTGCATGTAATAATTTGAATTCAGAACTAAGTATTTTATTGTTGTTTTATTTTGACTTCCGTGAAAACAAAGCAACAATGAAGTAGATACTTAGTTCTGAATTTTCAGATGTTTCTTTTAGATCGGCAAGTCGCCTCCTTGTTGTAACAGGTGTCCATAAGTGATGATAGTCACTTTCCATCAGGTGCGCTGTCAAACTGTTTACCTATTAATCAAATAAAGAGCCTAGTGGAATAGGCCTCCGGATAAATTCGCGTTAAATTATGAAAAGCCGTTTTTCCAATCTTTAGGTCACTTTTATCTGAAGAATAAAAACTGCGGTTTGACCACTTCTGTATAGATAATATGCCAAACCGACATATTTACGAGTATTCTTCAGGCAAAAGTTATCTGACGATTGAAAAAATCGGCCGTACGTAAACAATTTCATACTTTCCGAAAAATGTGAAGCATTTGATAAAAGTTTAAGCAACCGTGCACCCGAGTAAAATCAATTTGTTAGTAAGTAAATCTGTTTATAAAATCTATTGTATTAAGTAAGCTATCCCTTCTCAACGAATAGTCCATAACAATATATCTTCATCTCTTCAAAGGCTCACGATTGAACTATACACAATCAACTTAATGCTGATCTTAAGGACTGAAGCTTCCGTCATCTGTTACGATACTGACGATTGACACTCATTGATAAAGAAAACCAACTTTGAAAGGATTGATTTATATCACAATTTATTAATAGTTCTATGGATGCAATAAAAGCCTTAAAGGCGCTGTTCCATAGCCGTCCACGGCTAAGCTACGCATGTGTACTTAGCTTGGCTTTATATGAAAATTTTGGCGGGATCGTCAACTGCGACGGTAACGCTACGCACGAATGTGTGGTTGGCGAACAAATGAACAGTTAACGTAGCAAACCTGTCCATGGACATCCTACGTAGCAGTTTTTCGTCTTCATATCCTAAGTGACGATGGTACTACACTACGTTTGGTCCTGCTTCGTAACTCACTACCTGACCAATCTTTTCATCGAGGTGTAAGCCATTTACTAATAGGTCGTGCCGATATCAGAGAAGGAAACTAGTACAGTACGTTATTTATCTATGACCTGGAAGTTTGGTTTATTTTCAACGCTTTGGCATATTTCTTGCTGTTATCTGATCTTCTCGCTATTGAATAGCTCAATGGTTAAGGCATCGGATTGACGAGCGAAAGGTCGTAAGTTCGAACCTGGATCATCCTCTGAAAGGTCCTGGCGGATTTTTTAGACACAGACCATCAGAATGACTGGGTAGGAAGCACGTGAGTTCAGTAATTATGACAATATTTTTAGATTTCGCAAGCGAAACGGAACATGGGCAAACTCGCAAGCAATAGTAATTACTTATACTTACAGTTAGGAAATGTAAATAAATGTTCAATTGTTTAAGTACTTTGGCCCTTCCTTAGTTACCCTTTCATCTCTGAACCCATACATTCAACTAAGTAGTAGATTCATCATTGTTTAACGAGTCAGGATTTGAACCTACGACCTCACGATCGCCAGTTAACGCTTTGATCGCTGGACCATTGTTACTTCTTAACATTTTTAAATGTAGGAATGTTCAGTGTAATGCATTTTAAAATGAACGCAATATTTATGTCAGGAAATACCCAGAGGGGCAATTTCCATATTCATAAGAATGGTCGCATTTAAATATCTGGCTTACGCCCGGTTCGTGAATTGAGAATTTGAAGTTGAGACACCGGGTGTATAACTGTTAAAAATCCTTTTTGACCTTGATTTTCACTGTTTTGAATACGAGGCTTTTGGCTGCTTTTTATTAGTGTATGTATTTTGCCTAGTTTTTAATACGCTTTCATTAGCTTCATACGTATGTTAGTATGTAACGGAATCTTCGAACATTATTTTGACCCCCTTCAAAACGTCGGATTAACTCGAAATTTGGCATACTTATTAATAAGTATGCCAAACGCACACGCTACGCAACGCAACGCAACGCTTTTTTTTACAATAAAATCATTTTTTCTTACACAATTGTTTTGAAATCAAATTTATTAAAATTTATTTTCAATTTTTTTGTTGGATTTTCTATAAAAGCGTAGATATTTTTTTAGTTTTTTTAAACTATTATTTTTTTAATGTGCGTCTTGATAGTGCAGAATAAACAAATTTTCTTTCTTTCTGTTCTGCGCCTATATTTTGAATGTTTATATACGGGATTTGGCTTTCAGGTCTTCGTCCTAAATCAACATTTACTTTATTTTTACATTTGGATTTTCTTACCCACATAACATAACAAATGTATTCCTCGACAGGTAGGCAGAGTCGTTTAGTTTCTGGTTAGGTTATGTTATAGGTAGGGAGGATCGAGCCTCTTACCACAAACCAGTTATAGCTATTGAAATTTTCTAATAGGATACCAATATTACTGACCAACCAGTGGATTCTAACCCTGATTCACAATAACTATACTAAATATTTTTAAATTCAATCGTTGAAGTTTTAACCATTAATATACGTGGGTACAATGTAAAGTCACGGATATAGAGCAGTAATGGAATGTGCGTGTTTAGATAAAACCTTGAACAGCGAAAGCAGATGATTCTGATTCGATTCCCCGTTGAAACACATTTTTTTAAAGATATTGTTTTGAAAATGTTGGTTTTGTATTTGAGTTATAAATTAATTATGGATTTGAAGAGTTAGAAAGTTAGATCAGAACAAGTCATAAATTGAAGTAAAAATCTCTTTTAAATACTAATTTGCATTTTTTTTTTAGTTTAAATAAGAAAAATAACTTTAATATTCTGGAGTGTTACGTAGAAATATTAATCAAATTACAGTTAATTTTCACATAGAGATTGTGTATACAATCTCTATGTGAAACACCAGACACGGATGTATATCCGTGTCTGGATCACTCTACATTTCAGTTACTTTGAAAAATGACACATTGTAAGCCCAACTTCAGTACTCCTGCTTCTACTCAAACCCGCGTCACATAGCTAGCTTAACCCAAACATTTTGCAACAGCATCAGCCTACAGCGTTAGTAAATCTGTGTATAAAGTTTGAGTAATAAAGAGAACAATCGCGGATGCTCTGCCGCCCCTCCGAACGACCGGCGCCCGCTCAGAGCCCGCAGTCTTCGTCGACGGCCGACCGTCGCGAGCGCATCCTTACGCGTCGCTAAAGCACACACATATTCGGTATTTTTTAATTTTTATTTTATTTCAATTTTTCGTTTGTTTTTTTTTCTGTTGGCGTTTCTTTTGGACTGCTTTTAATTTATTACATTTTTTATTTAGGGACCTGTTGTTTTGTTTATTATTTGGGATTTTTATTTGTGAAATGAAATGAAATAGGTAGGGGTTGTTAAAGGTTTAAAAGTGTTAAGAAAAAAGTTTTGGCTTCAGTTTTGATTACGAGTTATAAGTCACATGCGAATTCGTGATAACATCTCATAGAATAGTTTGAGAGCGAAAGTTAAAACTTTTCAAAACAATAAAATTATACTAATTGCCAGTTAGATTACATTTTACAGTAATTTTATCAATAAACTCCGACAGTTAGTAATTTTGACGTAACTTTCTTCTAAATACGTGATGCAAAAAATTTTAATTCACATATTTCTACGAGGTTAAAGTTTGAATGAAAAATCATAAGAAATACCGCTGCACGGCATTGCATTGTATACGAAATATCATTTTCAAAGATCTTGTATATATTCATTTGACCGACTTTTTACATAACCTTTAATCTAATCTTCTCACCCGACTTGCTTTGACAATAGTTCAATGCTTATTTTTTTCACAAAGACTGGTAACATTGCTTTGTCGAATATGTTAGACAATGTCCAAATATTTTGATGTAAAAAAACGAACCTAATTATGTGTTTGCGTAAGCGTAGGACTTTTAGCCGGCGTGGGAAGGCATTGTGTTAGCTAGACTGGAGTTCTTGCTGTACACACGTTATGAGTCCGTTATACAATCTAGGAACTGTGCTATAATATCTATTAGGTGTTAGTAATTAACATATCGTCACAAGAAACAACAATTCGCGCTCTCGATTTAATTTGAGAGCATTTTTTGGCGTATTTCAAATTAGCGTATCATGTTGGTTCAAATTAGCGTATCACATTGCTTAAAATTTTCATATTTGTTCTTTATTTTTGTGAATACTAATTTAAGCTTTTTTGTTTCGTATTTAGTTTTTCCACAAGTTAAAAGCAGTTTGAAAGTCTAAGTGATTTTCAAGTGATAGTGACATAACTATTTCAGTGATATTATTCGTATCGTGTGAAAATTTCAATTTGGGTGAGTGTTTGTTTAATTTACGTTAATTATAACTAATTAGCTTCCTTCAAACTAAGAAAGGAAGTTGTTAATTGATTTAGTTGTTTTTTCTCACGACAATTTTAACTATTGTGCAATTTAATTTATTGTTTTATTTATTGCATCTGGGGTGTTATCGTCCCACATACGTTTCTGCTAATATGTTATATTGTCGTGCTTAGTTGTGAAATAAGCAGGACTCTATGCAGTGTATAAAATTGACTTGGGATGTCGCATTACAGATTTATAGCGTAATGCATTTATTAATGTATATATTGTATATGCGTGCATTAATGTTCATACACATTCATCCATCTAGCCTTTCCAAAGAAGGTTTGAAAGGTTAGTTTTATAATTGCTATGGCGATAAAATATATCAAGCCTTTATACCCAACAAGAAGATACAGGCAAAGCTCTTCAGTAATAGTCACATTCAACGATTACGGCCTTGTTACATGTTATTACACTGAGCCTCTGTAGGCTCAGTTTAATTTTCGAGAATGACTTCTGACAAACATTAGTAACTATTTACTAATGATTTTCAGACGCAATTCTCATCTCCAATCTACTCCCAAGAGTTTCTCAATAGAATAACCAAATTTCTCCGGGAATCAAATTCAGGACATCAAGTTTAAAAACAACCGCATTTGCTACCAGTAAACCAATGTCTCATCTTAATTTCTTTAGAAAATATTTTCTCAAATCCACTTTTCATCACGTGTAGGTTTCACTGCCAATTAAATGTCGTAATAACTTAATAACTTCATCATGCACGCGTACATACAGGCGCAGCGCCAATTAATCTAGGCCGGTAGGTGACACTCGCCGGGTTGTCGCAACATACACGAGATCAGCCTAAGATTATTATTGATTACTTTTTATACTAGTCACTAACTAATACTTGATTAGTTCTACTTTCATGTTACTTATGTGATAAGTTAGGTTTTTTATTGAATTTAATAGTGCTTAGTCACATTTTTTTAATGTTACGTACATTTTAGAAACTGGTTTGAAGTTGCATTCATACAATTAAGATTAATTTTGATACGTAATTCATTGAGTTGTAACACGTATTAAAAAATATTTTACTTTCATTCGCGTCACTTGTAGATTGTTTTTAAAGAAAGACAGGTGACATTTATTTCTTCCAACAGATTTGCTCAGTCTCTTCTGGTAGGATTTGACTAACATTCAAAGACCACTTAGATGTTAAAATTATTATTATTATTATGTTGCCATGCCCTAACCAGGTTTTATGTTAGAACTTACTTATATTGTAACAACTAAATGTACACATGATTGCAATAAAGAATTTGAATTTGAATTTGAATCCTCTAAACTGCACAATGGAACATGGTACGGTGTCAACATCATTTAGAGCATCTATTCCATAAGGTTTATATTTTATAAAACATTTATATTTAACTTCGATACCTATCGAGCAGGGGCGGGTCGCCAGTTTATATCATACATATAGGTATTACATTCCTACAGGGCTATTTCCTCTTCTCATACAGAAAATGCTACAATTTATGTTTTTAATCACAACTCACGTGTCCATATTTATAAATAACCAACAAAAACAAATTGTTTAAATTTAAAAATATCCTTATAATTACTATCAAGAGCAGTTCCTAGTGACATTACATCGGTTATCCTTGACGACCGTGTGTGTGTGCGCATTCGATCGAGACGCTCACTGCGCTTGTCCTTTGTAGCGAGAATGTAGGCTTTAGGATTAAGGAGCGTATTTCCTGTTTTTATTAGTTACTAAAATGGAGTATTGCGTCGTAGGTATACGGATCGCAATGTTATTCTTGCTTTCGCGAATCCATATTTTCGATCTGATAATTAACTTCAAGATATTGTAAGTAATCAGACGAAATATCAGTTCTTAAACCTCTATGAGACTGTTTGGCGTATCCCATACGGTATCAGAGAGGCTTAAGAACAAGCGTCATGTATGGCAGATTGCATTATTACAATACTCTAGGAATTGTAAAAAGGCAATCCGCAATACTCGTACATGACCTCATTTCGCTAGAAAACCAAAATAAACGTTCTTTTCACAGACGAAAAGAAAAATAGGTCACAAGTTTCCCAGCTCTAACAGATGATATTTGTTGTTATACTATCAAGTTATTCCACGTATAAGTAATGGAAAGTTGAACGGGAAAAGATTATGTTAAAAGGCGCGTAACCGCAAAAAAGGTGCGCGAGCGCGTTGATGTCTTTTATATGACAGGAACTTAATTAACCATTTAGCATATTTTAGATCTTGTTTCGAGTAAAAACTAATTACTACATAATATTTTATGTACTAATAAAAAACAATATTACATAAATAACAAACCGGTATATTACGGATACCAGTTAATATTTATAACTAGGCATACTCAATACACTTCAATTTGGTAATATTGATCATAATTTATTATCAATTTCGGAAAATTACTAGATGTGTTGGTCACATAGCCTTAATCACGGCTGCTGATTAAGTGGAACAAAATTATGCCTCAGTTTTTAAGATTCCACACCAAAAGGGTACCAGTCATAAGGCTGTGTCCTTAGAACTATTCTTCTTCTTCTTTTTGTGTCTTCGTTTTTTTTTAAAACATATTTATAGTCCAGTAGGTGGCCACATTCATTGCAGCATCAGTGAAATTTTTAGGTCATCCTTAGAACCATAACAGCTAGACAGTTGAAATTCACAGAATACGTTTAGGTACCCAATTATCTAAATAATCCAAGATGCACTATTATGTTTTTGGTGGTAAGGAACCCTTAATGCGCTAGTTCAACTCGCAGTTGGCCGGTTTCAGTTAAATTTAAATAAACTGGAAACAACAAAAGTAGAAAAGAAAACCACGTTTTATTGTCTTCGCGTTTATGCCGACACGTCTAACTCAAAGTTCAACAAAGGTTGGAACCTGCGGCCTTTCGCTCGCATGTCCACACCTCGGCGTGTATTAGACACATAGTGTCATATTATGTACATACGGTTACATACGTGTAGGGACATAATTAGTCTTCATGCCTTTAATGGTATAAGTGTTTATTTTACATGTTTTGTAAAGGAAACATTGCTTGATTTAAGTTAAACGCCAAAGTAATAAAGATCGATGTACGAAAACCACAATCATTAGATCATAAACATTAGATCGTATCATCACTATTTTTATTGACTTTATATTTTTGACGTGTGGTGGAATCTTTAGTTTTTTGTTTTGAAATTATTGTTTTGACGGGGAATTGCAAATGTTTTACTTTTTAATTAAGTTATTTGGTTACTGTTAAAATAATTATTTATATTGTATTTCTTTTATTTTTTATAATTTGTGTATAATTTCGAAACAATGTAAAAATTGTTACAGAAATAAATGAAAATGAAAAAAATCTTATATCACCATAGTTATTAAAATTAAAAATTAATCCGCTAAACTCACATGATGAGGTTAACAAATATTTTGTGAATGTTGGGAAAACACTCGCTACCGATATACTTCGTAGAAAAAAAAACGTAATGAAAGTGAACGTATTAAGAGTTTAGTAAAATTACAGTATTCCTACCATTCTTTCGTTTTACTCCCTGTCGATGAAAGGGAGGTCCTAGGACCTATGTCCTAGAGAGAAAGTATTTTTAGATATCCAATCGGATCACTAAAAATATATTTCTCTAAGGGACAGGATGTTACTTTCTTAAGATGGCTGCGCCCGTTGTACCCATGCCGATCACAATTATTTGTAATCTATGCTTTGCTGTTGGAGTATTCACGAAAGCATTAAAAAAGTCAATAATAGTACCTTGGCCTTGGACTGCCTCGTTGGTCTAGTGGTCGCAAGCGCTACCACTGAGCATGAGGTCCTGGGTTCGATTCCCGGGTCGGGCAAAGTGTTATCGGGGTTCTCCATCTGGAATTTCTCGGTTGCAGCCCGGAGTCTGGATTTGTGCCCGGTGGATGGCAATAGGCTCGCCCCCTATTTCATGGGACTTAAACATAACTAGCGAAATGTGGGTGTGCTATAGGTACACCTCTGCCTAACCCTTCGGGGAATACAGGCGTGATGTTATGTATGTATGTAATAGTACCTCGGCATACGTCTAGGAACAGAGACATAGTGTCACACTATAGACCGATATCCTTGTTGCCTTTCAGTCACACTTCTACTGTATGGTCAAAACAATACAAAACGGATCTTAAATCAAGGCAATAAGATTTTTTTGCGACTGTGTGAGTGAATAGATTTGTAATGTAACCACAATTTTCTCTCACAATCATTATTACTAATTTAATAAATAAACAATGTTTTATACATAATAGTAAAAATTCAGTGTATGTGTAGCGACATCTACAAACGCCACATACGAGCTACGCGTCACAATGACGTCACGCCAAATCCTGCATTGCGCAAGCAGAGTTTACCTCGCAACTAGCATATATACAACGTCCCGACATCAAACGTCGGGCAGTTGCCCACCAGACACAAAACCCGTCTGGTCGGCGGATCCTCCCTTTTCAATGGAGGTGTGAGTGAAGTTTACACCCTGTTCCTCATACCCCTATGTAGAGGTTAGGTTATAATATAATATTCTAATTGGGGTATTAGTGGTGTGCGTTAATTCCGGGACATGTTGTGAATAACAAAGCAGACTGTTTTTTTTAAATCTGAAAGTGAATGATACTTTTCAAAAAGGAAGATTTATATTATATTATAATTAATTAAATTAACATACCTACTTACATACCGTATAGTAGTAACAACTATAGTTTGGCTACAAAATCATTTATTTCGAGCTTTGACCTATACACAAAACTTTCATTCAACCACTAATATAATTTGAACCATCTTAACAAAACATTATCACTACCTTCATAAGTTAGGTACAGTCGCCAGCAAGTCAAACTACACGAAACTGGCAAATTTCTCCAAACGATTTTAAACATTAAAATGTTGATGGTTAAGTTCAAAATCGAATGATAAAATCTGACAGTTTGTAGTAATTTGATGTGCTGGCGATTGTACAACTTATATTAAAATTTCAAGAAATCTAATAATGCCAATAATCTTACCAGCTTCATTCCACACATGACACCGATCTCCGCGCTTCCCTACATCATCTACATGACCATCAATAACATTCATACAAGTCACACAAAGGCTGCTCGTAATGATGGCTGCCATTCAACTCATACAAAGCTTGTATGGCTACAATATGGCGACTGGCAATTTCCCTAAAGGTCGCTACTGTGAGCGCTAAATAAACATAATTATTGCAAAACATCATGAGATTTGTGGGGTTTAAGTTAGGCGAAACAAGCGATTTTGTGACTAATCTGTTACATGCGCGAAGGAATAGAAATGAAATAAAAATAATAAATAAGACTTCGTGATTGTAATAAGTTGCTGCTCTTTTCTTCGACGACGCCACAAAGTTAGTTAAGTTCAGTAGAAAAAAATATCCTTTAACTTTGTGTATATGGCAACGAGTCATTGTTAAATTATTGTTGTTATTAAAAATATCGTATTTTTTAAATCTGCCCTAAAATTTGGTAAAGGCACAAAAAATTGTATTGAAATAAACCATTATTATTATGAGTTTATTTGTTAGTATGTATTATTATGAAGCTGAAAACCAAACCAAGACTACTATGAGAACAACCTAAGTTCATATACTGACTTATAGTCTAGAAAACCAAAGTCAATAACTTAATTTTCTCTTTCTTAATAATACTCAAAAGATTTTCACTTGTAGGAAGATACTAATTTAAATAAGCGTTTGTGTAACATCTCACAGACGCTACCGCTTCAGCGTATGCCTTGGCCTTTATAATAATATGCACCATCAAAACATATCGCAACGCATCTTAGTTCCCACAGCACATTAGATTCGACACATTACACCTGCACCCGCGCCGCTGAGGTTAAACAGAGTATTAGGAACAGATACTAACGACAAGAAAGAGAAAAAACCTTTTACTGAACCGAATTAAGTATGGGTCGCTTTTTAAGCACAAAGTTATATTACAAAACTCGTTTTGGTGCCAGAAAAAATAAGCCCGTTATGGTCTCGCTGATTGACTGATTTGTCTATCCATACTAAAAACAAATGCGGAAGTAACTCCCGTCCGTCTGTTTGTTACCTTTACACGCAACCATAACGGCTAAACAGATGGCGATGAAATTCGGCACATAGATAGACCATGATCTGGGTTAGTAGATAGGACACTTTTTTTCCCGGTAGCACGTTTCCGTGAGATATTTTCCGAGCTCCACGCCGCCGGCGCCAGCGAACGGGCCGCGGGGGCTTTTTCTACATACATAATAGAGTATTTGACTACTTACAAAAATATACATTAACTACCTTCGCCCCACGGTTACACCCGCATAAGTCTCGATCCCGTGGGAATATCGAGATAAAAAGTATCCTATATCCTAACCCAAGTCATGATCTACCTATGCGCAAAATTTCATTCAAATCCGTACAGCTGTTTTAGCGTGAAAGCGTAACAAACAAATAAACAAACTTACTTTCAGTCATTTTTAATATTAGTTAAAATTAATACTTATTTTAAAGATTTTGAGAAATACTTATATGATGAATGTTGACAAAAAATTAATAACATCGGTGGAAAAACGGAGAAGTTTACCACTTTTTAAATTATTCTTCTATCCTTGTCAGGCAAAACGATAATTGTACTGAATGGTACGAAGTTACTATGGCGTTCCCGTGTTGTGACGTCGAATGCTAATAATGCTGTCTCTGTCTTGCATCGAATTTAAAACGCACAGAACTTCGCCATTTTTGAGAGATTTAACAATTTTTTATTTACTGTGGCCTAAATTTTTTCTAGGTTTCGTAAAATCTAATTAAAAAAATGCAGTCAAATATTCTGTTAGTACACTTTTCAAAGGCAAAAGGCACGATGCTTAGTAAAAGTTACACACACGCAAAGCTTTGCATCGAGCACGTCACGGTTGTTAGAGCAGTCACAATTATAATATTTTTATCTCACGAAGCGACACGCGCTTTACTTGTGGTTACAAACACGTTGTGAATGTGTGTGTAAGCGCAGGAGCTCTCGGTACCGTCCGAGACACGGGCGAAGAATGGAAGTGTATGTGTACGTGTGTTATGTGCTGACGCTACTCGTCTTCACGCACACATTCACAGCGTGTTTGTACGCTTGGTTACCACAAGTAAAGCGCGAGTCGCTTCGTGAGATAAAAATACTGTACAACATTCTAACATTCGTACAAGTCAAATTATATTAAAACTAGCTATTGCCCGCGACTTTTTCTGCGTGTTTTGTTTTCAATACAAATATCCCGGATGAATGTAGCCTGTGTACTTCTCCAGGACCCAGAGTACCTATTTGTCAAATTTCATAACGATCGGTTCAGTGGCTTAGGCGTAAAAAGGTAACAGATGGCCAACAGACAGTTACTTTCACGTTTTTTATATTGGTTAGTATAGGTAGGTATGGATGGAACAAAATTAGACTATCCAACGACTTATGAATACCGGAACATAAGTTGAAATGTGTTTTTTATTCATTAGATGCACAAACATGTGTTTATTATGTAATACGAGTACATTATGTGTTGATTCACTAGAACTAATGTACATACTAGCACATTCTTTATATGTGAACGAAGATCTAAGTGATACAATTAAATGTTTGCTATAATTTTGACTGTGTCTGTTGCTCAATAAACCAGTTCCATGATCAGTTTCTTTCCTAATTGTTCAACACGATTTTCTGACGTTTCTTTTCTGATTTCTTCGTGTCGGCACCAACGATACGAAAATGCTTATGCCTTGTCGAAAATATTAGCTTGTCGGCTTAGAAGCGGGACTAAGTAATTAGAATACACCTGCCAATAATCTTGTAAGAGTAATTAACTTGAAAGGATTTGATTTCCGCATTACAAACAATTTAAATTACAGATATTTCTACTGAGTCCAGATTTTCTAAAAACAATACAAATACTGTAGTGCCAATTAAGCCACGATTTAAAAACAATTCCAACTGTAATCAAAACTTTAACTTGTTACTTAACGAAAAAATAGGAAAAGTTACAAAAGAACTTACCTAAATCGTAAATACATAATTATCATCACGCATGCGCGGTGGGTCATAGTTCACTGTTGCAGCGATGTTGCGCAACTGTGGCGCAACTGGACGTTAGCAGTTATTTAAAATCGATTAGCATTAAATTAGGTTTGATCTGATAATTATACTTGACGATGTGGAGAGCAACTTGCAATAAGTAATTGAATGTATAACCGGTGTTTTACATACCGGTTGGCATGATTCGGCACGATTCGGCACAATCGGGTGGCAAAATATACATTCGATTTTGCCGTCCGACAGGTGCTGAATCAATGCTGACCCGAACATTTGTGTATCACCCCTTAGAAACTTAGGAAGACCAATGAAACATTGGATGTATTGTGTGAATGAACTCAAACCATTTATTTCACTTAAACCATGTATAGGCACTTTTGAATTGTCAAAGAGTCGGTCAGTTAGTGAGAAAGTTGGCCCATTCCAAAACGTAGATCTCTATGGAGAAGAACGGGCAAGTAACTCCAAGGACACTCTTTTTAAATCAAGATATTACAAAATCCTGGATACATTAATCTGGTTGCTTCTATATGTGAGAACAATGTTTTGTTTTTAATAAGAAACAATTCCAAATACCTTTATGAATAGGTATTTGGAATTGTTTCTTATTAAAAAATAAAAATAAGCCGTGGCAGTTAAGAGATGACCAGTCTCAACCGACGGTGCCCGTTCACGAACATGACGTTCAATGATGTTATTGCAAGAAAACTTGTGAATGTTGAAATGAAGGCTGGTAGAGATGTAGGAAACAAGAATACATGCTGCGTTATCCACAAATGAATTGGTATACTGGGTGATGATATTAACATCTCACCATGTATGTTACTCTGAAAAGAAAGGAGACAACGTTTTAGGTAAATAACAATGGCAATAATTCTAGAGAATAACGAATAAAAACGTATTAGGTGTACCGATGTTTCAAACAAAACTCAAATAGTAGGTAACAAAAAATGCATCTCTAAAATGCATAACAAAATTAGCATAAATAATATAATATCTTACTTTCAACAATAGTAATACACGCAAAAACATGTAATTTCACATAGATTACCGAAATAATGTAATATGTAATGCATTCAAGTAATATATAGCTGTAATAGCACTGTTATGTAAAGTGATGCATCTTCTGTATAATTCAGATAGATAGTAAGACGTTCTCGTGAATGTGAAAGCATTCGGTAATGAAGTGCATTCCTGCCTCTCTCATACATTTATTTCTGTCTTATTTGTTCAACTTTAAGTACTTACCTACTCCTAAGATTTTCCACCGCATACCGGAAGACGTAGCGTTAGATGGCGTTCTGCAACGTGGACCGATAGCTTGGTGAAGCCCGCAGGAATCCGCTGGATACGAGAAGCACAGAACCGGTGGAAGTGGCGGTGCTTGGGGGAGGCCTATGTCCAACAGTGGACGTCTTTCGGCTGAAATGATAATTATGAAGATTTTTCTTGAGATAAATTAATCTGCAAATAGGCTGACAGACATCTACAAGTTCTACAAGTTCTTGGTGTTGCGGAACAAACAAATTTGAGAATGCGTTGCTTAAGATAAATTAGGTCATGCATGTGCCTTAAGTCATCAACCCTCATATTTATCAAAGAAAGTAACGGAAGGCATGGTGATCGTTCCTCTTGGGACAAACACTTTCATAGAGACGTGTATTCACGTTCTACTACTAATAAAAAACCCTTTATACCTTTGGGTTCCATTAAAATATAACCCTAGACTTGGATTTTAAAAGAATGAGAGATGACATATATACAGGGTGTAAAAAGACACTTAACGAAGCCGAGAGTCACTTGTACTCCCTGTCATTGTAATAATTTTTGTGTACTGGACCATACCTGGGAACCTTATGGTTAGGGAGATATTGATGGTCAAAATTCCAACTTTTACTGACGTTTTCTTACAAAAACAAGTTTTTAATGTTATAACACAACTTTAAATACCCCCACGACTCCTGTACCGTTGCATGCACCCATAAGAACATGTTTTGTGTGTGTTACGTTGCGCACTACAGTAAAAAGCGAACGTTCACACCAAAAATAAAAATCGATTCCCAGGAATTATTTTTGTCAAAGTCAAAGTCAAATCGTTTATTTCAAATAGGCACATAATAGGCACTTTTGAACGTCAAAATTTACAAAAAATAGAATTGATTCTAGTTGCCCCTTCCAAAAGGTAGTTTCGTATGGAGAAGAATGGGCAAGAAACTCCACCGTTACTCTTTTAAAAATGCTTTACAATATTATGTATACATAATAATTATATGTGAAGACGATGCACCTAGAATAAAATTACTATACCACAATAGGTAAAAATAATTAAATATAACGCATGACAGGTAAATTAATTATGAGATAGATACATGGTGCTCACATATTTACAAGTATTGAAAAGTAAATGATGATTCCAAAATTTCACAAGTAATAATTTTGTGTGTGAGTTAAAGTAGTTACATAATGTAAAAAACAATGTCATAAAAATTATAAATTAGCAACCAGTTTGATTTTGTCTAGACTCTAGATTGTCCTATGGAGCAGGACCTGCATGTTTCCAAGGATTCTTATCTAGGATATAATCCTCTAATTTGTAATATGCTTGTTTACAAAGTGTACTTTTAATATGAGTTTTAAATTTTCTTTCATTTAATTGCAATATATCACAAGGTATTTTGTTGTAACATTTAACACAGTACCCCATAAAATATGTATGTACTTTAGATTTGTGCTATGTTACTTAGTTTGATGTACAAAATGCGAAGTTGATGGCTATGTGATGGGTATTTTTATTTTATGTAGCTATTGTATCAATTTTGACCGCCTCGTTGGTCCAGTGGTCGCAAACCCTACTGCTGAGCCTGCGGTCCTGGGAAGTGTTATTGGGTTTTCCATCTGAAATTTCTCAGTAGCAGACCGGACTCTGGATTTGTGCCCGGTTGATGGCAATAAGCTTGCCCCTGTTACGTAGGACTTAAACATAACTGACTAAATGTGGGTGTACTATAGGTACACCTCTGACTACACCTTCGGAGAATACAGGAGTGATGTTATGTTTTGTATCAGTTTTTAACATAACGTAGCATAAATTAAATAAACCATTATTTTGTTTTCTCAATCTTAAATGAAAGCAACGTTCTACCTCAATGAATGGTATTTCAATAAAATGTGCAGATTGGTAATGTTATGTTATTATTAGTGAGTTGTTTTGAATGCAGAATACATAAACGAAAGGAGCTAAATAAATAGAATATCGTATATATTAGTATTTCTATCGAATAAGGGTCAGTATTGACGACTTTTTAGTAAATGTTAGATGGCCAAAACGAGAATTCACCGTTAAACGTGCACACTACTTACAGCAGTGCAGCAGCCTCTCAGTCCACAAATAACTCCTCACACTTTGCTCTGTGAAGTGTTATTTGTGCAAAGAATAGGTGTTATTTGTGCTTCTACACAATTGGCGAATTTTCCGTTTAAAGCTGAGACAGATCACGCGGCTGTTCATTTTATGTACAATTATATTTTGAAATAAATCATGTGTGCCAATAAGCCCAAGTTAATATTACCTTTTGTGAACATTTAAATGATTTAATACGGTGCCTGCCTGCTACGCTTTTAAGGCACTTAATCACATATATTATATAACATAACATTACATCACGCCTGTAATCCCCAATGGTTTAGGCAGAGGTGTACCTATAGTACACCCACATTCCGCCAGTTATGTTGAAAGTGCTATGTAATAGCGGGCCAGCCTATTGCCATCAACCGGGCTCAAACCCAGACTCCGGGCTGCTACTGAGAAATCCCTGACGGGAAAACCCAATAACACTTTGCCTGACCTGGGAATCAAAACCCAGGAGCTCATGCTTAGCAGTTGCGCTTTCGACCACAAGACCAATGAGGCAATTAAACGAGCACTTAATTAATTAAACATAGTGAATGCACTCATGCCAATTACCCATCAGCACGTATCACCATCACCCACAGCGACGATGTAATCGATATACCTATCAATTACACTCGTAATCTAATTACTTAAATAAAATAACTAACCCCAAATTCTGAAATACAAAAACAAACCATGCTCCTTCGTTTTAAAGTTCATTTAGCCTTAACTTTTGTACCATAATCTTCCATGACCTTTACCAATTGGCAACATAGTCTTGTGAATTCGTTTCTTTTCATAAATTACCTTTGTCAGCGCCATTATAAATAACTCAGGCATTTTGTAATATGCCTGTAATTGTATGATGCTTGCTACATGTATGAGAGTTTTTAGAAAGAATGCCAAATTAATTTTGATAAAGGAATGTGCATTGCAAGATTATGGTGGGACAAACCGTACTTAAGCTTAATTTACAAAACAACAACACGACATACGTTAATTTACTAATATTATTGCGGTTCTATCTTGTTCCTGACTGCGAACAAAGCTAAATAAAGGCCAATTTTTCAATCGCCAGATAACTTTTATGTCTATATATATAAAAATGAATCCCTATTTCCCTTGGTCACGCCATCACGCGTGAACGGCTGGACCGATTTCACAAAATTTTTTTTTTTGTTGTGTTCGTTATTGTCAGGAGAAAGATCTTATGAAATAAAAAAATAAGAAAGTTGAGCGGAACGTTACAAAATTTAAGAAAACTTAACGCCAATATTAATTTTACATAACTGTCAGTTGTTTGAAATAACTGTCAGCGATTGACAGAATGCCCGCTGCAAATATCGTTTAACACAGATGGATCGGTTGATAAATGAGTCGATAGTTTTAGTTTTAGTCAATAGTCAAAATTAAAACCAAACTACATAAATGACATTCATAGTTAAGACGGGACAACGTCTGTCGGGTCAGATAGTGTAGAATAAAAATGGCGGTTTGACAAATTTAATTCTTCAAATAAAACTTCATTTCTGAGTTTGTATATAGGGGGTAATCTTCGGAACTACTTATCCAATTCCGAAAATTATTTTACTAATGGGAAGCTACAGTGTTGCCGATTACATAGAACATATTTTATGTTATGACAAGAAACTTCACGCGAAAGAAGTCGTGACCAGATGCTAGTAAATCATATAGATGGAAATAACAGTATTAAAATTCTTTAGGAGACTTTGGAAAAAATAATAAGGCATAGATCGGTACCTCTAAAAGCTAATAATCTTGGGGTTAATTCAAAGAGCTTCCACTTCTGACGATACTACTCATGTCCAGCATAAGTACCTGGAGCAGTCATCCCCGTAACCAATTTTGCCGACTAGCTGATCGCTATTTCTGTCTTCCCATATTACGTACAACAATCGAAAAACATAAAATGAATAGGTCAGTACAACGTACACTAGCTTTCATGTTAAGTAAGGTCAGGGAAACGGGTACATAATTATGTACTGAAAATATCAACCGTCACGAATCACAAGGTCGCTAGAATGTGTACAACGATTCACTTAAATTCTAAGTGTTGTAAATAAAGCCACTTATTGTACTTGCATAAATTATCTTTGTATGTATTGAGGCGTTTGAAATTTTCTCATGTCGGCACGACCTATACCCCATAGCTCATGGCGTTATATTTGCCAGTCAGCCATTTTGGGAGTGACGGTCCACTTTCCAGGATGCGACTTGTCACACGCGTTTAATTTTTATTTTAAATTTGATTTACCGGTTGAATGCCGTAATTACAGAAACAATTAAAAAGCAATTGTGTTTCGCGTGGATCTACGTTACGAAGGATTAATGGACCTTATCGCTCAACACAAAAATATGAACTACAATTTTGTCTTCAAACTTTTACAGTTGGTTTTGTTTAACAAAGAAAAAGCGATGATGGTTTTACCAATGCTAATAACATGAACTCCATGTCGTTTCATTATAACGACAGTATTCTCCAGAAAAGTACCCAGATTTGTTAAGTACACCTATATTTTGTCAGTTATATTTAAGTCACACACGATAGATAAACTATCGATTATTTGGATTTTCGATTAATAGGGGTCGACCAATCGATATTCGATGATTTGGCATTCGATATGACATAGTGCAGGGTTCCCTAGGAGGAAAGCCTATAGCTATCAATCAACCTAACCAGTCTTATCTCGACTATTTCGGGGTCAGCTTTCAATCTACCCGGATTCCAATCTATTGGATTTTATATGGAGTGACTGCATATCTGACCTCCACAACCCAGTTACTGGGTAACACGATACCCCTTGGTAAGCCTATAGCTATAAACTGGGTACAAATCAACATACGTTTTTTGAGATAGTTAGGGCTGCGTCTGAGAAATACAAATTGGAAAAATCTAACCTATGTAACCTTTTCCTATATAAGTTTAATAGGGAAGTCAAGGTTGGGTTTTGACCATTTTATCGTCTGACGCGCATGCACGAGTGTTAGGGATCTCTTAACTACCTCTCTAGTTCACAAGGTGACTCTAGAACGTACGCTTACGTAACTGACGGTAGATGGTAAATCGAGAGCGGCCGTGTCACTGGCGGAAACATTACACCGTTGAACTTATATCTAAGGAGATTTCAAAATCTACTAGTTCTGTTGAACATAACTACGGATGTTTGTAATAGGATTTATATAGTTTATTGAAAAGCAGTGATCGACGCTAGGTGAGCACTTATATACACTACAATAATTAACTAACGTTACCTATGGTTAAGGCCAATAAATGAATCGTCGTGTAAATAAAACATTAGCAGTTATTCATCAGATGATAGCAGTCCAATGCTAGACATGGCCTCTCAAGTGGCACGCCATTTATCTCGACCCTCGGCTTCTCTCATCCAGCTGCTGCCAGGCACCCCACAAATATCGTTGCTCCACCTAGCCTGAAGGCTTCCTACATTACTTTTGCCGATACTAATAGACGACATTTTATAAATAATAACATCACGACCATATTCCCAGAAGGGTTAAGCAGAGGTTTGTATTTACATCCAGAAGTCTCATGAAATAGGGAGTGAACCTATTACTATCAACCGTGCACAAATCTGCTAAGATCTTTAAATATAACTAACCTATATCTGATAACACTAAAACAAACAAACGGAAAATATACTAGAGCCAGTACCTATTTATCGAATCTAATCAGATTCATCGGCACTTAATTTTTCTGCTCACAAGATCACAAGTATAGTTATTAATACCGATTGCGTATTATTATAGCATACAAGTACTTGCACTACATAACGCGATCACGCTCGGCTGCGCAGGCGCCGATCAGTAAAAGTCATGGTCAGGCGCAGTCAATAACACGTGGAAAGGGGATCGATTGGATACAAACATTGGGTGCTGTTATACCGTAGCTACTGTAATAAGTAGAAGGCGATGGAATTGAGCATAATTATCTTGGTAGCGATTCGTGCCAAAATTGACTAAACGAAACACTATAATTGATTCTCTATCGACACTATAACCACGTTTAAACTGTCATTTATATGTAGGTACTTACTAAGTTTGTTTTAAAATTATTTCATAAAAATAGAAGTGGACCAAACAGAATAATAAGTACTAAAATCAAATTCCGTTCAAAAATCAACAGAATTATCATAAATCAATTTTATCGATCCGCAAATTAGTCCATTTTGATTTCCTAAAATTACTAATCGGTTTACGCTAGATTGGTCAGGGTGTTACTGTGACCAACTTTAACGGTACAGAAAGTTTTTAGAAAGAACAGAAAGTTAAAAGAAGATCAGTGAGTAAATGAAATTAAATGAAAGTGTTTAATATGTAGATTTATCGGAATCTCTTTTACATGTCATTTACTTCTAAAAATTGTTCGATCTTTTATCCTATCTGACTACCCTTAAGAAGAAATGGTGAAATGAACTCGGGAGTTTTAAAGTCCAAAACGGTGAACATCATTGAAACGGTCGAACAATTTTTAGATGACCAATTATTAAATATTACCCATTTTCATTCGGTACATGCTATTTTCCATGAATTGCAAAATATACCAAGTGTGGCTAGAATACCTACGTACTTACATAAGTATGTCTACGACAAACAATTACCAAACCGCTCAGCAAAAACAGCGTTAACAGCTAGTTAAGTCCTCAAAGCTCATCATTTTAATACCACATGCGTTGTCAACTACATGCCTATGGTTTATTAAGCCCCATTACCAACAATATTGCCTAACAACAATTACACAGGTGTTGGTCAAATCGTAGGTATTAAAGTAATTACTGCCTCGTTGGACTAGTGGACGCAACCGCGGCTGCTAACCGTGTCTTGGCTTCGATTCTCAGGACTGAGGTGTTACTGTTTCTTTCTATCAGGAATTCTCAGCAATCCGGAGTCTGTATTTGCACACTGTTAATGGAAATTGAAAATCACTTTTTCAAATTATGCTCAGAATCAGTAGTTTTTGAAAGTCAAAAGTTATAAAGGCAGCCCGAAAATAGGCATTTTGGGGCTGCCTTTATAACTTGCTAATGATAAATTATAAATGATAAATGATTTTATTTCTGTAAGTAGGTTTGTACAAACACTTTTACACGTCAATCATATTTTTAAACTAGATGAGGTCGGCGTTTCCTATCTGACTACTCTGAGAAGAAAGGCCGAAACAAACTCAGAGGTCACAGTCTCTTTTAAAGTCCAGACATAATCTTGGTCAGATCATGTGAAGACCATGTAGATTGGTATCTGAAATGGTCTTTTGAGGAAAGAACCACACAGATTGAGTGGACCTGTCCAGTCAGTGCACGCATTTGTCAGTAACAGTGCAGCTTAACTCTGAACATAAGGAGCTCAACGATTCGACGAACAATACAAAAGAAAGGACATTTGGGTAGGCCGCATAAACTACTTAAACTGCCAGACCATGATTAAAACTAAAACAAGGACCCACATAGTCCTCACATTCGCAATAAATAAAATAAAATAATACTTTTTACAGTAAATATTCACGTCTAAAATTGTGTCAAAATAAAATCAAAATTAACTGCGAAAAAAAAGCAATGACCATATTGCCATCAACGCTTCTTAGTTACTTACTGCGAAGAAGAATAGGCTCGGTCCCTATAACCTACATTGGACTTAAACAAAACTAGCGAAATGAGGGTGTAATTAACTTCTGCAACGTGATGCACTATTTTTATTGTTTCCTACTTCCTTAAGGAAAAACGGTACCCTTATAGGATCACTCGTGTGTCTGTCTGTCTGTCACAGCCAATTTGCTTCGAATCTACTTGACTAATTAAGTTGAAATTTGGTACCCGTATGAATTTCTGTGACCCAAACACGGATGTGTAACGTAAATAAATGAATTTGAAATATGGGGGTCGCTTTTGGGGGCAAACTAGAAAATAAAAACAAAAGTTTTGCAAACTGTATCGTGTGACATGTCAAAGGGCTTGTTGTGAGGGTCTCAAATCTATTTTTTGTATAATTTTAAAATAAACAGTTTAGTAGTTATTTAAGAATATAAATATGAAAATTGACCATTCCCCCCTTATCTCCTAAACTAATGTATCTAATATTTAAAAAAAATACAGAATTTAGTTCTTTGCTTACATATTACAGCAAAACAAATTAAGAAGTATTTGGTCTTAAAATAACATGGTAAATCTTTCAAGTGTGCGTACAAACTTACACTTGCAGTTGGAATGTATGGGAGACCATGTTTTTTAACTACAATGTCAAGTTTGTTCTTGGGATCTGGGTGCACCCCCGCCAAGACGAGCCAAAAACAAAAAACAGGGGCACTGCCTACCTTTTCACGAAGCGTTTCGTCAGATGTTCGTACCCTCTTAGCTAGCTTCGGTTATAGTATAGCTTCGGTCTAAATAATGCTAGACAGCTCAAATTCTCAGGATAACTCACTTAGTTTAATTTGTCTAGCTTTTATATATTCGATTTTATTAATACCTAAAACACATCAATTTCGTCACTGACTGACTCACTAACTTACTCCCTCATCAAAACCTCTAGGGCACTTCCCGAAGTCCTTGAAAGCTAAAATTTGATATGGAGGCTGGGATTTCCACACAAATAAAAAAAAACAGAAATCTGTAATTTTCATCCTCCAAACCCCTTAAAGGGAGGTACAAGTCTGTAATTCTTACGGATCATAGATATACCTAGCCAAGCCAAACCGTACATTTTGACCAAGATGTAAGGTTTGTAGAGTTAAGTCTTCATGAGCTAGGGGCCTGGCTCTACATCTGGTAGATCTGATAACTTTTTAACAGTGAAAGCATTATGTGAGTCTTGGCAACCTACTTTACATGAAATATGTTTTGGCGGATACCTAACATATTCATCGTACGGAACCCTCTCCACGAGAGTTCAACTCGCACACTTTATGCACATGCAAAAAAATACCTTACAAAAGCAGACTTAAAGCTCGAGGCATTTTGTACCAGTCAACTTAAGAGTTATGTTATGAATGTAATAAGGTAAAGTTGTAGGTAAAGTAAGCCCTGTTAGGTAACTCGTTAAGATCTTAAGTTATGTTAGTTTGTTTAGGTCTTGTGTTCAAGAATTTAAGAGGTACCTACAAGCATGTTATTGTGAAGATTGCATTGCCTAAGACCTACTGTATGACGTTATTATGAAATATGGGACACATCTGTGACCAAGATTTTCTTAACTCTAATTAAGCACTTAGGCACAAAAACACTGCTTAGTTTTCTGGAATCTCGAGATACGCTTAAGTGCCTAATCGTTATTATTATATTAAGAAACCTTTGGTACTTCATGACGAGTACTTAACAGACGTAATACTTGCCTTGTCCTTACTAACCTATTTTTTTTTAAATTAATGAACAGAACACTAATCTCACTTCGTGATGATTATTTTGTATCCCCCCGTCCTTATTCTAATTAATTTGGGGTTGGCGTAGAATATCAACTTCAACTCTAGCTGTTCATTAATGATGTAGCGGTATCAACATCGCCACATGCGTGCTACACGTCATACTGACGTCACGCAAATCCTGCATCGCGCAAGCAGAGTTTACCGCGCGACTAGCATATATACAAACGTCCCGATATCAACCGTCGGGCAGTTGCCCAACAGACACAACACCCGTCTGGACGGAGGATTCTCCCTTTTCCATAGAGTATGAGTGAGCTTTACACCCTGTTCCTCATACCTCTATAATGACTTCAGTGGAAAAGACACCACAATTTTTCCAAATTCACCTAGTTACCATGGTAGAACATTTAACGCTGGAGAATTTTTCTTCGATACAAATCCAAGATGACAATAATGGCACCGTCACATTGCCCCTAGACATCGGGATGTAGTAGAAGTGTAGAATTATACAGAAACCTTATCATAATTAGATCTTATTGTCATAAAAGTCTCTATACAGAAATCTTCGAAATAATTGCTTTAATGTCTTTTTATGGCATAGAGTGACAAACGAGCAGGAGTTATTGTAACATGCGTATTTGTCTGGTGTTCTGTGAGAGCAAGTATGCAAGGGAGTCCACTCTTCCATGTTAGTTTTAAATTAAATTATCAAAATCAAATCGAATCATTTTTATTTCAGGTATACAACCATATTAAAATTAAACCAGAATACAAATTAAATATTGAAAATAAAAATAATCTAAATAAAAATATTACATTACCTTACACAAATCAATAGATAAGTATACAACGTATTATTGTCAACGTTATAATTGTTTCTATGTTAATGAATGTAATTGGTGTTGTACCGTTTTAATTAACTATAAATAAATAACATTGAGATGAAACAGACCACTCGGTTTCAAACCAAAAAATAAAATGTTAACTTAGTGTCTAAGCGTTTATCAATTTTCTAGACACTTCTAAACAGTCTCTTTCTCTAAAGTAGTACAATAACGTGTTAACATGGTAACCAAGCAATAAAAATCCGACTGACAGCTCCTTACATAAACGTTACGGGTCATAACTCCCCACAACGACCATCCAACCCATCCTTCAGTGATTACATGAATATTTTCGTACATAAACTTGCACAATACTTATTTAATAGCTAGCTATCAAACTATAATGCGGGGAAAGCATCGCATGTGAGTCCCCGAGTCGGTATGCGCTCGCGCAGATGAAAGTACGGATTACACTAGTAATAATTCATTATGAACGAATTGTGACGCTTTATAGTTGCAATTTTCTGTTAAATTGTTGTGTTGTTTTCAGTTTTAATGGGTTTAATTTCAGAATTTTAGTTTGTAATTTGGGTATTATGTGACCGATCTTGGAATTATGAATAATGGATGCCTAAGTTCATTTATTTATCATGTTTCCTGTTCTCAGACCTTTTTGGCTTTTAGACGTCATCAGTAATTTTATCATCGCTTTGTTTACTAACATGATAACGTCAGTAACTTTGTCAAATTGGTGGTTTCTTTAGGTAACTTTAAAACGAGCCCTTAATCCACATCTTATGCCCTTATTTCAATTTAAATGAGGTCAGCATTCTTGTCCTTGTATGTAGAGATACATCTCTATAAGTCATCTTTTCAGTAGTCACACTCACACCCTTTCTAGCCAACTTTAACATATTTGTTCTTCCGTACCGTACTCAACACACACAAAATAGTAAGGCGATTGCCTTACTATTTTTTGTGTGTTGAGTCATGATGTCAGACTTAAGTTAGAGTTGCGTGTATAGACTTTGCTAAAAGATACGACTATACATTTCAATGGACAATGCCTTCTATGGAAGATAATATTTATTACCATGTAGATCTAAGATTAAAAGAAAAACATTGACTTCACTGTTGCAACTTTAGTTGATATCCCGAAGTACACTCGAGAGCAATGAATCCGGGTCACTTAAAGAATCCTAAAAATCTCGGAAACTAAAAATGCTAGGTTAATGCAATAAATTGTATTTAATAGACAATGTAATACTCCTTAAATGAAGGTATTAAAACTTCTTAGTTATTGTAAAGTTATATCATAAAAAAATCAAATTTGAAAAAGGGCCACTTTCGAAGATGGAACTACGAAATTACAGCATTTGGTTTTGCTTTTGTTTGTAATCTGTCATTTATGTGGGTACATAAACCATGTTGATAGTGCTCTATATTCATTATTCAAGCTGAAATTATGTCGCTTACGCCTGAAGAATGCACCAGAATACTTACAATGCTGGAAACCGGCCGGAGTCAGCGCGATACAGCCAGGACTGTCGGTGTGTCGCTGTCAACAGTACATAGAGTTCTCCGACGTTACGAAGAAACTGGTTCTAACCTACGCAGACCAGGAACGGGCAGAACCAGGTGTACCACAGCACGAGAAGACCGATACTTGGTGAACACCATGCTTCGAAATCGCTTTCTCACAGGAACTGAACTCACAAATCAGTTTCGACGCCTCGGAGGAAGTAACCCAAGTGCATGGACAGTAAGACGTCGGCTTGCTGAATCTAACTTAAAACCCCTTAGACCTGCAAACGGCCCTAAACTGGAGCGTGGGCATCGTATTTCAAGACTAAGATATGCCCAGAGCCACGTAAATTGGAGTATTGAAGATTGGTCAAAAGTTATGTTCTCCGACGAATCAAAATTTATGCTCTACAAGCACGATGGAAGACACAGAGTGTATCGAAGACCAGGGGAAAGATTCAAGCAAGCATGCATCGAAGAAAAAGTAGCCTACGGTGGTGGGTCTGTACTTGTGTGGGCCGGAATTTCTTCTGAAAGTCGCACAGAGCTGGTGATCATAGAAAACGGCTCTTTAACTAGCGTAAGATATGTGGAAGAAATCCTCAATGATCACGTTGGTCCATTTATGGTCAATTTAGGTGAGGATGCTATATTTATGCATGACAATGCCCGACCTCATACAGGTAGGATTGTGAATGACTACCTTCAAGAGATGAACATTACTCGTATGGAGTGGCCAGCGCGCAGCCCGGATATCAACCCGATCGAGCATGCTTGGGACGAGCTAGGCAGATGCGTAAAACAACGAAACCCTCCCCCAATCACGCTTCGTGAGCTCAAAATTGCTCTCACAGAGGAATGGGAGAATATTCCCCAAAATCGTATAAGGAACTTGGTGTACAGCATGCCAAACCGCGTAAACGCAGTAATGGAAGCACGAGGAGGCAATACGAAGTATTAAAATTCAAGAAAATCGTAATAAAGTTCAAAAATTTCATGTTTCCTATTTTTGTTTTAAGGAGAGATCAGCAGTTTTTTTCTTTATGTAATTTTGTGTTAATAAAATGTATGGTGACTCATATTTTTTTTACTTTCATTTAAGGAGTATTACATTGTCTATTAAATACAATTTATTGCATTAACCTATCATTTTTAGTTTCCGAGATTTTTAACATTCTTTAAGTGACCCGGATTCATTGCTCTCGAGTGTAGTTGAATCTCTGAAAATGTCATCAAAACAAAAACTGTTCCGAAACCAAAAAATGTAGAAGTTCTATATACAGTGATCGTATTTTTTTTTAAACTTGTGTGTTCACCAGTATATATCGCATTAAAAAAAGCTTTTTTCTCTCTTTTTAGAAACAGGTTGTGCGTTTTCTGCCAGTCAACTGTCACGGAGTTAAAAATGAATTAATGATATTTAAAGAAGATGGGACATTTATATTTCAAAGTGGATGCCCAAACACCGCTAAACTATGTTAAAAACACAATAAAACAAACAACAATTGCAGTAAAAACCATAACAATGTCCCATAGGAGCCACAAAGGCTAATAAATATAAGTTTATCGACGTTGAATGTAAACCGCATCGATTTGAGTAAACAAACTATTGTATGACTGGAGATATTGTAGAATGTATCGCGGGCTTGTGACCTGGGTGTTAGGAAATGAGATGCGTACAGTTTATTAAAATGTGCGTGGTTCAAAACCATTGAATCGTGTGGAAGAGAATTGAACTGAAACTTGTAATTTAACGAAAGAAAACTGAAGTTTCTTTATTATTAATAAGTATTCTTATTTACATATGATGAATCTGGAAAAGTCCAATGAATAAAAAAAATACTTAGGAAAAGTAACCTGGTTTATGATATTCAACATGGCCAGAGATCGCGCAAGACAGGGAGGTTTGTAAGGACAAGGGGGGGAGGGGGGCCTTAGCCACGTAGTGGGACATAACATAAGCTAAGAAAAAGATATTCGACTGGTTCTGATTGACACTGAAATCTGATCCAATATGAAATTGGGTAAATGCTGAAAATAATGATGCAATGGAAAATTAGTTTATACTAGTATACGTATTGGTAACTTGTATCTATTCTTTTAGGACGAATTGGACCAAACTTTCATATCTTGTATAAATCTTAACCTGCAAATAAATTATGAATTTTTGAACGTTTTTTCATACAAATATTGTCAGACGTCAATTTTATTCCACGTTTAAAGGTCACCAGACTTTGGCAAAATCAGTCCATAGTCAATTGGTTATCTACTCTCTGACAAAAAATATTTTATGGACCATTTTACGAACAAAAATATACATAACAATATTTTTAATTCCCTCCTTCCACCGTAAATGGTAAATTATTATATTTCTGTAAGTAGGTTTGTACAAACACTTTTACACGTCAATCATATTTTTAAAACTAGATGAGGTCGGCGTTTCCTATCTGACTACTCTGAGAAGAAAGGCTGAAATAAACTCAGAGGTCACAATCTCTATTAAAGACCAGACATAATCTTGGTCAGATCATGTGAAGACCATGTAAATTGGTGTCTGTAATGGTTTTTTGAGGAAAGAACCACACAGATTGAGTGGACTGTCCAGTCAGTGCACGCATTTGTCAGTAACAGTGCAGCTTAACTCTGAACATAAGGAGCTCAACGATTCGACGAACAATACAAAAGAAAGGACATTTGGGTAGGCCGCATAAACTACTTAAACTGCCAGACCATGATTAAAACTAAAACAAGGACCCACATAGTCCTCACATTCACAATAAATAAAATAAAATAATACTTTTTACAGTAAATATTCACGTCTAAAATTGTGTCAAAATAAAATAAAAAATCAACATTCACTGTGTAAATTTATAGGACAGTCAACAACAACATGACATTCCTCCACCATAATATAACAAATAATCTCCACAATAAACCATTCGATAATGTCTTCAGTTAACAACGTAACCGCCTGCCTCAGTAAACGATGATGTCAAATTACTTCATCTCACGTCTAGCTGGAGACATCTCGATTTCTACTGCGCTCGAGCGTGGCGGAGTCTTGGGCACCTGTCCCACCGCCGACGATTAACGAAAAGCGAGTTGCGAGCAAGCAACGAGCGATTACTCGCTGGTATGCGTATGTATCAAGCGTGAATCTCTCAGCGAGCGTTCAGCCCGCCAATCGAGTAGTCTCTTTGATAGCTCTTGTGGCTGCAACGCGTGCTCGCCGGCGGCGCGGTGTGAACAGTCAGCGATCTACTATTAATGTAGGTATCTATTTTGCTCACACAGGACCTACAATCTTTTGTACCTTTTTTGAGCGACAAAATTGTTCCTTCCTCGTTGGCGGTGGGACAGGTGCTTATGACTGGCACGCACGGGATTATTGAACGGTGCGAGACTGTTTTTATTGACATTAATTACTTCGCATAAATAGCACTTTTTGTTTCGTTAAACTATACGAGTAAGTATTGCTACTAGAAAGAATTCAACGAAAAGAGAACTGCTACATAACACTACAATATTTTTGAGTACCCATGTGATTTTATTGTTATTTTATTTCACTCCTTCATTAAAATTAAAAAGAATTGATTGAGCTTTATGTACTTACATACCTATCTTTTGTCACTTCAGTGTACTTTTACGGCACCCAACACTTTATGTAGGTGCTTTATACAGTGATGCAATTATAAAACTAGAAACCTCTTTGCAAATTTCTGAGTTCTCTACGTACCAGGGATGTTATGGAGCTCCGTAACCGTAACCGTAACTATCGGATATCCGAAATATAAATATATCCGTAACCGTAACCGAATCCGTTTCACAAGTTTCGGATTGTTTCGTATAAGGGTAGTAGGTATATAATAATACCTAATTCTTAAAAACACGTTAGAAACAGTGGAACAGAGGTTTACTTTACTAATTATTATAACATCTCTAAATAATTACTTACCTATATGACTGATTATAATACCAAATGATAACCTAGACTAGATAAAACCTATAAATAAAACCTAATTATTACATCCTATTTGTGTTTATATTTTACTTCAATCTAATATCCATAACCAAAACTATCCGAAACTAACGGATAATCCGAAATAATTACATATCCATAACTGTATCCGAAACTGATATAATTTTATTCCTATATCCATACCCGTATCCAGATCCGAAATATCATATCCATAACATCTCTACTACGTACCTACCTATAACTTTTATTTTAAATAAAAAACACCCTAGTATGTTTCGAATGATAAAATTGAGTGATCTTTATCAGTAAGCGATTTTACACGGTTAAATCGTTGCGATTCGTCTTCAATTATGTAGTGATCCATAGCTAAATGTCGAAAGATGTTACAACTGTCTCCTATTATCTAAGTTGTAGCTTAGACACCTCCTACATTATTCAAATTATGACTTTTAAAGATCCAAAAAAATATGGTGCAATTCCGTTTTGATCACGAAGACGATTCTTTTGGAATGTTTTCTTTTGACATCCATTGACATTTGATTTATCAGATGTCAAAATAAATCATTTCTATAGGGTTAAATATAAGACGGTAAACCCTGATTTTTGAATATTAGAGTTGCCTTTTTCTTCGCTTTGCTCTTGACAGAGCGGTCGTGGTCACGATGAATGTCCAATCGCAGATGTAGTCGTAGCTCGCCTCACGATCACTCTCCATCTAGTTCTATTAGATGACAGTCTAGTGCATTCATTAACAGGGCCTCCAAGTGGGGATTTAATTTGATCGGTCCACCTCATCGGAGACCCCCGCGTGTCTTATTACCCTCCACTCTGCCCTGCACCACTAGACGCTCTATGGAGTCATTATTGCGCCTGGAAACATGACCAAAGAATGCCAGTATTTGAGACTGTACTAGTGCTGATAGACGCTGTTTGATGCCGAGTTTACGGAGTATGGAGACGTTTGTGCGGAATTCTGTCCATGAGATCCCAATTGGGGTTGCCAATATCACCAAAATGAGCCATCGCTTTAGATTTTACCCAAACTGCTTTCCCTCTGAGGCTTTTTTTCCTTAGTCGCCTGTTATGGGGAACAGCAGCGGTCCTAAAATTTTAGTTTAGTCTAACGTGTCACCTAATGTATTCAAAACTAACAAAAATCTTGTTTTATTTTCAGGAACTGAACCAGATCAACCGAGAAAATATCCCGTTAAACTGGTAAGTTTTAATAGTTTTAAATTAATCACTTTATTTACCTTTATCATTTACTTAATTCTACGCCATCCTCGCAAATATACTGAAATTACTATTACCTCTATACATAAAACTACTCACATAACATAATTAAGAGTCAAATTGTCCTGTAATCTACAGGATATTTTAATTGCAAGATGTAATTATAAGTTAATAGTGATATTTATGTTGTATTTAAGTTGAGCCTCTCTTGACTTTGACATATTTCATCACGGATGGAAACAATTATTGTTTGTAAGCAAGTGACGAAATCTTGTTTTATTAGTACATTACTGCCGCGGTCTGTAATGACTGCGTTGCCGGTAGTGCTGATGATGGCCGAAAGCGCAGCGTAGCGCAGACCAACACAGCGCGGTTAGCATTGCAGCCCTTAAGTAATGAACAAACTGAAATAATGCGCTTTATAGCGCAGACAGCAAGGGCTGCAATGTAAAATGAAATATTCACCACGCCTCGGTTTTGTGTCTTTCCCACGCTTTTGTTTCTTTTAATATTAACTTTTTTTTATAAAAAGGGCACAAAACCTGATCCGGCAAACTATAGGCCAATTTCTTTGTTGCCCACTTTGGCAAAAAAAAACGAAAAAGTTTTAAAAGACCGCTTAAGTAGACATCTTAATTTAAACAAAGTAATTAATTTAAGACAATTTGGATACCAGAAGAATGTTGGTACGGGAGATGCTATTTATATGTTACTAAATGGTGTAGTTAGTCAAATAAATTGTAAAATGAGGGTAGCTGGTATTTATTTGGATTTAAGGGCGGCCTTCGACACTATTGACCATAAACTACTCATCACTAAAATGGACCACTATGGCGTAAGAGGTAAAGCCTTACAACTATTCACTTCTTATCTTAAAAATAGAAAAATGTTTGTCGAACTTGATTCTACAAAACCAAACGGATATAAGTGCAACTTAGGTCATCTATGTTAAGTATTACAGCCGGTGTGCCTCAAGGATCAATTTTGGGCCCCTTGTTGTACATATTGTTCACTAATGACCTAATCAATTTCGCACATAATCTTTTACCGGACATACAACATGTAGTATTTGCGGATGACACAAACGCTATAGTTGCAGCTAACGATATCCAAGACCTTACTGTTAAAGTGAACGCAGCTCTAGAGGCCTTTCATTCTTGGTTTAATGCGAATATGCTTATAATAAACACGACCAAAACCAAAATTATGTTATTAATATAATAAGACAATATGGACATTGAACTAGACAAAATTAAAATTGAGCTTGTCAGAGAAGTCAAGTTTTTAGGAATTAATATTGATGAATTGTTGAATTGGAAGAAAGAATTAGCAGCATTGGATTCATCTATATCATCTGCTTGTTATGCCTTAAGAACTCTTAGAGATGAAGTTACCATAAAACATTTAAAAATGGTATACTATGCGCTGATTGAGTCCAGAATGAGGTATAGCATACAGTTTTGGGGAAATAGCTACAATTACAACTGGCATAGGGAATTCATTCTCCAAAAAAGAGCGATCCGAACCATTGTCCGCATTTCTCAACGAGACACATGTCGGCCATATTTTAAAGAACTTGGTATTCTCACAGTACCTAGCCTTTACGTAGTAGTATTATTAAACACTTTTAAAAAATATGTTTACGACTACGAAACAGACGAGAACAGGCTGGTTAGGGAAAAATCGCGTAGAAAAGACTTTGGAAACAAAATCATACCGACTTTAGGAGTAGTTAAGCATAGTCCACAGTATCAGGCAGTTTAAATATTTAATAAATTACCGCTTGAGTTAAAAAGCATACTGTATACAGGCTCATTTAAGGCAAGGCTCAAGGCATTCCTGTTACAAAGATGTCTCTACTCATTAGATGAGTTGTAATAGTCCTAAAATTGCTCTTTAAACTGACATGTAATAATTTTTTATGGTGTTTTATTGTGTACCGTGTTCATATGACTTTTATTTTTATTTTTTGATTATTCTTTTTCGTTTGAATTGCAATTATTTTATTGACATAATGGTTTAATAATTTATGTTTGCATGGTATTTTACATTTTATTCAATAATTTTCTAATTTTAATTTAATTGCATGTTTTCATATATAGTACATTTGTACATGTAATACTGTTGTTAACGTTTCATGTTGAATTATATTCAAACGCAATGTAAATTGTTACTGAATAAATAAATTGAATTGAATTGAATTGAACTAAGCAATGATGATTGTACTGCCTGTACTTATACAGCCAAATTCTGAATAATAGTAGATTATACACCAAGGAGGTAAAGCAGTGTCATATGTCGCGGGCGATGTATTGAATCCCGAGCGTAACGAAGGATTCTAGTTTTAATAAAATTACAATTACAGTTAGTAGACCTATTTAAAACAATTAAAAGTTAACGGTAATGTTTGATACATCAGCCCAGTTGTGGAAAGAAAAAGTTGTTTTTACTCGGTACATTTATTGAAGTGCAGGTAGAATTGCGGTTGAATAAAGTTTCAGAAACTTGGGTCGGCTGAGGATCATTTTGGATCGTAAAAGTTGGTGAAGGTGGTGCTTGAGGCAGCGGGCTAGATGAATAGTGTTTTGATGTTGATGGTTGCGGTGACAAAGGTGTCCAAGGATGGGTTATCGACGGTGTTTTTAGTTTGATGTTGTCACCAATGCGCAGCTTATTTTATCCTTATTCTGCATAGAATTTTCAATGTAGCTCTCCTCATCAAATCTCCATCCACCTACTTTTAATCTAGGTCATGTCTGGTCCTGAATTCGCCAATAGAGTAAAAAATGGTTGTCTGTAATGTCGGTTTACGGACGATCATTTTACGTGATAACGTCATAAGGAGTGTAAGAGAGATAAATGCGTGCGTGCGTGCGCTTAGGCCGATCGTGCTTCTCTATCGCTTGTTCCGCGCTCTCGCTTGCACGCTCGGCTCAGGCGGAACGTGACAATGAGTCATGTTTTTTCGTGCGTGCAGCCCGGTTCTTCGATTTATAAGACGTTATCACGTCAAAAGAAAAAAATAAAGAAAACTCGTTTATTCTGCACAAACAAGACCGCCGAGTAACCGATGTTGTCCTGAAACAATGGACCCGTGTAGAGCTCGGCATTTGTCAATTTCAGGTATTTCACAATTGCAAAAAAAAATGTGCAGGTCTCAATGGTAAATGCATGGCATTAGTATGTACTACGGAAAATGTTAGTATACTATTTTTACTGGAGGTTCCTATGTTCCAAATTAAAATCACATTAATGACCAGCGGCCATAATGAAATTCAGTAAAATATTAATGACCGGCTAGACCCCAGGGCTTTAATGACTTAATTTAGGTTAGGTTTGCATGATATATAATTTGACATTGTCGAGCAGGTGGTGTGAAAAATCTTTTTGCACCTGACTATCTTTGAAGCAAAACTTGACAATAATGTATTTTCAAAGGAAATCGCTGGTGGCTAAAACTCACCAGCAATGAAATTCCATACAACTTTGCTGGCGACTATTGAGTAGCGCGGAAAGGTCGACTTTGCTCAAAGAAGGTTGTCAAAATAATGACCACATTACAAGCTTTTTTGAGCAAAAATTTTTTTTTAAGCTTCATACAAAATCATATTGTTCTTACTTTTATAATGAAAGAGAACGGTAATTTTCTTATTATGTAAAACATTATGTTTGACACAATAAGAAAAAGTATTAATCAGAAATAATAAACAAGTTAAAAATGCAATATATTCCACGTGACAAAAAAGAAACAGAAGTCAGCGAAAATCCTGAAAGATTTAAAAAGAAAATCAAAACAGAAATAGGATGTATTGTCAGAATGGTTAGGTACTTAAGACAATTATTGTTATCAATGCTCAAATGTCTAACTGTCTTTCGGAATAGCAATTCCGAAATCGTAGGTACCTAGGTAACTATTATACTATGTAGGTATTAACATTTTGCTTTGCTAAAGACAATAATTGCCAACCTACAGAGCGTCCTTTCTCTCCGCGTCTCCCTTCGTCAAGCCAATAATTATTAAAATTAATGTTTCTACAACTTAATTACCCAGCAATATAATAATTACATAATTTAGTAACCGCATCATTTAGCATATTTAGTAACAAATTCTTCCCTAGTAATTGCTCCGGCCGGAATTCATATATTTATGAAACCCGCGCGCGGTGACTTTGAATGAGCGCAACAACCAATTAAAATGTTATAGTAAATCCTACGTTTTTCTCGTTTCGCGTTCCCATAGGTACTATTGTGTGAGAGGCTTATGTAAATAATGACGATTAATGATGCCCCTGTTAAGCTGCTTGTGTAACATGTAACATAATTCGGTGTCGCGAAAGAACCTCGAAGGCTTAGGTGTTCCTACAACAAACTAAATTCGTTGGTATTGGTTGTGATTTTGTTGACACAGTGTTTGAGACACAACACACAAGAGGGGTCGCTGCTGTCACTAATGTCATCTGTCAGTCACGTAAAATGGCGGGAAACAGATAAAAGTGGGGTCGTCTGAACGATAGACCTTGGTGTGGTAGTGAGCGAGTGAAGTGATAATGTTCAACTTAATTAGGGAATAAACAGGATTCTACACTATCCAAATAAAATGATTATTTCAGGACTAAATAATTTTGAACATGCACACCATTTTTAAATAACATAACATAACATTACATCACGCCTGTATTCCCCGAAGGGTAAGGCAGAGGTGCACCTATAGTACGCACGACGACATCAAGTTATACATTTGCAGTATAAGCTGACTTCTCATTGTAAAAAAACCCTAAAACTGGAAATAAATACCTTAATATGTCGTCGTATGGACACCAACATTTCCCCAGTTATGATTAAGTCCCATGGAATAGGGGACGAGTCTATTGCCATAAACCGGGCACAAATCCAGACTCCAGGATGCTACTGACACATTCCAGGTGGAAACACCCAATAACACTTTGTTCGACCCAGGAATTGAACCCAGGAGCTCATGCTCAACCATTTTGTTACTTGAACATAAATTATGTATACCTAACTAGCGACTATAATTTATAATATTTATACATTTAAAACATGACCTAAATCAATGTTTATATTGGTATTTATTATGATAAATGTGATTCAGGTCAATATACTTGTTTGTAATTAAACTATCATAAAATAGTGTTACAACTACACGTTCATAAAACTCGTAAATAAACAACTTTTTACTTTTATTACTCATAGTTCAACTACTAATAAACGTTACAAAACTCACACACCTTAACATTTACTAAAAGCTTATTAATGTACTGAGAATACCAAATGTCTAGACATTACATTAAACACTAGTTGTATGTACCTACATGCATTATAACTGAGATATTGACATTACTCTTTAAAGTGGTTCAATTTAAAATAAATAAAAAATGTCATCACCTCACGACAAGATCACACGATGTGTATTGATCTATAACAGATTATAATTAATCGATTCGTAAGAATGTCATGGACCTAGTTATGTGTATCCTAAGAATTATTGCTTGATTATTCTTTGTAACTTATTTTGAAACGGTGGTTACTTGCTAACCATTTAAAAGAAAATACTTAGGTATCCACATAATATCCAAAGTTTAATTAACATTGAGGTGTTTAATTTATCCATTACTACAGGGTGCATTTAGTACATGATTCTAAACGGATGCGTTGTTTTTTTGTTATAGATTATTAAAAGAAAATGCTGTTCCATACATTTTCACCGCGTAGGTATTGCACTTTTCTATAAAACAGCCGATTATTTTTATGATAACCGACGCTGAATTTCTGTGCTGGGGGGTCTAGGATCATGTGCTGAATTCATGGTTACAGTTTGCGCATCGCAGCCCCCGCCACATTGCATAAATAACAGTAGACTTCTTTTGAATATTTTTTTTTCAGCTGAAAAGCACAATACTGTAGGGAAGCATACCTATTGATGCTATGCTTAAGAAATTAAAGGGCTATATGCAATTTGCCTATCAACTACAAGCTGTGTGCCCTATGGGATTTCCCATCGACCAAAATGACGGACTTCCATACGAACTAGCAGGGGAACAATTTTCAAACATCCTTCAGTATTGCTCACTTTCGTTACAAAAGGAACTCTTGTGCAAAATTGATGAAGTTTTAAACATCCTTCGTTAGTGACAGCTTCATTACACAAGGAATTCTTATGCAAAATTGATGAATTTTCAAAAATCCTTCATCAGTGCTCACTTTCGTTACACAAGGAACTCTTGTGCAAAATTTTATGTGCCAGTAAAATTAAGAATTTTATTAAGTGGGTAGATGTTTCTCAGTTTAATTACTTACTAATGAGACTGACACGTAAAACAACGGAGACTTCCACCTTATATAAATGGGCCATCAATCACTTCAGTCAATTTCTAAATAATAATAAAAAAGTTTGTGCAAATCACTCAAAGCTAACTCCTACAGTCATGTTTTAAGAAACACTTAAACCGATACATCACACATGTCTACCGATGATTACGGTTGTTACTCGGTACTTGAAGCAAGCTATAAATCTGTAGGCCTTGATAACATCTAGAGATATACATAATAACATGCGTTATGGCAGTTGTGAAGTGCTGTGAAATTGACGTGAATTTGTGTGTGTATGAAATTCACACATACACACACACACAAAAACTATTCACATCATGAATGGTCATAAACATGCTATTTTCAAGAAAGATCTTCAAACTGTTGAATAAGTTGTTATGCTACGGTTTTCGATAGGAAGATGCTGTACGTAAAGCTAGTTTTAGAGATAGGCTTGAATATTATTAGGTTAATAATTCTGATAAGGTTTTTTTTTTATACTCACGGCATTGGTCATAAAATGAGAAAAGGCATTAATGAAAATAATGTGGTTTGATTCAAAACCTGTAATTCAAAATATAACCCGTACCTACTAAATAAATAAATCCCGTATTTTATAAATCGGATAAAAAATATTGTGTTGTTAACGTTCACTACTGAACATGTACCATCAAACGGGGTGAATAGGGAAGTAGGGGTGAATCGGAACGAAACTTTAAAAGGGATTTAAAAATTGAAATAACATAGATTGTGGCCAGAGAGGACTCTAATGTGTTTACTATATTATAATGAACGATTATGTGCCATTGTTGGCAACAAACTATATATTTCAATGTTAAAATTAATTTTAAAGTTTCGTCCCGATTCACCCCTGCATCCCTATCCACCCCGTTTGTAGGTACCTCCCTTCAACCCTGAACCTGAACTAGTGCATTATTTTAATTGATAACCATCATTCTCAACTTGATGATATAAAAATATATTTAAATTCAAATTGAGCTTTTTCTGACAAGAAACATTTGTGCATATATTTTTCTTATAATCAGAATTCAAGATAATGAGGCCTAAAGTCGTAATGATCAAAATCATGCCGGCCCTATCCATGCATGTGTGTGTGGTGGACTCACTGCACACGAGTGACGTTGCTCCACGCGAAAGTTCAAGGACGGCTAACAGTTTGGTACAGCCGGTACAGACGGCAGAACAAACGTCACTAATTTATTGATATTATAAATTGAAGTCAGTTTTAGTGTCGGTCTGTGTAACTGGTTAGTTCTTCGAACTACACAATGGAATTTGATGCGGTTTTCAAAATCATTCTCAACAAAAAACTGTTTACTCTGGATACTCTTCTTATACTAAATTAACTAACAAGCTATTAAAATTAAAATATTAAACCAAACCTAACTAAAACTATTAACAAACTAAAATATGGCGTCGAAAAATTCCTCCGCATCGCTGTCGACTGGTAATGTACCCAAGAGACTGGCGGCATTGATATTGCATTCACTATCATTTGGAATTTATTCCGGAAGGTGTATAATGTGTGTATAATACAATTATAAGAAACTTCATATAATAAAGAAAAATATTGGTACTTTGTCAGCACGGGGCGGGTCTCTAGTAATAAATAATAATTATCGGTCAAAATATTATGGTCTCTTCTTTTTACAACCGTATGTAAGTTTGAAATGATGCATGATGTTAGATTTTGTAATTCTGTTGTTGCAGTGTGATTGAGAAAATGTTTAGTAACTACTAAAATATAAACGAATGGTGGAATTAAAATAAATGGTTGTTGTTATTGTTGAATTATTTCTGAGTCGGTCAAAGGTTTTCAATTATTTTTTGTAATAAAAGCACCTTGCTATTTAGCATCTTGCAATCCACAAAGATTAAAAACAAAAATGTTGTTACTAAAAAAATTCGTAACTCATAGAAAAAAGAAACGCTTCGGTGTATGAATGACGAGTAAAATAATAAAATTGTTATCAAAAGAAAACGACAGTTTGCCAACCAATCACCTTTCACCGAGTAATTTTTACTAATTATAATATACTATCCAATGGTTGGTAGACATCTTTTACAACACGATGAAAACATTCAACAGGATCATTTATAATTAAATTCATCAGTCAATCTCAAGACCTTAATACTATTAAAAAGTTACAGTAAATTTCATGACCTTATCACTTTTAAATTAGGTTAAAAATCTCTAAAAATAAAATTAAAATGTTACACTTTGTCTGCGGACGCTACATCACGTACCGTTCGTCCGTACGCATGCTCTTAACGACTACGTAAAGGCCATCTTCCCATCGACTCTATCACTCGTACAGTCAACCAGTTAAAGTTACCTACGTAGTAACAAATTGACATTGACAGCACCTTTATGTTGTATCAGTAAGGGCGGTTTTCGTAGTGCAAGTGTCACCACTACCATGCGGTTGACTGTACTTGTGCTAATACTCCTACTCGCGCTCGTGTCGCGTCCGAGTCAATGAAAGTGATGTGGGGAAGGTTACTTGCGCTGTTGGTGATTTGGGTTTACGCATTACACGATCGTTAAATGTTTTGGGATCATGAATTTTTAGATATGTATCTGAATAGTATGCGCTATTTATTATTTTATGGCGTATGTGTTGCTATACAGGGTCAAATTAAATTAGCTAGCGAAACTTCGCAGACGTGATGGGTACCGATATCTAAACATGATAAAACGAAAAAAACAGATTTTCTAAACTCATTCTTGAAGTAAATACACTAACAGCGAAATAACTCCTCAAAATGCTTTTTCTTTATGTTACATGACATAATTAAAAAAATTAAAAAGTGAAAAGAAAAAAAAAGAGAAACACACACACATTTTTTTATTTTTAACCATTTGATATCGATACCCATCACATCTGCGGAGTTTCGCTAGCTAATTTAATTTGACCCTGTATATTGTGATATTGAGAATGTGATAACAGCATTGTAATTGTACCTACTGTAACATAGACTTTGATGAGACGACCATACGGCAATACGTCCGTCTACCGAAAACAATATTAGCAATATCTGTAGTATTTCACCATATTTTTAGCATGCGGTTTAGATGTCCTGAACGCATTCAGTTTCATTTGTGAAAGCCCTTAATTAAAGCAATACATCATTAGCTCTTTATAAATTAAGAAAAATATAAATCGAACTATAGCTAGGTACATTCACTACACATAAGTATCCAATTTAACATTTAAATCCAATTAATTCCATGCATACAATCCATCAAACATCTACCCTTTTATGAAAGTCCTTCAAGGTAATTACTTTAAGACAATCCCAATGACTCATTGCCCTTGATCTTAAGAAAAAAATCCTACAGGTCTTCCGGTATTATCGACCGTAATAAGCCGTAATACCGACCCGACCGGTATTACCGGCTGCTGGTCGGTAATTGTTACTGAAGTTATGTCGTGTTATCACTCTTTTTATTTTGATAGCTGGTACACGTTTAAAGGTTTATTGGGACCGGTAGGAAATTTGTGAATGGTTGACGTAAGTTAGGGTTTTTCCTTATAGGCTGGGTAAATGACTTTTGTTATTTGTGTCTGGTATCCGAGTTTCTTAAAAACATTTACAAATTCAGACCCACAATAAATACGACCAGAATATTAAATATAACAGTATTCAGAGGACTCTCAAGTTATTTTTTGCAACTATTGCCTTTATTGGCGACCTTTTTAAACGCAAAAAATATACGCGATAGTTCATAATCTGTCCATGGCAAACCGACAAATCGTGAACTGGTATCAAACTTACATGCGACGGATCGCACCTTGCGCTAATACTAAATAGCCAAGTAACTGCGACCAACTTTGGGATTAGCGATCGCAGGCCGCTGGGTCGGGGTGCCCTACTAGGGTGGCGGTACTGCGACCAATTCAGCTACCACCAAGACCGACAAATCAGGGACGGTTCACAATTATAAGCGTGATAAAATCGGACAGATTGTGAACCCTGTCGGCAAGAGCAGGTTCGTTCACAATTTGTCGGTTTGACATGGATAGATTATAAACTATCAAAAATTAATACGGTATATTGTAAACAGTATGGTACAGTTCAAATTAATCGACAATTTACAATCTCGCGAGATAGATTTTGAACTAACGGTGTTCACAATCATACGGTAACATATATACCCGTTACAAGTTCCATCAGGAATTTCTACTACAGTTTCTAAAACAATCTACTACAATTGTGCCCAGTTGATGGCAATAGACTCGCCCCCGTTATACATAAATGGCAAAATGCATGTGTACAGTCAACCGGATATCAGTGGTAACACTTGCACTACGGAAACCATTTTGGTAGAATCAAAGGTGCTGTCGATGTCAAATTGCTACCACAGATCTAGGGGTTTACTGTGCCTACAATTGACCTCTGGCCACCCCTTCGGGGAACACGGGCGTTATGCTATGTATGTTATCTTACTAATTCAGGAAACCAGTCTAATGAGCAATTCACATTTCTAATCACCATACGAGAATGTAATCTTGTTACCTTATTAGATGTCTAACCACAGCTGGTGTGTCAATAATTTAATCATCACAATACCCCGTTCTCACGGCAAAAGCTTAATTGTAACACTTATATAACTGATCGCGTGACGCCTGCGCGTGCGCACTCAATCTAAAACAGTTCTTATGTGATCCAAGATAAGAGCTATTTTGGAACGTGAGAAAATCAATCTAATTTGTGATTTGGTATGTTTCAAAATGGGGTGTTTTGTTTTCTAAGTGCTGAATTTAAGAAATAAGTTGGAAATTGTAATACTAAGTATGTGTAGTGGATATTGAGAGTGTTATTTGGTAACTGTCAAAGGTTTCGATTACAGTAGTAATTTATAGAATCCCGGGACCAACTCTCAGACATTTATGCCCATTGTTCTTTGCGAGACCACTCGGTCCTTATTCCAATGTAATTAGGGTTAACGTAAAAATGTTTATCTATTGCTTCCATCCAAAAACCAACCACCTAATAAATAATTTCTAGCAGGCTTTTCGACTAAGCTACGCTTTTAATCTACATATTTATAGCTTTTATTCTAAAAATCTAACAAAACCAAGCTAACCATGTAAGTGAATCACAAAATATGTTTTTTTTTTTGTAATTGTGGCTTTATGCAGGTGGGCATAAATAGTTACAGCTTTTTTTTAATCATGCGTGGTACGGAACACTCAATACTCGAGTATGACACGCACTTTTTATTATAATACAATTTTTTAGATCCAAATCTTACAAAACACGACATCCTACTGCACATCCTACATTTATATAACTATCATGGATGACATCTAAGCTACTAACACAAGCAATATCACTAACAATAAAGTTTTACTTTCACGCCAAATAAGGCTCGCTGCAAACGACCAATAAATACTGACCCGAGATTTTACATCAGAGAAACTGAACGAATGTATTGAAATCGTCATATCTGATGGTATTGTGGTATTGAACCATAATTTTGGTAGTAATGTCAAAAGATGAGATCGATAATGTTTGAGGCTGTTATGTAACGGTGTTGTATTATTACAATTTGGTATTTGATATTAGCAGTAGAATGATCATCAGTTTTAGGAAGCCTGACCAAGTTTGTAATCATTGACAATCTGCTATAATAATCTAATGTTAGGTGGGCTGATTGTTTAAAATAACAACCTACCTACCAATCACAAAAATGAAATCTAACCATTCTTATTTCAGTTGACTGGGCTACGCGATTTCCAACTATATTTTACAACATGTATAAAACGATCAAACATGAAAAAAAAACGGATCAAAGTGACTGCAACATTGATTTTAAAATTAATAGCAACATCACTTCATCTTTCGTGATTTTGTAGGTCATCACCATATTCCTATTCTTGTCCTATCTTACTTTACAACACGTTTTCTTCTTTCATGCCTCTGTCAACTGCCATACTGTCATTCACTTCCTTTTTCCATTTCATTCCTCACACTATCAAACGACATTTATATTCATGTCTCTTTCAGCCATATGCGTTTATAGAAAACAAGCTTTTGCCCGCGTCTTCGCCCGCGTGGAGATCGGATATTATCCCACAGGAACGTACTACCGAGATAAAAAGGGTCCTATGTGTTAATCCAGGTTATAAACTGCCTGTGTGCCAAATTTGATCCAAATCCGTGTAGCCATTTTTGCGTGAAAGAGTAACAAACATCCATCCATCCTCACAAACTTTCACATTTATTAATATTAGTAGGATAGGATAGGATAGGATAATATTAGTAGGATTTATATACCTACTGTAATTCAGGACTTTACACTTACGGTAGGCAATAACTAACAACTATAAAGGCACACCTATAAATATATAATAATAACTTTTATTTCATAAAAAAATACAGATTTAGAATGTTTTATATATACCTAGACAATTTAAATGAGCTTTGGTAGTAACACAATGCAATACAAATCTAAGAACTGAAATCTGTACACAATATGGAAAACCCTGCCTCTCAAACTAGTATGTGTGTGTGTGTGTGTGTGTGAAATAATACTGCAATAAACATTACAATCATGCAGTGTCTACTGAATAATTAGCACTGCAGCGGGTATTGACTCATCAGCTGTAAATAATAATTAATTTTCACTCATTTTACTTTTACAGTTCGCACGACACGCCATGTGTCTGTTATGTCTATATTTCTTTTATTTATTCTACAAATTACAGGAACTTTCTGTTAGTTGAAAATGGCTATGCTTTACCAGGGTTTTTACTAAGCAGTTTCATAACTAATTATCACTTTTCAGATATTATACTATCACTACTACTACACATACTACTACTACTTAAACTATTATTTGTTATTGTTATTATTTTTATTATAGTTAAGGTAATTTGACATACTACTCAGGGCGAATTTCACCAATTAAACTGAACTCGATCAGCACATTTTAACCGCGCTCAAGAGTTTGTCTACAGTGTCATCATTGTAACGGAATATTGTCTCTGACAGCTCTTGAACGCGGTTTAGATGTGCTGATCGTGTTAAGTTGCATAAGTGTTTGCACTAAGTAGTTATTACTAACCAAAGAAGACTATTATATCACAAGGCTAAAAAGAGAAACCAAGACGGCCAAATGCTATTTGAAGTTCAATTCTAAAGTTTCTTCCCAGTAAATTCCAAATGATTACAAACCCAACCGAAAAAAAATCCGTATTACTTAAAACCAACACAATCACACTAGAAAATTCTTCTCAATTTCCATTGAACGAGTCCTTGACATAATCGTCATAGTTTTCGAACTGATCGCAATTAGCAACGAGTCCCACACTCCGACCTCTCGGGGTACAAGTACAATAGATTTAGCTAATTAGTGTTTATGATACGAAAACTATTTTTATTCAACTTATTATGCGGTCAAGTACGTTTTGTTGGTGATTACGTGCGTGAGTCACATGCTAGGAGTATGGTGCGATCATACTGCAAGAGACGTCAATGTAGTTGCATTTGAATTATGCTAGGGATTGCAGTATGTTGTACAAGTCTGGGTACACACTTGAGGTTGGCATCTACAATTTGCTTATTTGCATCATCATCATTTCAACTGAAAGACGTCAACTGCTGGACATAGGCCTCCCCCAAGCACCGCCACTTCGACCGGTTCTGTGCTTCCCGCATCCAGTGGATTCCTGCGGCCTTCACAAGGTCATCGGTTCACCTTATCGGAGGCCTTCCAACGCAACGTGTTCCGGTACGCGGTCGCCACTCCAGAAACTTTCTGCCCCATCGGTCATCTGTTCTATGTCCCCTGCCCACTGCCACTTATGTTTGGCAATTCTTCGGGCTATGTCGGTTACTTTGGTTATCCTGCGGATCTCGTTATTTCTGATTCGATCACGTAGAGAAATTCCAAGCATAGCCCTCTCCATTGTCCTTTGGGTGACTTTTAGCCTTCTAATAAGGCCCATTGTAAGCGATCACATTTCAATGCCATACGTTCCTGGCATCATCGGTCTTCAGTTTTATAAGCTGGCTCTGCCCAATAGACAGATCTCTAGCAAAGACCTTGGAGCCTATATTCCGCTCTATCGCGACCTCAATACGGTCTCTATTAAAGAGGCGAAGGTCACTTTTCAAGGACTTAGAGATCCGTCTATTGTGCTGCTGGTACTTGAGCGCATCGTCTGAAGACTGCAGGATCATCTAGTACCTCTTTTCCGTTAGCTGTAAAGTAGGATTAGAGAGCTTCTTGTATTTATTTCTACGACGGGACTTGAAGATCTTAGACCCAACCGTATGGACCGGTTCACGAACCTATCGTTAAAATCATCCACGGAGCTCCCGAGGCACTCGAAATGATTCTGAAGTTCGAACTGAAAGCCCTCGGTGTTATGGACTTGAATTGGTGCTGGGTGGAGCGTAGACTTCATCAGTCAGATATTCTGAGTATAAAGTACGCCACCATGGTCGACACACTCTCAATCGTAACCACGTTGCTCACAAAGGGCTTATGGACGATAAACCCAACACCAACTTGGGACTGATGGTCACCCTCCCAGAAATAGAGCAAGTTTCCGGATTTGAGGATTATCGAGTCCTCCCTCACTCTTCGGATTTCAGATAAATCTACTATACCCCATCGCACCCTGCTCAATTTTTCCTCGAGTTCGGGTATCTTCTCTTTTGGTCGTTTCGGAGTGTAGCCATGTTGTATGTTGCCAGGTCTAGTTTTTGGTGATTGTGGTAGCCAGATCTCTTCCGGGGATTCTTAACGCCCCTTGCCTCACCGTGGCCTCGACCTTTACCGTAGCCAAGGGTAGGCGGGCCGCCGGGCACTAGAGGCCATTTGTTCTTGGTGATTGTCAGTTTTGGGGGGTTTTCTATAACCGCCACGCTTAGCAGGCAGGAACTTATTTGCATAGTGCTTTTTAATTAATAATACTATAGCTTTTATTTTGACGGGTAATTTAAAACAATAATGGGCAGCGGGAGTTACACTATATTATTATTCCTGTATACCTCTCTAAGCTTAACTTCAAGCTAAATTGCAAATAGGTTATAGGTTAATAATTATGTTAAACAAATAGCTTGGAGTAGTTTCACGTCAGGTTTGAATCCACGACTTCCTGCTCGCCAGATAGAACTTAAACAAACCGAGAAAGCTTTAGTTAGGCCAGTGTTAAGTCTGTTCTATACTGTGAAGGTTAAAAATAACCTTCGCCACAATATAAAATAATCATAACACATTTAATAACAGCAAGAACAAAAAGAATAAACAAGTGCACATCGTTACACTTTTAACCTAATCAACAACTCACCATGCAACACAAAATAAAACATCTAAACATACTCGTACATTCTATCATCTATAATTTGTTTGAGATCCATTAAGTCGAGCATCCTTGGCATCAGAATCGATAGACAATAGAGTCCGACCGCAAATAGTTTTCGGCTGATTTGCATTTCCGGCCGAAAACCGAAAACGAAATCGTAAAAATGTTTTATTGCTTCAGATAGATTTTTCTTTAGAAAAATCGATACTTCATTTGTTTCAATAGTTGTTGTTGCTTATTTGTGTCGATTTTTATCATTATATTTAATTGTTTAAGGGAGAAGTGCCAGGGCAGCCAGCGTAATTTAAATTTTCTTACTATTTTTGTAATTTGCAGGTTAGTGTCAGGTTGTATGTTGAACAAAATATCTCTAAGTTCATATAATTCCATTGAATGGCTATTTCATGAAAAAGTCATTCAATGGGATTATAACATTTCTGCGATTTCAGTTATTGTGCTTTTTGTTGTTATAACTATTGATTTTAAATGTTTTTCGGCCACCCTGCCGAAATTGTTAGTATTTTAAGGCCAAAAACGAAATAGCCGAAAATGGATATGTCGACCGAAAAGCGAAAACGAAATTCGTTCGGACTCTAACAGACAATCGACAATCGATTCAACGTCGACATTAAGTTAAATCGTTACATCCTTTTTATGGAGGCTTTAGTTTAAAGGTTGGATGCATCACGAGGGGCCATGGAACCCGTGCATCTGGGAATTTTAAAATTGATGTTACACTTGTCAATTTTGACAGCTAATGTCAAAAGTGGCTCATCTTTTTGCTATCTATGTCTGTGTCTATACATTATTTTATTCTGCACTCACGAACAGTACTCGGGTGTAAATAAACTGACTAGCAATATAAAAAAATATCGTGAAATATTTCCGAAACTACGCAAGATAGCTTCTTGAAGTGAAAACCAACATTCAAATTTATTTAATAACGGATAATAAAAACACCAAACTGAAAAAAAAAGTATTAAACCAGGAAAATAAAATAGAGCTATTTGGACGGAAAACTTAACTCTTAAAATGGGTTTACGAAATGGAAACTAAATATTTTAATCATTCAATATTTCGTATTGCCTCCGCCTGCTCTCAATCCGGCTTCTATAGGATTTGGCATGCTGAGTACGAGATTCCTAAGCATATGCTGAGGAATATTCTCCCATTCTTCAATAACTGCATTTTTCAGGGCATGAAGTATGACTGGATTTGGATTTCAACTTCTAACACGTCTGCCAACCTCGTCCCGGGCATGTTCGATAGGGTTTAAGTGAGGGCTTGTCGCCGGCCACTCCATTTGATGGATTCGTTTTTCTATTCATGACTTCGTACAGGCCAGTATGTAATAGGGTTTTAATGTGTATTATAATACCGTTTTCAAGATATTTTTACTTCATGAAACTAACTTGCGTGGTTTCGGAGATATTTAGATTTCTTTAGGCACTTTGTAAGTGGCTTTTTTATATTGCTCGTCAGTGTATAACACATTGAGCTTTATATTGCTCGTCAGTGTACAACACATTTAGCTATAAATTGCTCGTAAGCGTATAACACATTGAGCTTTATATTGCTCGTCATTGTATAACATATTGAGCTTTCTTTTCCTCGTCAGTGTATAACATATTGAGATTTATATTGCTCGTCAATGTATAACACATTTAGCTTTATATTGCTCGTCAGTGCATAACACATTTAGCTTTAGAATAAACTATGACACACAGACACGACGCTCTAGTATGCAGAACTTTTACTAAAACTCTAAGTGCTATATTTACGTGAGGTAAAAAACTCAAAAAAAAATCCACTCTACTACTTACTATCTTATTTAACAAGGGCAGTAATGCCCTTGTTATTTTAAGTGATAGTTACTGTAAAGTAACTATCACTTAAAATAGCTTAAAATTACAATGTACTTAAACCCTCTTAAAATTGTCTGCTACGGAGCATTTCATCACATCCCTAATTTCCTCTGGCTTACAATAATGACTATAATTTGATGCCGAATAAGACATCATGCTATCGCTGGGCTGATCAACGAGAGCTTCAAGGCGATTGCCACACAGTATTGCCATCTCGATCGTTATACATTATTGTTACAATGTTATTTATCCTCTTTTGTAACTAGCCATTGATTATTTAAAGCTTTAATTCCCATATCGGGCAAAGTAGATATTATTTGGGTTTTTCCATGTTCCATAATATATATTCGTTAATATTCATTTATAGTCTAAAACATCAATTTAATTAAAGTGCCCGTGACTATCAGGTATAAATCAATTAATAAATCTACACAAGCAAACAAACAATTGTACTATTACAATTCGCAACAAACATAAAATATTTAAGTGTCTAATAAAAACGTCACTTTCATGCAGTATATCATAATACTCGCTTATTATAAGACATTATTACATTTATCACGTCTCAATCGACAAAAACACAATTTAATCTATGCGAGATAGACTGACACATATTTAGCTACACAACGTCTTGTATTAACTACTTGTATGTTAGTGTTAAGTTACGTAAAGATAACGAAGATGCTTTCAATAGAAAGGACAGATTTATATCACTGACTCAGCCAATGCAGTTAGTTACAAAATGAAAGCGATGAGCGGGTAGGTACCTACTATCGTGAAATATAGAACCGTTGTCTACTTTAAAAATAGTAGATAGATTGTTATAAGGGGCTAAAATGACCCATTATATACGAGGTAGTTTTACTCCCGAGCTTTAGCGAGGGAGTAAATAGAAACCGAGTCATAATGGGTTTTTAGCGCCGTGTGTTACACTCTACTTTTCACTACGGTAGCGAGAAAATAAATAATCCAATACAATATTAAATAGTATATTTTATAAAAAACTAACAATGCTATGCACGCATTCTACCGAAAAGATCGCCGCTTTTAGTTCCATTTTCAAAAATAAAATGTTATTTTTATATGAAACAGTAATAAGTTGAGTAAAGACTCAACTTATTACTGTTTCATATAAAAATATAATATATTATTATATAATATTTATGATTATTCTATTTATGAATAAATACTTTTTCATTTTTGTAGGCTCGTTGGTAACACAAATATTTAAAAAAAACTTTTTCCCCCAGAGGAAAATATACTATTTTATCACCGCTCTGGTATGCTACAATGACGGATTTTTTGAGCAAGAGGAGTGAAAAAACTATTTGTGTTCAAACGTACTCGAACTTGAATAGAAAGCCCTTTCTTTCCATTTTATCCGAGTTGTCTCGAATCTTCACATATATATTTTTTGGTCCTTATTTATTGTTTAAACCTTGATTTAGGGCAATACCTACTTATTGTTATAAGAAAGCTTGCCAATTCTTATTTAATTTCGTTATTTTTAACAACACTTAAAGAAAATAATAGAGGGATTGGTACATACTGGCACGGGATAGAGTAGAAAAAGGAAATGGAAGCTGTTGCCCTGAAGTGGAACACCACGAGCTGATTATTTTTTATTTATAGAAAATAATGGTTTAATGCGTGCAAAAATGATCACTATCACATTGACTAGCTGGTTCTTCTCAACCAACTACTAAAACGTTGAATCTTTCCCAGCTAACATCGGGACTCATAGCCATGCTCTAGCTACTTTTTAAAACCCTCGTCAATCTTATCACTTGCAACACTCCCTAACACTGCACATCTCCGTGCACAGCGTCTAGTGCCACATCATTTATCGCGCACTTTCTTCTACCAGCCAAGCAGCATTCTTTATAACAATTATTTCACTAACAATTATAATACAATGATACCGATCAGACGTCTTTTGAAGTGTTTGTTTTATTTAAAGCTGGATCGGTTTTTTTCGCAACTGTGTGTTCCACTTTTGTTTTTGATAAGACAAAGTTTTTGAAGAGAGCTTTGTAGCCATTGAAAGTCTCGCCGTGTTTTCAGACAGGTTTTCTAGCACGTGGTCTTATTGTGTGATGATATCAACGTACAGGGAACCACACATCCGTGGTAACACTAGCACTACAAAAATCGCCGTTACAGCTACGGCATAAAGGCTCTGTCAATTTCAAATGGTGACCACTGATATGCGATTGACTGTAAACCGCCATCGTCCATTATCTAGTTTCGGTTTACATGATTTTTACACCCATGTGGAGTGGACTTACTCGTAATTAACCTCTGAAAATACTATACTACACTTTTCAACTGAGAGCGTTGATTAACCTCTGAAACCCTCACGAAACTTTTAGCGGGAAAAATTGCATGGTGCCTAACGATAACATCACAATTCACTTGCGTCAAGCCGTATTAATTGCCTTGTGGTTGCCGAACATGACATTCTGGATTCGATTCTTACGTCGAGCAATGTGGTAACTAGTAGTCAGCTATTATATTTTAAATTTACTAAGCAAAATCTAGAATAAAATATACTTAGAATTTATTTCTCATGTTTATTTAAATACTAATGAATTTCTCATATTACAACAGAAACAAATAATCAGCAAATCATAGCAAAAACAACAGAATCATAATGTTTCCGCCTGGGAACCCAACCTGCGACCTTCCCATCTTAATCGTCGATCAGCGGAGATACATTATATTTCGCAATGGTAAGGTTAGCGAGACGAAACAGACTCGATCGAAAGCAAGGCCGGACTCTATTGATTACTCTATTTTAGTGAGCTATGGGAATAGGCAACAAACTGCTTCTATGGTGTCGTATCACCTGGAACTCTTTAAAAAGATTGGGCAAAAGTGAACCAAATGTCTACCAGAAAAAACTTATGATAAATGATCTTTATTTCTGTAAATTGGTTCAAAACTATTTCTTTACATCCGCTGGTTCTACATAATTTAAATAGGGGATGAAAGTTTGTATGGAAGTTGCACGGCTTGTTTTCAAAAGCACGAGATAATGTGATATGTGTTTATATGCGTGTGTGTATGTGTGCGCGTGTGTGTGTGAGGGTGTGTTCGTGTTTGAGGGTGTGTGTGTGCGTGTGTGTGTGTGTGTGTGTGTGTGTGAATGTGTGTGTGTGTGCTTCAAACAAGTTTCTGTAACCTATTATGTCAATAAAGACTTATGATTATTATTTATTATTATTAATGTCAAAGCTTTTTCTTTTTACGAAAAAACTATTTCCGAGTAAAAATTTATGAAAAACCGTAACATAGAATAAAATCCAAAAAACAATTAAAAAAACAAACACCAACCCGAAGGCCTTTGTTTTTTTAATTACCAAATACAGTGCAGTGCAAATAAAACGTCACAGTCTATTTAGTTGAGTTGTAAACAATATCGCTAGGAGGATGTAGTCGATGCTATCTTTTAAACGAGCGTGAAACAAGATAGAAAACAGCGGCCTTTCATTGTGTGGATACAATTATTTGCAATGCAGTGTACGCTAATGCTGGGTCTTCCGCCCACTGTAGCGTAATGTGATATCGTTAATTTGTTTGTTTGAATGGTCGATCGTGAACACTTTCATCATCAGAATGTAAGTGTGTACACGTCCTGTCAAAAGGGCACTTTATATAATTACAGAGAGAAGGTGCTGGAGAGAAGGTTACCTAATATGATTCTCTATTAAAATTTAATTGCTAAATCTGTAATGTTAAAACATAATAATATTATGTCATTTTATTATGTTAATAGTTAGAAATTTACTAATTAACCTAGTAATATTGCTAATAAAACATGTTACTTACCTACTTTAGCGAAATAAAAAAAGAAATTCACTACTTAAACTAAACCACCACCAAAAATCGCAACCATAGTTAAGTACTATAAGTAGGTACGTACTGTGCGTTTTGTTTGTGCAGAATAAACATTTTTTCTTTCTTCTTTCCTTCTTTATTTACCATCGAAAGGTAAATTAGCCAAAATGTAAAGAGAATACGAGATTAAAGTATATTGGATGGTAATTCTTTGTTACGCTCGCGCTCTGATTTACGAAAGAGGGAATCGATTGTTAGGCTCGTTACCACTAAATTACGCTGGCTTTAGGATGAATACTATCTCATAAACATTACCTAAGTTATCCCGATACAAACAGTCATGGTTAAAGATTGACTAGCATTAAGGTATTAAACTCTTAAGTGTTAATGATAATCCTACTAATATTATAAATGTGAAAGTTTGTGAGGATGGATGGATGGATGTTTGTTACTCTTTCACGCAAAAACTACTGAACGGATTTGGATGGAATTTGGAACACAGATAGTTTATAACCTGGATTAACCTGCGGGATACTTTTTATCCCGCTAGTACGTGCCTATGGGATAATTTCCGACCTCCACGCGAGCGATGCCGCGAGCTAAGCTAGTAATAGATGAAGGTGACAGTTTGCTGGACCTTGACGAACCGCGGCCTTGAAATACATCAGACCTCGACGGAATTGCGGGTGATATAACGATCATGTGTCTTGGATCATAAAGGGCATGCCGCTCTCGAACTTCAGAGATTCAATGCGGCTGGCAAAAGCAACACAATAGAACCGCAAGCCCGGTGAATAGTCCGGTACCTGGAAAAAGGCCTGAAGCAACCCTTTTAACTGGTTCTACACCAGATTCGAAGAATATCGTGCACAAATTGTGTGGCGACTTGGTTGACTGATTAAAACATTTGCAGCAATTTCATAGGGAATAAAGGTCCGTACTAGGACTCCATAAATATTGAAAAATAAAAATTAATATGAAAATCGACTCGTCTTGATTTCTATTTTTTCGCAACTAAATTTATTGCTATACCCATCAAATGTTTTGCTTGTCAACGTCAAAATTTGACAAAATTCTAAGTAAAATGATTGATGAGCAGACATAGTAGTTAGAAAAGTAGGTTGTAACCGCAGAGGTCACGCTGCCTTCCTACTACTACTTTTTAACCGACTGTGCTGAAGTGTAGCTTTTTATATTCAATGAAAATAAAGTAGTGTGTTTCTTTTTGATGTGTAAACATCTTAGCGCTCGGTCTACGGTAGGGGCTAGCTGGGACTTCGAGCGTCAGACGCGTAAGCGTAAGACTTCGAGCGACAGATGACGTCAGCATAAGACCCGTGTCTATTGTGAGCAAACTGATGCGAGCTCAGATGTTTACACATCAATTTTCGTGAGTGCCAAACCAACTCACACCGATTATTATTTTTTGCACAGTAAGTAATGCTTAATTGCTTGATCACAATAGTTGATTGAATATACCCTAAACTTGTCTTAATTAAGCACCGTTCCCTTAACTTTCTAATCGACAGAATATTGGCTATGCAAAGATTCTAACTAGCGCCTCAAGTGTCAAAATTGTGAAGCTGTCTAAGAATGACACTTTGACAGTTTTCGATACAATTTACGTCACGGATTTTTTTTTAAATTAAATATAAATCAGATTTATGTGGTTTCTTGCTAGACGAGACAATAATTATGTT